>VZRQ01004164.1:1047266-1173364 GCA_013397975.1 Machaerirhynchus nigripectus | reverse complement strand
CCGCCCCGAGGGGCCTCCCCGCGCTGGGGCACGGCCGCTCCCCGCGGGCGCGGGGCGGCCGCGCCCCCTCCGGAGCCCCCGCGCTGTTTCGCCGCTGCCCCGGCGCGCTCTGCGCCCCTCCCCGCACTCACCCCTGAGAAGAGTCCCGGGCGCCTCGCGTCCAGCGGGTCGGTGGGGGCTGGTTTTGGGGGGCTCTTTCGGGCATTCGAGGCCGGGCAGTGCTGACAGGGGTTCTCGAGGGTTTGGACAGCAGCAGCCGCCTTGTCCTGCCATCCCCACCGGACTCCCTTGAGCGGGGTTGATTTTCCACACTGGGAGGATGCTTGTCCGTGCTGTGGCTGGGTGCTTATTTGAGGTAACATCCGTGTGTCCCAGCCGTTTGTCTTTCTTTCTGTGACTGTAAAATATTGCATCGAAGAGGACTGTAATTTCACATCTTCCGTGACCACGGATGAAAACGGGTAATTCTATATGTGTGTCAGTGGAAGTAACCCTCCTGAGACCTTTACGATCTGGATCTTTGTAGCCTTACGCTGCATCACGCAAACTTTGTGTTCATACTGTTCTGTGTGGTTCTGTTTTACAAGATGAGCCTTGAGTGAGCTGAATAAAGGGTTGCAGGTTTGCTGCTGCTTATAGCAGTTCCTTTCTGGTATCGTTTGTCCAGGGAGTATCAGGGCCTGTGCTGTGAAACTGCATTTTAATCTACTATCCATAGAAAATACATTTTGAAGACATTAAAAATGTTTCTAGTTAAGTCTCTAGCTTTTCTGTATCTTGGAACCCAAAATGTGCTTTTTGTTTCTTGGTAGGATCTGAAAACACAGCTCTGAATATTTGAAAAACATAAAATGTAGCTATTCTGGGCTAAAGGTGTATATCCCAACATTCTGTCTTTATTTTAAATTTGCATTTGACAGCAGGGCTAGTCGTGGCATAGCTGACTTACTGGAAGTGTGTTTTCTACTTGTGTGTTGTTTTTCAGGTAAAAATACAAATGAGATTCTACCACTGATTTCAAAATGTATCTTCTGCTTGCACAAAACCCCTCACTTGGTTTCTATAAAGACACTGTCAAACTGGTAAAAGTGTAATGCCTTTAGATCTTCATCAGTATTTCTAAAAATATTTCAATCATCACTGAATATGAAATGAAAGGGACACCCATTTGTTCCCATTTGCTGCAGTGATTTAATGAGTGATCTAAGAGTTGTGATTAAATAGAATCTAATAATAGAATTTATAATAAGTGTATGATCTGAAGCTGACTGTGAACTCCTTTTCTGTTCTTTAGATTTGTGCTTTCTGCTGAAAGGAGAAAAAGACTTGGGGCTAAAAGCAAACGCCTTAAGCTTTCCACAAGTAGGCGAATTTGCCCTTCTTAATTACCAGATATTAGCTTACTGAGCTCTTTCCAGTCCTTCCTCACTTATAATTTAGAAACCAAATGTAATTTCTAAAAATTCCTAAAAGGAAAAGAGTGAAATATTGCCAGTTATCGCTTCTTGAGCATCATTCTGTTCTGTACAAATTGTAAGCAGTGCTGTATTTGCTGGTTCCAACAGTTGTGGAAGCAGCTTTAATTTCTGTTTAATTAAGGCCGTCCTCTCCTATCATCACGGGGGAGAAGGCTCCCAAATCTTCAGGCAACAAGCAGATCATGAAATAAGATGCAAAGAAAGGGAGTACAGAAGACATTTTAACATAGAACTAAGAGAATGTGGCATTTTCCGAAAAGCAGTCTTTTAAGTTTTCCTCCTCTTGCATATGAAATAATGGGAAACTCTTAGGTTTGAGGAGGAGTGCTTGCTTGCTTGTGGTTTTTTTTTAAACTCTGACTTCTACTGGCATGGCAAAGCAGCAGCATTTTTCACGGACTTTCATACTTGAACCTCCATGTGAAATGTACATTCAGGCAATCAAAGTACCCCTCAATTTAATGATGATGACAATGATAATAATAACAACAATAACAACAGCAGTCCCTACTGGATTTCCTTCACTGTTGAGCTGTGATTAAATTCCTGTACGGTGTTTGATGGGGAAAACAGCAGCTGTACTGGAGAGAGAGAGAGAGAGAAGTATCAGAGCAAAAAAGGTTTGGATGTTGGAGCAGAAAGCAGATAAATTCTTCGGATGTGTCAAAACATTATCACAAGATTAATTGTTGCACTCATTTGGAATGTGCAGTGTGTCTCCTTATATGCTTTTTACCTCAAAAGCACAATTTATAGCAACTCCAACAGTCTTCTGTCTTTAGTCTCTATACTCAGCTGTCCTTCCTGTGTTGTAGATAATACAATTGGACTATCTCAATGTCTGTTTACTTACTGATAACTCAGTATTGTGATTAAGGTTCCTTTTGAAGAGTACAGTTGATTTCCTCCATGTAAAAAGTGGTAATAATTAGCAAATCATATTACAATTATATTACAGTTATACAAGGCTCTTCCTTTAAAGCTGTTTTTTTTGAAATTCAGTTGTGTCCTGAGGGTCAATGTCTTTTCCTGAGAAACTGTTGGAGAGGAAGCAGAAAAAGCAATTGTTCAGCGGTCTCAAACTGTCAGACACCTACTCTGGGAAAGCCAAATCTAATTATTTCCTGTTGGACATACTGCTGAATTGCGACTGCAAAGAGAGGATGTGGTTACACAGACATTTCTTTTAGTGGTGGGGCTGTCTTAAACAGCTCATATTCCCATTTGCCTTTTTTTCCCCTCCCCACCATGTGCTATCACTTCAGTAGTGAAGTGGGGTCTGTGGAGCTACATGCTAGACCAGGTTAGAGACCTGTTTTTTAATCTGGGCATGTTCTATTCCTCTCCCCCTCAGACCCCCCAAATAAAAGATGGAGGAGAGCTGCAGGAATGCATAGCTGGAGTGGAGGAGCGGATTTGTTAGAGCTACAGCTAAAAGGAACTATAGTTTAAAACTGTTCCTGTGAGTCTTCTTTTATGTGTGGGTGTCAGATGAAATGGATGAGTTTGTGTCAATTCAGAAACTCATTTCTTTGTCAAACACACTGTTCAGTTCTTCAGGGATGCTGTGTGTGTGTTTAATGCGTATGTTTTACCTTCCAACCTTCGAATGCTTTGTGGAGTGCAAACACTGTTAAGTGGCTTCTTCAGGGGCAATGAATGGCATTGGGGTGAGGACGGTTTTCATTACCAGTCTTAGATGTGCTACACTGGTCAGTCAGAGCCTTCAGATTTTTCAATGTGGATTGTTCTTGTGGAGGGCAAACAGTGCGTGCAGTTTATACAGAATCTGCCCTCAGTCTGATACTCTGTTTCCAGATGTGAAGAAACAAGGCTGCTAGCAGTATTTCACTTCCTTTGATCCTTTCCTGTTTCTTATTCAAGACACTTATTTTCCACACAGATAAATTTTAGAATTTGTCACTGAGTGAGGTAATATAATTGTTTAAATTAGTTTGGTTTATATTTCAGAAATTGATGTAATGCATTTAGTTTGTGCAGCATTCCTTTCCCTCCCCCATTTTCTTGTGTGTGTGTGTGTGTGCAGCATCATTATTCTTGTGCAAAGAAATGTTTTGGATTTAGGCACACAGCCATATTGATAACATCTCTGTAAGGAGGTGAAGTTTAACACACAGTCACAAGTATTTTTAAATCTTGAATCCTAAAGGCTGGGCTTTTAATTGGAGATTTCTTTTGCACCTTAACTTCATGCCATCCATCTGCTTTTGTTTTCCTACTACAAACTAAAGTGTTGACTACTTCTGCTTATCCTTCTTAATTTACTTGTGCTCCTATTTCAGCTTCTTTGGGCCCTGCTGATCCAGAAAAGCAGGGTTTCTGTGGAGCACAGCAGAGGAAGCATGGTAGCTGCTGCTGCATGTGCCAGCACTGTTATTTGTTAACAGCTGATCACCGGGGGGCTGCGTTTTTGGTACTGAAAGAAAAACTCTCTCCTGGAAATGGTCAGGAGTTGCTGCTGCTCTTGTCTCTGCTTGCCATGGGTGCATATTGAAATGTGTGTGTACCACAGTGCAGAAATTTCCCTACTTTGCCATCTTCTAGTGAGGCAAATAAACGTGCTGACTACACATCATCTTCAGAGTATCTTCATGTTAGGGGAACAGGAGACTGAAATGATACGTCTAGTTTTGTGAAATTAATTTTGGTCTGGGACAGTCTACATCACAGATTGTTTCAACTTCAAATTAATGTTTCCTGTAATATATGGCAATTACAACTAGTTATAGACACACTAGGGAGGGGATGTGTGGTTCCTGGAGTCCTACCCTTCCCGTGGTTTAGTGGAACACCGAGGGATGTGTCTTCATTGCACGGCTGATCCATATGGTTGACACCCTGTTTAGGCTTACTCAGATGAGATCATCCTTTACACACAACCCATGTTATGATGAACTCATTCGCTCTGCAATTGTTTACATGTGTGATGGTACAGCTCTGAGCAGAGATGAGACAGGATTCACTTTCCGTCAGTTACAGGGAAGCTTTTCCTCCTTCAGGAAGAAAGTTTTGGAAAAAAACATTAAAAGACTCTGCTTGAATGATTTTTCAAAAAAAAAAAAAATTACTATTTTTGCCATCCGTACTGATCTTTAAAGCAATATAAGACATTTCCCAGCAGAATATGATTACAGTCCACACTGTAACTTAATTTCTGTTCTACTGTGTAAGGTGGACCCACACCCAGATGAGAATTTTCTCTGAGTAACTGCTAGGGCCATGTTAATTTTAGGCCTAATATAGCTGTCTCTAAATTCGCTCTCATATGTCCTGTTGGACATGATTTACAGGAGCAGATCGCCTGAGTCTGAATCTTTTCAAAGCCTCCATCTGAGGGACGGTCTGGGTGTTGGAAGGATGGGATATGAATTCTGTGTTGCCATGTTCTGGTCAGACTTACGAGTCACGTCAGTGAGTTTCTGTGTTGTTCAGATATGCTGAAACTCCGAGTCACCAGCGAAGGCAATAAGCCCTTGTAATCACTGGAATAGCAGCCATTTGGCTTGAACATGTAAACACTGACATATAAACTTTTCCATTGGATGGAGAAGTTTATCAGCAAGATGAGACTTCTGCATTTCTGAGAGATGACACTATTTTTTCTTCAGAAAATCTAGGACAGTAGAGTTCTGCCTGCATTGACTGTAGTGAGAGGAAAAAGGAGTGTTGGAGGAATGTTTTGATTGTGCTGTGGGCAAAGAATAGCAGAAACAGTTTAACTTCTTAACAGTGGAATTTTGCCAGAAAATGTTTCAGTTATCAGATTAATCTTTGCTCACTCACTGCAGCGTAGAAGGAGCAGTAAAGAGCTTGTCTTCTATTACAGTTGTAAGGCTGTTCTGCTAAATATTTGTGAAGTTTGACTTGTTAATTTTGAAGGCAGGGTGTGTCTGGGTTTTCTGTTGTTTCGTCTTGAAGCTGGATTGAAATTCTATGGAGTGAGTGAATAAGGATAATGATAGGAATATATTATACCTGCAGCATCTCTTAGCTTAATAGCACACACATATTAGAAAAAAATTTGACAACTGTTCATGCCTATTGCAAGCTAGTTATCTTCTCTTTGGGGTTCAGATGACTAAGCAGTAAATTTCAGGATGCAATACTTTAACCATCTCAGATTGAGCAGGAACTTTGTTGGCAAATGGTACTGCAAGTTTTAAAGTTGACCTTTTATTGGCCAGAGTATCTGGAATAAAACTATAGTTCTTAGAATAGAAAGTAAGAAAAATGTCTGATGTCCAGGAGGATGAGCTTTGCCTGGGAGAACAAGGATCTCTAGGCACCTGAGAAGGCTGATGGAAGTGCTGGAAAGTCAGGAGAGGTAAATAAGCTAAGGCAAGGAAGTTAATGCAATAATTTGTCCTGTTTACTGAAGTGTGTGTTTGCATGTCCACATATACAAGCACCTTATTTTCTGATAGTGCTAAGTTTTTAAAAAAGATGCCAGAAATCAGAGTGTATGTGTGTACCATATTGTGCCAGGTGAGATGTCTGTCCAGGCTGGTGTTTTGTGTTTGCTGGTCATTGATTACGAATGCTTTGGAAGGGATGTAGAACTGGGGTGTAGAGAGAGAGATTCCTCCCCTTCTGCTTCACTCTCCCATCTGATTAGGGATAACTTGATACATTCTTTGGACCTGGGATATTCAGCAGTTTGAAGTTTTCTGGAAAAAATTGCACTGAAGAAAATACAGAGATTATTTTGACTGGTTTTGGGGTTTCACTTCTGTAAAAAATTAGGAGATTCCCTATACCAGGACAGGCAGATCAGGAAAGGACTCAGTGTTGGACCTGTCTTGACTCAACTGAGATTCTGGAGAACATGGATCTTAAGTGCTGGAAACTAAATGCAGCAGTGTGGTGATTGTTGAGCTTTATCAGTGCTGTCACAATCTTAAATTGAAAGATAATATTCAGTGAGCCAAGATTACTGGAAATTAGGGATTGGCCAGCAGAAATCTTCAAATGAAATGCATTGCTAACTTTTCCACACTTTCCTGTGTGAAAAGTGGTTTTAGGGGTATCTGAGTCTCCACTTCCCCCCAAAAAAATATCCCAAAGCAAAAGCAAACTAAAAAATTAAAATCCCACTCAACACCAAACTATGCCAAAAACTTGCACTGAAGTAAAGATTTAATATATGGATAAATTTCACTCACTTATAATTTGTGATTTAAAGAACCAACATCATCACAACTAAATTTTGATGTTATGGGCTTAGTGCTGTCAGAAGAATGTTCCAGGAAAATTGTTTTGCCAAATTCTCAGGTACCTCGTTCATCATGTTGGAGTAGCAAACTCTTTAACAGTGGTTAATTGTTTACCGTCTTTGTGGAAGACTTTCCTTTACTTCTTGAGGCCTTTTTGCCTTGCCTGTTAGGAAATCTAGGATCTGCAATTCTGTAAAAGGTACATTGTAAGTATATAATTCCTTGTGTAGTCTTGCACCATTATTATGTTTTAATTACAGTGGTATCACTTTGACTGCTTTATTAAAGAAAAATAATTACTTATTATGGGTTCTCACAATTAAGTAGTTGTAAGTAATTCTAAATATTGACTTGATGACAAATACTCTAAGAGGTGGCAGAATGACTTCTTGATTCTGTGGTAGAGCCATGATTAATGTGTGCTGGCACATTTTATTCAGAGAAAAACAGAAACATTCTCTGTAAGGGAAGTCTCTGAAGCAGTAGTGTCCTTACTTCTTTTTTTCTATTTGTACCAGTATTGTAAATCCCTTCTCCTTCAAAGTACTGGAGTTAAGTGGAGGAGAACTGATCAAGTTGATGTACAATTCATTACCTGTAGCTCCTTCCAAACAGCGTAAACAAAATAAAATTCTTTTATTTGTTGGGGATTAGAAAACTCAGGTTTTGTGTTACGCTGACTATCAAGCATAGAGCCTAATCAGTCTAATTGGTCTTATTCTTTCTGATGTTGAAGTAGTAGATAGCTTTTTCTATTTTTTTTTTTATTTCTTTTCCTTTTCACTGGAACTATGTTAATACTCATGTCCAAAGTCCATCTGGTCTGGAGTTTGTATTTGGGGAGGTGGCTGTTTCTTTTTTATTTTATCTTATCGACAAAATATCACGGCATCTCGACTGCAGTTCTGTGCTTGTGGTGTCTAGGAAGCCCTAAAGTCTGAAAAGCTTGGAGGAGGAAATGGAATGGATATTTTGATGTGTATTTTTTTTAAGGTGGCTAAGGAAGTAGGAGTAAAAGTATGGCAACTTCTGACCCTTTTTATTGCCATTTGAGACAACAACCTTCCACAGCCTCCAAAGTAATTACTTTCTAGTTAGGTTCTGCTGTGTACGCCTGTTAGAACTGTATTGTAAAAGAAAACGGTGTGTTGCTTCAGTACATTTGTGAGTTTTTAAAGTGCTCAGGAGGGTGCTTTTCTCCCTCCTCCAAAATGGGATTCCCATTGCCATCTTGACAGATTTCTATAGTGGACTTCTATATTTTCCCTGGTTTTGTGTGGATGGATAACCTGGTGTGATAAACTAGTTATAACAGTCTCCAAGTTGTACTGTCCAGTGTTTAAGAATGATTTCAGTACAGGGACTGAAAATTGAGTATATGATTTGGTGAATATTCTGCCTTAGCAGATCTCAATGCATTCTTCAGAACAGACAAAGCAGCAGTCCTAAAATAAAAGTTCTGCTCTGCAAGTAGCATGGGTGTGTGTATACCAGCGTGGCAGTCTTGATGGTATTTTAATCCAACTTCTGTAGTGTGTACCAAATGAATTAAAGATTCTATTTGAAAAGAATCCCGGATAAAGGGCTTTGCTCCTTACTCTTAAAGGAGAAAATGGGCTGTGTTTGGTTTGTTTGGTTGTTTGTTTTTCAATCTCTGAGTATTTGTGTCCTGTTTTCTCTTTCAGTGACTGGGGAGAGAGCTGCTGGCATGGAAGTGAGCTGGGTTTGTCCGTGGGAACTGTGAGTAAGGTATGTATTGCGTTCTTTTTTCTATCTTTAGTCTGCACCTTTTGTTCTTAGGTTTTGAATTGAAAATTGCTTGCAGTCACTAAAAGTGAGGGATAGTATTGTTTAGAGATAAAATATTTTGAATTTGTTTTAGTGTCAAGTGTGACAGCTGTGCAGCAAGGACTTCATAGTGTTAAGAGTACAAACAGCACGTGTCCACTTTTCAATGCTTCTGAGCAATTAGTAAGACTTCTTGTTTCAAAGCAAGAAGCAGTTGAATTTGGTTGAATTTGGTATCCTTTGAATTGGATGAACACCATGTTCTTTACTCACATTGCTGAGATTTCCAGGTTAGGGAGCACTTGCTACTTCTTTTAAAGAAACTGGTTAGCTTAAACAAGACAGTAATATTGATCTTAGCTTCTCTGTGGATCACAGAAGAAAATTCTTACCTATTTTCAGTAGTGGGGATATCCAAGGGTGCAAAGTCAGCTGTTGTAAGGGAAAAAGGGAACAGAATATCTAGTAAATCAATTGCTGGGCCTTCCACTTAATGAATGTCATGCTGGGTAGTTGCATTAGAAGATGCCAGGAAATGCAAAGAAATTTGAATTCCACACCCAGTGTCCGTTGATGGGGAGGAGAGACAAAACCAAATGGTTTAATTTCTGTAGACATTTTCATACTGTCATGACTAAAGAATGTGACTGGGGTCAGAAAACTTCTTGCAGACTGTTTCAGGCTTTGGTTTCACACTGTACTTCACATGAGGTAACTGAAAGCTGTTGTTTTCCAGTGGGCCCTGCTCCTCTGGTTTTTTTTCCTCTGTTTGTTGGTTTAGGTTTTTTTCTTTTAAATTATTAATATTTTTGTTTGTTTTTTAATGGGATCTGAGGAATCTATGGTTGCAGGGTTCAGATTGCTATCACAGTGGGCAAACAAGCATGTTTCAAGGTGTAGCTTTCCATCAGAACAGCAAGCTGAATTGACTTGCTCTATGGCTGCAGTTACTGCTTGAAGGAGAGGAGGTGAGCATTTGAAACTGTGGTGAGGTGATACAATATGGACATGCAATCTCAGTCACAGCCCGTGATCAGACTGAATTAGATAAAATGTAAAACTACTTCCTCAGACACACAAAAGTAAGTTGCCAAAAAACCTTGCCAAAAAATCCTTAAGATTCTAAAGTTTTGCAGTTTTGCCTGCTGCTTTGTGCTGCAATGAGTGCTTGTGCCAGGAACTGAACTGTCTGAAATTTAACTACTTTCTCTTTGTTTTAATTCTTCTTTTTCTGTTAAAAATTTATAAATTTAAAAATGTATTTTCTTTTATTTTGGTCTAGATTTGTTCCCTGAGCTGCATTGCCTAAGTCACCACTTTATTACGTCCCGTCATCCAGTTCTAGACCCAAATTTCAAGTCTTCTGTCTGAAAGTGTTCCTTCTGAGGTCTTAACTTCCACGCTTCTCTCGTCCAATGGCCTTCTCATCCCAGTCTGCTCTAAATCCATATTCAGCAAGAGTTTCTTCATACTTTTTCAGCTGTGAATTTCCAAGTCAAAGCTCACATCTGGCTGCAGATCATCAGTTTTCCCTTTTCTAGTTTGCTGTAGCCTCTCTACTTCCACTGGTTGTTGGCATCCACTGCCACATGCCTTTGCTGCTGGCTGAATCCATTGCTTCCACTACTTGCCCCTATGGGATGGGGAGGAATGCTTTGCCTTTAAGGAAATTTTAAAAGATGCATCAGACAGCAATTCTGAGGAAACCAGGGAGTCAGAAGGTGGTGGAAAGCAGGCAATCCTGTTCTAAACACACTGCAGTTCATCATGCATTTCTTTGGCAGCAGTGCAGGCTCAAACAGCTTGCTCCCTTTCTCAGCTCCCTCTTGTTTTGCTGGCATAGCTGTTTTTGTGGCCATGGTGAGCCACTCTGGGGAACACATCCTCCTGGAAAGAAGTGTTGTTCTCTAGATTATTTTTCATCTGGTCCAGTACATGTTGTCTCTGTAAGATTTATGCTGGTTTCACAATGAGGAAGGTATGAGAGTGGGAATGTGTAGCAGGCTCCCTAAGTTGGCACTGCTGCTAGATATTTAAGTGTGCTCTTTGACATTACAGTTAAGTTGATCTTTCAGTGTGCTGCTCTTGCAAAGGCAGGTCAAGCCTCTGCACAGCCATGCACTCCTGCTGCTTCCTTTGCATCAGAGCTGCAGGTGATTGTGCAGCCACAGGGCATGGCCAGCCAGCCGACTGATCCAGGAAGAAATGGTTTCTGATCTTTGGCAGAGTGAATTGTCTGCTGGTTTGGCTGACCCGAGTCACCTCGTGGGTGCACAATCATTAGATCAGACAAAAGGAAAGCAGCAGGAACCAACAGCTTGGTAGCAGTAGGCTGAATTCTTCTTTTAATTACAATGTTGAGCTCTATTGTGGCCAAGGCCTAAAATACATTAATGTACCCACTGACACATGACACCTGAACATGACATCTTTTTTGCTCTCTTTTGTTCTTTGAACTTCAGCAGAAATTGTTATTTCTTCAGTAGCTATGATCTTTAGTCTCACAAACTAGATCATTCATTCACACACTGAGTGGTATGAGAGAATTAGGTGTCTATAAAGGATTTTACCAGTTTGAGGCTTAACGTCCTCTGAAATTAGAAAGATGTCCTCATTTACGCTCTGAACAAAAGTGAGAACTTCAGAAATTGGTGGAGAGTTCATTTTTTTCTGTTTTCAGCAAGGATTGTTTGTTCTAAATATCATTGCTAATCTCAAAACTAGCTTTGGTATTATCAGTTCTCTGTGTACCCAAAGTTCCATGAGCTTGAAAGCCACAGATTTCCTCCAAATACATATTGAAGAATGAAAAATATTTCTTAAAAAATAGCTGGAATGTCAAACTACATTCCTTAGCTTGCTATTAGTGGCTTTAATAAATTAATGTTTAATGATTTTTCAAGACCTCTTGAAAACTTTCTATCACTGCTGGATGGAGTGAAGCAAATGGTAATATTTTATGAAGGAAATATTTAGGGCTTGAGAAATATCATTATTGATGAGTGGTTGTTAGAATCATGGGCAAGGCTGTGTTTGTCTACAGCACAAATGGTGCAGTTGGTTGCTTTGCACAGATGTGCATCTGTTCTCCCTTAAGTCCTCACATCTCTATACAGCTGTTCATGCCTTTTGTCTGGTAACATTTCTTGCTGGCCCAAGCATATTTTGACTCTTGTACTGCTAGATTTGCTGGAGGTGGTAGCAGAGAGAGACGGTGAAGATACAAAGATATCCTCTGTTACTGCAGTGTTACTGCCACAATACACATACAGATCTAGGCTCTTTAGCTCAGATAAAATTGTACTCATCTGTGTTTTACCAGCATCTTCATTCCCATGTGTTGCAATCTTTGCCTTTATAATACAGGCTTTGCAGGGTAGTGGCTTGTGATCATGGTAAAATGGACAGTTTATACCTCTAAATCACTGGTTCTAATCCAGAATTTTGGTTGCTTTTGCCTCTCTGCCTGTCCCTGCTCCCTGTTACTGTGGAAGTGAAGGAACCTGATGACAGATGCATTTTGCAGAAGTCAAATGCATGTGGAATGTGTGTGTTAAAATAAAACTCCATAGTCTAAGGTAGCCTTTTTTTAGTGGTCTGCATGGTTTGGTTTCTTCACTTAAGGTGGTTCCTGAAGAAGTCCTCAAGACTGTACTTCTTTCAGGATACAGTCTTTGTGATGTTTGCCTCGCTGCTGACTCTGTTTAGCTCTCAATTAACTGGAGAAATAATTCTGCCAACAGCTGTGTGCCTAAGTTAACCTGACTGACAGGAACTGAAATAATTTTTTCAATATAACTTTGTAGGTCTTCCTGTTGGTGACTTTGATATCTAAAGATATCTGTCGCTCTGATTGTTATAACTTCCCAAGCTAATTTGGTGCCTCTGCTTCCACCTGCTGAAAACTTCACCTCTCCTAGGTTATTCTTTTAATTTGTGATGACCTGGGGGATATAGTTGCTTTTGGGCATGTCATGGCATTCTCTTCCAGTCTTCTCACTCATTTCAAAGATTTGTCCACTTAAAGCCGCTTTGCCCTAAGATTGCCTCTTGGCTGGATGATCTCAGCTGGCATAATCATTTAACAGAAGGCTGCTCTTAAGTTTAAAATAAAAAAATGCCCTGTCTACTCAAAATAGCCCAGCTGCACACACATGCTGTTGCTGTTAGGTGCTGGAGGTTGCTTAGCAATTCTTAAATCAGTAGGAAATTGCTATTGCCCTGGCAACTTGGTCCTATAATGCAAACAAGGGAGAGCTGTTTAGAGAGGTGTCCTTTCTTGATTTGGGAATTGTATGTGTCTTGGGATTTTTCGCCTGTGCTTCTCTGATTTTTGCTTACTTATTTTTAAATTTCTTTTATGTTTAAATTTCAAGGTTGAATTCCTGTATATTTTACTCTGGTTATTGAGTTTTTGTGTAAGGGAAGGTGACAGTGTTCCTTGGTTCATTTAAATACTGACTGTCAAGATCTTAATTATGCCGTGAGTATGTGAATATTGCAAAAATCATGCAGGACAATAGCATGCTCTCAGGAGCCAGGAGTTTTTAATTTATGTTTGTATAAAACACAAAACCACTGTCACAATAATGCGAGCATGAACCATGACACCTGGAGGAAATGGATCTGCTCAAGAGAAACAGTAGACATTACTTGTAAACATATAAATAATCTTTATCCATTTTTAACTTCTGAAGGCATTTAAACACTTCCATTTCAGATAGACAAACAAGACAGAGTCAGTTTTGCACAAGGTATAAGATTAAGAACCACAGCCATTAAGAATTTTCAGAAAAATATTCCCTTTATCAAACCTGCAAACTACAAAGACTGAACTGCTCTGAAGCTTGTTTTACACGGTAGCTGTTTAAGTGCATCCTCTTGCCATTGCAACACCATATCACAGTAAACACACAGGCAACCTGCTTAGCTTAGTCGTTGGTAAAAACAGTATTCCACTTTGCATTTACTGTGTGACAAAATTACTTACAGAAATTTCTCCTAAAGCTGCTCATCCAGAATCACTGAAGGATAGCTCAAAGCCCGGGAGGTGAGAGGGAAACAAAATAGACAGACACGTACAGTATGGAAATCTGTCTGACCAGCAGTAAGCAAGTGAAAAGTAAACTGGGAGGGGGAGAAGGGATTAAGATTAGTTTCCTGTCATTTTAGCTCCACTGATCATCCCATCATAAGGGCATACAAGCACCAGTGTTGGCACAGGGAAGCAACAAAGGCATGCATCCAAGACCTCCCCTTTTGGCAAGAGCTAGCTTAGACCAACTTAGTTGTATCATACAACCACATCCTCTGGTTAGACACTAAACTGGCACTGTCAACAAAAGGAGCAGTCCAGCCTGCTCCTTCCTCACCTCCTGTCAGCCAGCACAGGCTGAACCAGATTAAGGAACTGATCTGTGTTCAATTTGACCTGGTCATACACACACATACACACCCACACACAACTAGTTTTAATCTGCATCTGTTGCTGATCTGGCTTGCCAGCCAGCCACGCAAAAACTTGGTTATCATGAAGGAGAATAAGGCACAAGGAAGTAAAAAAGAAATCAGGATGGCTACTTTTGGTAGCAGTCATCTTAAGGCGTTATTAAGTGGTTTAATCTACCCAACATTTATGTTGGATATGGACACATGCACTATGGTGACACAGCTGTGTGTGTAGTTGGCAATGGACTGGGGAACTGATTTTATTGAATACCCAGGAAAAAATGTCTGGTTTTCAGCTAAATAGATTCCCCAGTGGAAGAAGGGGCAGCATAGGGACAGAAATGAGCAGCTGGACATTGGAGGACTTAAAGGTTGCTTAAGCTGATGTTGCTGCTGTACAACATCTGTGGTATTACAGCCACTCTTGTCCCAGAAGAAGCTGGCCTAAAAGTAGAAAAATGCCATGATAAAAAGCTTTTGCGTGGTTAGGCAACAGATACAAATCCTTGAGGGTACTTACCCTGAAACCCTTCTTGAGGATAAGAAATACTTGCTCTTAATACTATCCACCAGCCTCTGGATGACTCACTTAGAGATCATGGCATGGTACATTTCTTTATGGGAAAGTTTCTAGTCTGGTTGGAAATGACAGGAAAACAAACACTGTGAAATTTTAATTAGGTTCTAAATATTAATTTGTGTAACTATCTGATTGATCATTCTACAATGACAGTTATAGGGTGGTATAACAGTCTGGGAAGTCTAGAAACAGACTTATGTTGGTTGCAGAAAAGGATTCCATGTCTTTCACAGGGCTTCCAAACATTGTAGCATGAATGATTATAAATCCTCAAAGCATCTTTCAAATCCCTCTCTGCCCTTATCAGACTTCTAATTGAAAACATTTAAATCAAACTCATCCAATTATAGCTTTTATTGTAGTCTTGAGGATTGGATGCTTTATTTCTTTTTTTAATGTGGGGTTGTGTTCCATACTAAGACTTGGCACTGATCTGAAGAGTTCTCTTTCCCTTAGGAAGAGGCTGGATGTTTGCATGTACTAATGGTACGAGCTGGTTCTGTCCTTGTGAAGTGCCAGCACAAGTGCTGGTGATGCTGCACAGTGAACTGTATCAGGGACCTGACTTAGCAAGAGTGTGAACCAGAAGACTGGCTTTTACACCTGGGTCAGTTTTCTAATTGGTTTAATATGTGTCATTGCAGAGTCCTGTTCTGGTCTAAAGTGGGAGGTGATGCGGAGGAAGGAGAAGACAGGCTTGCCAAATGCATTTAATGGTTCATCCCAGTTTAGTTTTATTTGAGCTGCAGCCCTCCTTGGACTGACAGAATTGTTGTCCAGACTGTTTGAGATGCAGAGACAGACTGATTTTTTTTTTAATGTATTTTGTGGCAGTGTTCCACTGTACCATGCTGGTTCAACTGTGCCATGTATGGAGGAATTGATCCAGATGAAAAATTTCATTTCAGCTGAATCAGCTTTCTAATACAGTTCAAAGTATGGCTCTACAAACAGCACTTCTGGCACAACTCAGGACATAGTGGCAGAGCAAGAATGAGTGTCAAGTCAAGGTTTGCTTAAGCTGTATTCCTTTGATGTGGGACAAACACTGACTGACATGCCAGCTAAGATTAGATCCCTTCCGTCTGTGTCTTTTTCTGCATAAGTTAGGAAATGTGCAGGTCCAGATACAATTCTAGATAGTCCAGCTGCTGTGATGAAGTTTCATTGGGCAATTTACTGGAGGAACTCTGGTTTATAATCCCAGTACCAATTAACACTGTTTGGTATGGTGTTGCTCAAGGTCACTTAGCAAACTGGTGTGTGAGCATGGGTCTCTTGCTCCTTGTTGTGCTGCAGCTGGCTCTGCTGGACTGCTTTTACTGTGACTTGGTACCCTGCTTTTCCATAAATGATACAGTTTCAATAGTCTGGCTAATGTCAATACACTGATTAGAGAAATAGATTCTGTTTTACAATGCTTTTGTTAAAGTGGTGTTTGAAATGTGATTTTCTTAGTCCATCACGCAGGTTACCCTTGAACAGAAAATCCAGTATGTTTGAAGTTGCTAACGACATTTTCTGTTTACCTAGTTGAAGCAGATCTTGCATATTTGAGACTTGTCAAGGTTTTTTTTCATCTTTTGAGAAGAGGAAGGAATTCTTTCTTTTCTAGGGTAGATTGAGGAGGGAAGGTTGAGAATTCTGCCATTCCATATACTTGTGGAGTGAGTGTTAGATATGTCTGTCACCTGTTTGTGATTTCAGGCCTGGCTGCACTTGTGCTTCCTTCCGCATGATCTGACCTCCATGTGGAATTAGGCAAAGTGTAATGTCTCCAGTACATCTTCCATAAAGCAGATTGGCTTTGGCTCCTCTAACGTGGTGACAGAAGCCCTTACCAGCCAGCCTCCTAACTGGGCAATTACTCTTCATCTTAGCCCCGTTCCATAGGTCTCCCATCCTACAGGGACAGGGCCTGAGGCCAACTATACTGGTTGTGTTTTAACTCTTTCCAGCCTTCACAAAGGTTAGAATGGTGTACCAAACTCTGTTCTTTTAAGTCTGTGGTGTAAGGGTGTGTGTTTTGAGGTTTTCTCTGTCCATTGTTAAGAGAAGGGCATGGTACCAATTTTTTGTCTTTTCAGATTACTGTTACAGTTTGCTTTCAGATGGATATGATTCTGTGTTGGCTTTGGACAGGAAAAATATCAAGGAAGGGGTAGGCACTTTCTAGCCAAATTTTAACTGAAGTAAAAGCAAATACTTCATATAGCAGTAAGGTTTGGCTCAGTCTCATTTGTTTTAACAAGCACCAGCTTCAGTTGGTGGTTTTTGTTGTTTTCTACTTTTTTACTCCACCCTTCTTTTCTTTGCTTCCCTTCAGATCGTGACGTAGGGTCTTGGGAATGAATGTATGACAACATGGATGAAATAACGTTTTCATTACCAGTAAATTCTTATTGTTGTCTTAAATATACACCGAACAAATTTTTGAAACAAATTTCTGTACCACTTATAACTTTATTCTGGATATTACAGAACAAATGTTACTAATCAACTAAAGTATACAAGTGGGGAAAGTGACTATTTGAGCTCCTTTGTCAGCTATTGATGTGTTGATGTTGTCACATTCATCCAGGTTAATTATGAGTGTTAAGTGGGGAATACTTAATAAAAAACTGTATTGCTAAAATGTTTGTTTCAAGTTTGTGCTTTTTGATTGGTTTCTGGAGGATTATCCTGATGGTTTTTACTTTGCTTTTATGCAGGTTGCTTTACCTGTATCTTTTTGAAGTTGAAGATTAGCCTCTGCAAGTACCTTTTGCTTGCTAAATTATGACAGTCCATCCGAGTCTTCCGAGTTTAGACTGGTTGAAACAGCAGCACACTGAGAAGCAGGAGACTTCCGTCCTCATTAATCAAAACCAAATATGATTGCCCTTGTATAATGTCCGTTACTGTTTAAATGTTGACACAGTAACCATTTCACTGGAGACTTACAGCTGGTTTGTTTCTGTTTAAATTACTGAACAGAAAAGAATTTTAATTTGCACATAGTAGTGGCTTTTGAATACTTATTTAAAGAATTATGGAAATATAATAAAACATTTAAAACTTACTTATTTTGTTAAAGCCCTTTATATATTTCACATTTTGGTTACTGTAGCTGAGGTTTAAGACAGAAAAGCTTTTGTTTTTTTGTTTATGTGGAATATTTTTCTTTTATTCATTTTCATGGATTGTGAATGCGGAAGAGAGAATGGAACAAGAGAATTATTTTTTGAAATGCAGTTGATTTTTATCTGAAAATCCTCATTTGTTGTACTCAGCTGTCCTTCCAGGTTTATTATGAAGGATTATTTTACCTGACTGGATTTCAAATAGACCGCTGTTAAAACACTATTGTTGATATAAAAGGACAGTTGTAGTCAAGAGTTCAGCAAGGTTCCAAATAGGCTGACTTCACTGTAGTGACTCAATCTGTGTCTTCTCTCAAGACTGGGTTGCTAAAATACCAAGAACTGAGAATGTTGTCATACTTTCTAAGAAAATTATAATAATCTGTAGTTTCATCAGTAGTTTCTGTGGTGATGCTGTTGGAGTGCAAGATTTTAAACTGCTGAGTCAAGCAAGTTTCAGTGACTCGTTGGACTTCAAATGATGGTGATCACACAAACTCAACGTGGAAACCACCATGTTGAACTGGACATATGGCTAAGACTCTCATGTGAGATTTATGGTGTATATTTTACTGTTTTGTCTTGCAGGTTGCCATCACGAAAGCCAAAGTGGATTTCTCCGGCGTGGTGTGCCTGCCCCCTTCCGTCATTGCTGGAAATGGGCTGGACGGAGGAGGGGCTGGCGAAAATGACGATGAGCCGGTGCTGGTGTCACTTTCTGCGGCCCCCAGCCCGCAGAGCGAAGCTGTTGCCAATGAGCTGCAGGAGCTCTCCTTGCAGCCCGAGCTGACCCTCAACCTCCATCATGGCCGGAACCCCAACCTCCCTCCACTCAGTGAAAGGAAGAATGGTAAGGGGTACAGTGTGCTCATGTCTCATGTGTGTCCTACCAAGTGGTGGGTCACGGTACATGTTGTTTATTGCTTCTTACTATGATTTTTTGTAGGAAAAACGAATGATCTAGAGTTCACAAAACCTATTTACACTGTTTGATTGGAAGGATTGGTGTTAATGGCTGTGGAAGTTCCACAGAGCTCCAGCGATAAATGCTTTCTATTATTATTTTAGATGAATACCAGAAACAGCTTCCCTGTACTTTGTGGTGACTGACTTGTGCAAAGCTGAGAGTCAGTCAAAGGAAGTGTTAGCTCACCCTCAGACTGTAGCCATCTGTAGATTTTTCTTTGCCACCTTGGTCTGCACTTACCAGGAACGAGTAACTTTCTCACTGTAAATGTCTGAAAGGTTCTTTCAGACTTACTGGAAGGAGAAGCAAGACCTAGAGTTAAAAATTAAATGTCCCAGTAGGCCTTCTGATCCTAGAATGAGAAGGGCCTGTGTATGTTTCTCAACTTGCAGGTACCTTATGGATAACTATATAGTGGGTGACAATATAGTGGCAAAATACAGGGTCACTCAGTGACCAGAATTCCTGGCTTTGAAAGACTGTTAACTGTCTGAAGCTCAGGATCACCAGGCTGCTATGAAAGACTCTGCATGTTGAGCCTCATCCTGTGAGAGAGTGATGAAATAATTTGATAAGTGGTGGGTTCTGTTTGTGAATTCCTTTTGGTGATCTCCCTTCACTCCATCTTCTGGGGTATATGTTGGTAACTCTTGGCAATATGAGGGTCTTGCTACAGTCTGAATTCATGCTATCACCTGCAAGGTACGGTGGATTTGAGCATGGTAGATTCCTGTGTTCCTTAGTGTTGGGACATTATAGAGTTGCATGGCACAGCATATTAGAAATTCTGGGGAGCTTCAGAGTGGCTTTATAGCCAAAACATAATGCTTATGGTAAAGTGATTTAGAATATGTGCACTGAGGACAGTAATTTGGATTGAAGGGGTACGTCACTTAACATGGCTGGATCTTTATACCCAGGAAATGACCGTGCCTTTCTCTGAATAGTGTATCAGTATTTTGCAGTTTGGAAGATATGATTAACTTAAACCCAAAGTGTTGAGTTTGTAAGAGCTTGAAAAGAGTTTCCTCCTTCATATACGTTATGCCATCATTATGTGATCACAGTTATCTTTACAAAAAAAGGAGAAGATAGAAATGGCAATAACAGAACAAAAAACTTCTAATTCGTAGTGTTTTCAGCCTTCTAAGATAAAATACAACAGACAGAGATAAAGATGGTGATGGTAAATAGAAGAAAATTGGAATGTTAGTCAGCAAGGTAGACTGTGATCTCAGCACGTCTCAACTAGAGGTAGACTTAGGCATTTTATAGTTATGAAAGCACAGAAAGATTTCAAATGGAATTTAATTGAGATAGCATTGAAACTGATAGAGAGCTGGAACATGGGAAAAGCATATGAGCCTTTGTTTCCAGCACCTGACAGCTGACATTGTGATTTTTCTGGAAGCAGGGTTCTTCTCTTAGCCGATAAGGCATGATCAAAGGTCTTGAACTGAGAAGAAGCAGTTTATTCTTGATGCCACAGGGAAAGGGATACTAGTGCTGGGAACAGATAAGAGTACCTTTTAAAATATGAAACTTTTAATGGTATTGTTATGGTCAGAAGAAAGGATATTCTGGTACGGGAACCAAAGTCTTCACAGGAATCAGTTGTTTGGATAAGTTTAAAAATTGGTATTTTGAGAATCTTTTACAGAAATAGTTTTCCTCTATCAGAACAGTCTTATTTTTATGGACTCAGCTTTGAAGCTGTATCATTTTGGGCTGCAAATCTGCTTGACTGGAACAGGTAAAATAGAGTTGTGCTTTAAAAGTTTTTGAAGAGGAACACCTCTGCCCATATCTTTTGCTAAAGAAAATTAGGATATTCCCGGAAATGACTCATTAGGTGAGTCTCTTCAGAGCAGATTCTTTATCAGGGCTCAGCACAATAGTGGGAATTTTACTGCTGGAGGGGCAGCTTTTCAGGTGAGGCGTAAAGTCCAAAGTCCCTGAGCTAGATTACCTGGATATTCCTTATCTTTGGAGGTACACAGGAGATACACAATGCTCTTTTCTCCTAGGCTGCAGTATTTTATGTGTTGTTTGTGTGTACATTCATTAAAGTATTATGGGAATGAAAAGTTCTGTTGAAATATGGTTATTTGCAAACTGTCACAGCATAAAAGAACACTTGGTTTAGTAAGCTGTTAAGAAATTTAGCTGATGCATTTTGAATTAATAAATGTCTTCCTTCAAATGGGAACTTCTCAGTTATCTTGGGCTGGAGGTTGCACAGCTGTTGAAAGCTGTTGAGCTTGTTAAAACTCCTTTTTAAAATATGGTGTATCTTTGTTGTTGTGTCCTTGGCTTTAAACATGTTAAAAAACGTTCAGAGATGATCTGCCAGTTGAGATGGCAATCTGCTTAAACACTTGAGCAGTCCAAAGTGGTTGTAGAATATATCTTGTGCAGTGAAACTGCTTCTGTGACAACTTGCCAAATTCAAGGTATGAGGAAGATGCAAGCTGAGTGGCAGTGGGAGGGGAGGAGGTGGTAAGAGACTTGCTGGAAGCTGCCTATCTGTGTCAAAGGGTCCCTGTTTGCAGTTCTAGACAGGCACTGCTGACTCACAGCTGAACTAACTACTTACACGCTGACAGCTTCTAACAGATTAACTCTTTCTGCAGCTTTTGCTAAACAGACTTGGCTTATCTGTAGGAATCTGTAGAAAAGTATTACATGGGTTTGTACCGTTTTTGTTGTGACAGACTGCGGTTCTGGAACATAAACTATTAGTTGAGTTAAAATAGAAGTTTCTTTGGCTTGTGAAGCATCATGGAATTATGTATCCCATGGGAAAACTGGGAGTGCAGTCCTGTATATGCATGCTGCCATATGCCCTAGGACTGCAGATTCCTTTTAGAATTTTTTTTCCTTCTCTTAGAACTGAAGAGCAGCCAGACACAGTTTCTGGGGGTTTTCTTGTTGCTTTTGGTTTGTTTCAGATCCAGACTTTTCTTTATATTCTCCCGTATCACAAGCTACACATTCTCCTTGTAGGCGTGAGTACCTGGAAGGATAGGTACACCTGGACACATGGGTGTAAAGACCTTGAACAACTTGACTGAACAGCTGCTGTTAAATTACACAATTAAAGTGCAATAAAAGATATTAAGGATATAGAATTCCAATATGAAGCATTTGAACATAGCTGGGAAACAATTTTTTGTCACTTCAATGGAAGGAAACCTTATGTAGTAAGGTGTTAGTAAACTATTTTGACACAATTATTAGGTTCTATTCAGACATTAAGCTTAATGGGACATATAAGGTGTAGTTATTTAATTTGTGCTTCAAAGTGAGTTTTCTACCCCAGATTTACATTCCTTCTCCTTTTCTACCCATGTTCATCAAGGCCTCAACTTTCTTTAACTATGAGACATCGCCTATGACCGGCTCATTTGTTGCCACACAAGCCAGAAAAAGGCCATTCCGGAGTCATCTGAAGCTCTTCAGTCTAACTTGATTTTTCTCAGTCACCTGTGCTAAGATGCCAAGATAGCTTTTCCCAGCCCTTAGGGCAGGTTTAGAGCAAGTCCCTGATGAATGCATTTACAGAAAAAAAAAAGAGAGCAACCCCCAGGTGATGAATATACAAATCCTAGGTAGTTTGATAATTTCTAAAAAAAAAAAAAAAGTCTTCTCCTTAACTTTCATGTGAAATTATGGTAATTGCTTCACTAGCTTATTGACCCTCTCTCTTGACCTGTTTTCCCTGGATGAATTCATAGTTATCTTTGTCCAGGGGTCATGAAAAACATAATGTTAGAACCTTCTGACAGTCCTGGTTTCTTCTCCCTGCAGGCTTGGTGAAGATGAGGTAACATTCTTTCCAATGAACTGTTGCATTTTATGATTACCGGTTTGGACGGAGCTGGCACCAGCTTGGCAGGGTTTGGGGTTTACTTGATCTGGGATGCTTGCCTTGTACAAAGTACCGTATGTGTTGGGGGAAGAGAGTCTAGTTGGAATGTGTGGAATTTCAGTATGACTCAAGTCACATAAAAGGCATGTGCTTTAGGTATGGGAAGGTACTCCTGTTAGTGCTGTACAAAGCATGGGATAAATAGTTGCTCTGTAAGTGGTTGGTGATTGTACTCAGAAATTGCAGAGCTGAACTTTTAAAGTGGTTCTAAAGAGCTAATTTAGTGCCTGTATTCTTATGCCCGTTTACTATTAAAATACACGAGTATTAGGGCACCTTATTTTGTTTTAAATAGTTATGTAGGTGATTTGCTCCTATAATTCTTTTATTAGGCTATACATTCCTATCTCCCTCCTCTGCCATCCCTTTCCCATTTTGAATTGTCATTACACTGAATACAGTTAGATTCAAATACTTCAAGTACAACTTATTATAGGGGGTTTGGAAATTTTATTATTGTCTTCTTGTTCCTCTGACTTTAAAAACATTAATAACGTTTTCTTAAAATCATATCATAAACTGTCCTTTTAAGAAGTGAATTATGTGACTCATGAACTCATTTGAGAAGCTAGGCAAGTTTACTTATAAACAAGGATGGTATTTTATTCCTGAGAAAGAGCTTTAAAGAGATAAGAGTATTCTGAAATTCTTTTCTCAGTTTTTGTGGTTTGGCGTGGGTTTGGGTTTTTTTGGTTTTTTTTTTTTTTTTGTTCTAGTATGTATCTGCCTTCTGGAATAGTGTGACTCAAAGTTACATTTAATTACCAAGCGGTGGTTACTGCCTCATCCAGAACTTAGATGTGAAGATTAAATTTGTATTGTAGCAAAAGGAGCAAGACAGGAAATTTACAGTTCTCTCTGATCGGTTCTTCACACACATTCCAGTGAGACTTGCTGTTTTCTCTTGTGTGAGAGTACGGGGAATGGTTGTTAGAACAAAAACAACCAGTCTGTCTTGGATAGATTTGTGTTAAGAGACTTTATGTCCCGGGAGACTATAAATTTAGCATGCTGTCTGAAAGTTTCTGATAGAGCTATGAGATCCAGAGCATGACAGAAATGACTGGCCTGTTACTGATGGGAGCTACCAAACAACTGGGAAGTGGTAATCTCCTTGACGCATTTTAAACAAGCTTTTAAATAGTGATGGGGGAATAGTTGAGCTGGAAAGAATAATGCCAAAGGCAGCTTTAATGTCGTGGCTTTAACAAGTTAGCTCTCAAAAAAGTTTTTGTTCCTTATCAAGTTAACAAGACTAACACCCTTCTACAATCACTGGCTCATAATATTCCTCTCCCTTCTGTTTTTCCTTTTCAGCTTCTCTCTTACTTCAGTTTTCCTTTGAGGTTTCAAGGTTCAGGGCTGATGGATGAACATTAGACACATAATTTGATAGCTGTTTGCAAAACATTCCTTTTTCATGAACTTAAATTGCTTGCTAAACAAGTCAGACCCAGATCTGGGCAGCTGTTTGGTCTGTGTAAGGACTTCTGTTGCTGGTTTTGCTGTTTTGAGTATTAAGGGTAGTAAATGGGGAAAAGAAGCCTGGCTCTTTAAAGAGAGAATGCCATTCAGCAGGATTCTCAATCTGTTCTACTTAAACAGAGAGCGGCTGCTTCACGCAAGAAAGATTGCACTATTTCACAATAGTCAATTGCTGTTAGTACTTAGCCAACTGAATCCTAGCTTTGGGACCTTTGCTGCTTCTGTAACATGTGGCTTTCTATAATTCATTTTTATTGGAATACTATCAGCCACTTCTGCAGCTGTAGCTCTCCCCCTGCCATGATCAATACATTGCCACAAAGCATAACGAAGGAATCTCTGTTGGAAGACATCTGGTAGTGCAGCCTTCATCTTCCTTGCTGGTCAAATAAGGAACATCCTTCTTAATGCTTTAAATTCCATCTGCCTCTTCATGGTCACCGACAGTGCACACGTGCATACTTCAGGGAGTTAAGTGATGTTCCTGGACCCTGTAGGAAAGATTTCCTTTCCACTTGGGTCATACTGCTTCCTCTTATATTTCCATGTATTACAACAAAAATAAACATACCTTCTGCTAAAAATGGATGTTTTCCTTTATTATGATGCATATGAATATTCAGGGTCGGTGGTAACGTGACTTATTCCTGTCACTAGTCTCTCTGAATTCTCAGGATACAGTGCACTGCTGCAGTTCCTTCTCATCAAGATTGCACAGCAAGAAGGAACATTTTAGGCCTGCAATTTTTGCCTACTCTGGCTGCAAATGTAGGACTGCAAAGGTGGCATTTGAGTACGAGAGAAACTCAAATGAGCTGATTCTTGTCCTTTTACAACACACTGCTGATGTAAGGAGTGTGAAAATCAGATAAATACTACAATATCATCACTCTAAGGGATTTTCCTGCATTTTTTAAAGCTGCTAAATGAGTTTTTGCTGTCTCCTTTAGAGCTCCAGATGTGTTTATGTGTGGGAAGGAAGATATGTTGCTAAAACCTGTCATGCTCTTTCCTCAGCAGTCGAGCAGCTGTTGGGGAGTTCTTGTGTCTGAGTGCTAGAGAAGTCCTGAAGTTATTTCACATTAGAGGGATCAGAAAACAGGACTTAAGCAGTTTTGCACACCCAACTACTCATTTTTATGCATACTGTTGTGGCGGGAGAGGGATTCTGACTTGCTACAAAGGGATTTAAAACCTAAAAATTGATCTGTATCTTAGATGCACAGCTCAATATATTTTAGGGCTTGGTACATATATATGCAGTTACTTACTTAGATGACCTAAAGAGAAATGATGATGAGCCTTGTGGAAAGATAGGGAATAAGGGAAAGATGCTCTGGGGACAGAAGTGTTGGAATTAGTTTGTTAAGATAATTAAATTATCTGTTGGGCAAATTACTTGAGACTCTTTAGAGACTAAGACTGAATTTCCTTTCTGTTGGGAGCTAGAATCATCTAGTGAGGAAAGGCTTAATTATTTTTTTATCTTTTACTCAATAAATACTTGACTATAAAAGTTTTGTCCACTATCTCAAGTAATTTGAAATTGCTCATCTGGACGTGGGAAACAAGACTGAATTCTTTTAACCCCTAGTCTGGTTGGATGGAGGGTGTGATCCACGGTGGGAAAAGTCTGAATGACAAGGGGCAGTTTTTGTTTTTAAGAAACAGACAGTAGCATTTGTTAGAGTAGCTCAGGTTTAGTGATCAGCAAGAGGAGTTGATTAGGGGAGTAGTTTAATTATTGAGAAAAAGGACCGGCAAAGACTGAAGAAAAGTGACTGATGTGTCAGCAGGATGTATATGACTTTGGCCATGTTGTTTCAAAGCTGAGGATGTCTGCATGTTTATGTTAACACTGGGTCTCCTTGTCCTTGGAACGAAACTGCCTCATCAGCAGAGCCCCTTAGGGGATTGAAAGTCTACCCAAGACGTCATCCTCCTCTTATAAAAGGGGAAAAACTGCCAGTTCTAGTGTCTCTGACCCCCCTCCTCCCCCCTCCCTTCGACTTACAGAGCATCAAGGGGCGGACCTTACTTCTGCAAACTACACATCTTGCTCTCCCTCTGAGTATTCATTTTTCTCCTAGCAGTAATTTGATCTCGGGCTGTTCCAACTTGCCTGTAGTGAATGAGAACTGCATATTGAGTTTTCTCACTAGGCACAGTTTTCATCATATAAGGATGGGAATTTCTTGCAAGTTTTGAATGAGATTAAAGTTGAGAAGTCCTTTTGGATTGATTTTTTTTCTTTAACATATCTATGTCTATATAAAGAGAGGTCTTTAAGGGCTTGTAAGTGTTGAGAAAAGGATCACCATGACACTGCTGGAACCAGAAATGCAGATGACAGCACTCCAATCAGGTATCACTCCAAACATATCCCATGGTTAAATTTTGCTAGTGAATTATGGTTGCTGAACTATATAGGAAGTGCCAGGAGGCTGTGTGACTTTGGATAAAGACAAATTAAAGAACTGTGGTGATTTCATGTGCAGGTTGCAGATGGGTACTTTTTGGGTGTTAAATATTGTTCAAATTAGGGCTTCATCAGAGATAAAATGATCTCTTTTTTTCTTCCCTTGTTGATCTCCAGAGTTAAGTTTACGTGGCTTATGAAGATTAGAAAACTCCAGTCAAAGCTAAGACTTGTTCTAAAGACTTGTTCCTCCATTTAGCTTTTGACTGATTTATGTGGTTTTACTGTTAATTATTTTCTGATTAAACACATTCTTGATACTTCGGAGAGATTTTAAATTGTGTAGTTTGGGAAGAACTCTTATTTGAAACTTTCCAATACTTGTATCTTGAAAGTCTGTTTCCTTGAGAATGACAATACTATTTTGTTTACATGATTCTGTTGTGAGTCCTGCGGCCTGTTTGTGATACTGTGCTTACCCGTTGTTTGTGGGTAAGCATTTCTCACTTGTCAGACATGCTAGAGTGGGAATTATCTGTTAATGGGAGCATGATATACTTCTGTAGGGCATTTTTTTCTGAGGCTCTAGGACATTATATAGTCATGAAACTTAATAAATACATACAGAGATATGAATGACCTTTGCTCTGTGGATGGGAACAGAGACTGTAACCATGGTAAGATTTGACCACAAACTTGTAGTAGCCTAGGAGTTTGGGTTTGCATTTGTGTACTCTTAATCTCTTGGGCAGCATTGTCTGAAAAGCAGAATGTAGGTAATGCCAAAAGTGTGAAGACGAACTTGTTCCTCAAAGTCAAATGCTTTTTCTTTTCCTTAAGTAGTGTCTGGGCAAGAGGCAAGTAAAACAGTAATCTCTTCGTTTATTGTAGGGTTTTTTAATGGTTTTTTAAGTATCTGTGAAGATTATATATGTCAATAAAGATCCTGTGTGACCTTTATTTTATAGTCCTGCCATATTCTTTGTTGTTTAGAGACCAAAGTATGGTTATTTTCTCTCTCCTGCTGTAGACAGGAAAGACAGGCCTATATCTTAGTTAGTGTTTGTCTCAGTTCAGAAGAATGTTTGTACATAATACATAATTCCTTTAGTTGTGCTCTTGCAGTCTGTGAATTTTGGAGGTAGGGTTTAGACACTAACAAGGCGTTTGGTATTGAACAGGATGCATATGGCAGGATAATGTCTAGTCTGGCTTTGCTGTAAAGAAAGCTCTTATGTGAAAGCCTGAAAAAAGATGTTGACTTTAATGTGCTTTGTTTCTAATAAGTTTTTTAATTTTCTTTTTCCCCCAAACAAGGAATAGCCATGGAATTTGCATTTCAGGGTAATTGTAACTGATTTTTGCATTATATTCTCAGGAAACTCATGTTATAAAATAACACTTGTTAAAATGAGGAAAACAGCTTTCTATTAGTACTGCTTTTTCTCAAAACTTTATTTGTCGCTGTGTTTCTTGTCTCTTCCAAATTATGGGAACTCCTGAGGCTTTAATTTAATTCTGAGGGTGAGAGTTTCTCCCACTATATATGGAGCTTTTGCTTGTATGGAGCTTTTACTTAAGTCAGCTAACCCTAGTCATAGATTATGCAGTGGTGTTCTGTAACATTGAGGCAATTTCCTGGCAAGCTTAGCTTACCTAATGAGGGATACAGATTTATTGCACCTCTTCCATCAGTGGCCACTCTCTTCTCTCCTGGATCACCCACTGTTGGAAAAATCTTAAGCAAGAAGCAGGCGAATGTTTACGTAAATGGATTCACAAGATTGGTGGGGAAATGGAGTGTGACAACAGGAACGTGTGCATAGTAAGTTTTAAAGATCAGTCTTGAATAATGGAAGTGTATTACAAGCTTCTACATAAGGGAAACAGCTACTTGATAGGGAGGCCAGTTTGTTCAATTGTCATATTTAGAGACTTCAGGTGCTGTTGGTGGCTGCTCTTGTTTGGCGTAGCGAGGTAGTTTTATGCTGGGTGAACTGTTTGAGACTTTAGAGGCTGAAATTGGATATCCTCACTGTTGAGAGCTAGAATGAGGAAATGAGGAAGATTACTTAGCTGAGGAAAGACTTAACTTCTCAAATCTTCTTGGTCCTGATGTTCATCTCCAGAAGCCCTACTGGAAAGATGGAAGCTGGAACCAGTTGTCCCAGTCAACTCATCAAAGTTTCTGAACAGCCACTGAAGAAATAGGAGAATCATGGCCTAAGCTGGGTAAATAAATTCTCCTGGTAGAGCTTGCACTCCATAGACCAAAAGTTCTTCAAGACTGCAAGTCATGAGGCTATGCTTATTTACTGCTTGGGTATTAATGGGAGTCCACTCAAGAAGTAGCAGTATCTGAAGCCATTGTTGACCTAGGACATAGTGCTTTCCATGTTGGTGGGCGCATAAAAAGCAACTCCTTTGATACTAAAGATGTGAAAACATTCTTAATGTTTTGGAGAAAGAGCTGAGGGGGACATCACAACTTTGCTCTTCTGAGAGCAGAATAGTTTAAGCAGGGAGGGACTGTTTCTTCAGAACAAAAAATAACTGAAGCAAGAACAATATGAACAGTGAGGTGCACACTGTATTAACCAGGAAAAAATTAAACACGCCTGTCAAAGTGGAAAAAAAGGAGGAGTAAAAAAACCAATGCCAAGTGGTGACAGCTGAGGAAGGAAAAAGTAAAAGTGAAAATCAAGCTGAAAAGACATTCCAAAACAGCATTAGACCTAAAAAAAAAAAGCAATAAGACCGAAAACTTAACTGCTCTATTTGACATCTCATTGAACTACTGAACTTATTTAAAGAACTGGTGTTACTGATCCAATCATTCAACAAGCACACATACACAGTGGGGTGAAATTCTACATTCATTTTCAAGTGTGCAGTTTTGGAACCAGCCCTGTGCCAGTTTGTGTGTTTTCATTCTGTTGACAATGAAGCTGATGTGCAGATCTGTACCAAGCTCTTAGCAGTGGGAGCTCCCTCGTTGGTGTTTTTTCTCCAAGAGTCGCTTGGTGGTTTTGCTGCCTTGACTCTCTCAGCATCTGAATCATTTGTTTTCTTTACATTTATTTGCTGATTCCAAAAGCTTGCTGTTTCCTTCCCATTATCTACTTCAACCTAATCTCCCTATGTAGCCTCTTTTTTTGTTCCTCTGAAGCCTTTCTGTTGTTCGTGTCACTGTCTAATTATCCCATATAGAGATCTTGCAAATTCTTTTGCTGTTGGTCACTGTTCAGTCAGGATATGGACTAAATAGTTTTTGTTGTGACCTGGCTTTGTAACAGACTGGCCACTGAAGGAATGAGTCATGAATATTATTTTTTCTTTTTCCTTTTTTTAATGGAGAGGCAAGAGTGCTAGAAGCATTTTTTTTTGACGCAATCTACAATTCAGTAACACTTGAAGGTTTTTGAACAACCATATGAAGGATTCATGCAACTGGAGGAAATCTCAGGAGTCTTGGGTGTGCTGCTGGCCTTTATATGCAAATTTTGTGTTCAAATAACAAATACAAACTTTCAAATATAATTTCACTTTAATTTTAGTTGTTTCTGTCACAAGTTTCTTTTTATGGCTTCTAGCAGGTGGCTGGGCAGAAGTGTGCATGCAGTACATGTACAGAGGTGCAATCAGCCAGAGAGAAACCCTAAATTTCAGATAGTTTTTTTTTTCCTGACGTTTTGCATGGATGGATAAGAGTTATGACCACTTAGGGTCATGTAGAGTCTAACAGTGCATTGCCAGAATTAATGGATGTTAGCACTTGGCCAAATGGCTACTTCTGTTAATGAATTCTATTTCCTTATGGTTTTGCTCTACTTAAAACCTTTGTTTACTGCTCTGGGTAGCATTGGGTTTGTTTCGTTGCACAACACTGTTGTTTGCACTGTCTTGGTATAATTGTCCCATTTTAATCTGAACTTCTTTCTGTGAGTGTACTGAAAGAAATTAAGATTGTTAGCACAGAATAATCTATTGGATAGCATCTTTGGGTTTTGATGTGTTTGTTCTGTTGACCTGCTGAAAAGAAATCTTAGTCTATTAGAGATCAAGGCAGGTATGCAAACCCAGAAGCAGGTGGTTCTAAGCTGTCAGAAGTTTGGTTTAGATGAACAAGAGGGTTTTTTTCATGCATATTTAGAAAACAAAAGAAGAGCTGTTTTGAAGTCAGCACTGTAAATGAGCACAGAAATAATTTAGTTCTCTACAGTGGATAAAACTTGACTTCTGTGGTTTAATTTGCTTAGCATCCAACTGTTTCTGAAAAAGGAGCAATTCTTTCTAAATTCTTTCTAAATTAGCTAAAAATTAGTGTCATTTGAATCAAATGCAAAACTTTCCTCATTTTCTGGGGAAAAGTTGGATTTTTGAGCTACTTTAGTGATTAGGGATATATTAAATTCAACTTAGGAAAAAGCAGTGCTGATCCCTTCATTCTTTCTTTCAAAACACAACTCCAAGGCTCTTTTTCTTCCCTCTTTAAAGGATTTAAGTTGAAGTGCTTTAGGGATGTCAGCTGCTAAACTGCTTTTAATGGGAAGAAGGGGGACAGACAGCCTAGCTGTGTATTCTTAGAAGGGAGATGTTCCCCTCCTCAGCTCTTTTAGGAGTGACAAGTGTCGGAGCTGCAGTTTGTGGTTGGTGTTCTCTTTCCTGTTTTAAATAAATTTAAAATGCAGTAGTGGCTTTTAGTACATGAGGAGTGACCTTTCATTGATGCAGTAATATGCCTTCTAACTTAATCTTGTCTTTTTCAAGCACCTGTTACAAGGATTTTTTTTCCTTGCTGTTGTTTTCATTTCCTAATGAGACGTTTTTCTAGTTGAGTTTTTTTTCATTTCATTTTGTTTGAATAGTAGAACTTAAATTATTCTTCTCATTTCTTCCTCCCTCCCTCCAACTTGGAATTTCAAGATTGCAATGAGTTCTTGAATCAACACAATTGGGATTTTGGTTTCGGATGGAGGGTGGAGCTGGGGGGAAGGCATTCCTGTCTCTATAGTATGCATCATCACTACTTTAAAAATAGAACTTTTGATTTCTGCTTGCAATCTATGGCATTTGGAAATGTAACTTTTTGTATCTAGGTAGCAAGTTCCTGGGGAGTGTAAAGAGTTCCCTGCTTATTGGTACAGCTCCCTGAGTGTGTATATTCTGAGTAGTGATAAAATGACTCTTCACTGGCTTTTAACCAGAATCCTGCATGTGATTCAAAGACTGAACAAAGTTATGTGAGCTTCATCGTCATCATGCAGTGGGAATTCTTTCCGAAGCAGCAAATGGGATGTTCCTGAAGTCAGCTTTAAATATGGAAATTTTTGTGCCAGAGGTACAAACTGCACAAAGTTCTGGGTTGGCTGTTAGAAGATATGGAGAGAGGAGTGCACAGCTGTAAGCTGCACATTAGTGAGTTATTCCATTCATGAAAGGTTTGAACATAACCTTTTGCTACCTTGTATCCCCGTGATTAACTATTGAGTAAGCAAATCACAGTGTGGTTGTGTTAGCCAAACTAGGGTTAAAGGATTGTACTGAAAGTAAATATATAAAGGATGCTTTTCCTTTTTTTTTTTTTTTTTTTTTTTGGTGTGTCAAGAATGACAGTCTACAATAAAGAGTACTCATTAGAATCACTTAATTGAGCAGTACCTATTTCTACTGACAACGTTAAATTTAAACAAGAAACTCCTGGAAATCTCTGTAGACCTGGAGTAAGTATTTGTTGAAGCATTAAATCATCTTTTGAAAATAATACATTTTCCCTCCATCTGCTTTGAGAATACTCTGTTTTTGATTTTTATACAGCAAGTGTTACCCTATAGGTTGAGGGAGAGAGTAGGAAAAAACCACTCGGGCAGCTTTTTGCCCTTACCCATTCTATGAACTAAGATGAACTTGCAGGTGGGCACACACAGGCTGCACTTGTTCTAAACCAGTAAAAATGTGGTAGACACAAAACAATTATTCACTGACTGCTTGGTCTCCTAACCCTTCTTATGGCTCCAGCTTACTTCAAAATATAGCTACTGAGAAATAACTTCAGGGGGGTGTGTGTGTGCATTTTAACCAGTTTCAAATGTACATGGTAAGAGTGTCATCATCATACTGCAATTTTTTTGTATCATTCACCAATTGTTATTAAAATGGAAGTTTAAAATGCATGTAAAGTCGTGTCAGGTTTTATCTGTTGTAACTGTAATCAAAGCAGAGTCTTCCTTGCTGTGAAATTAATGCATTACATATAATGGGCCCTGTTTAGTTGTTGTCATTCTCTGTGAGTTACCCACTCATTTACATGATGAATATGAATCAACTTTTCTTTAGGAACGTAGTTCGAGTGCATTGGAAAAATGAAGTGAAAAAGAATTACTTTAATCAGGTGTATTTGGGGTCTTTAGGTACAATTGTATAGAAATTATAATTGATTATGTATATAGGCTCTGACTGATAATTTTTATCTTTGTGGCTCTGGCAGATCATAGTCGTCTTCGTGGCCTGCCACTAATTTAGGTTCTGGATTAATATCTGGATGTGTGCTATGCTGAGTCTCCTCTCTGAACTGGTATGATGATTACACCACACATTCTTTGCCTAGAGGGATACAGTACAGACACACATCCGTTCTGTCTCCCAGTTACCTGGTGACTCCTTGCTACCCAGTGTTTGCCAGATTTAAGAGATGACTAATGTTTAACAAAATGCTCAAGTTTCCATGCCTGTGTGATAGCAGAAATTTGCATTAGTGTTTATAATTAGGTGTTTTTTTTTTTTACTAAGGGGTCCATGTCCAGTCTACATTTTGATTGTAGGCATTAAAGTACAATTTTTTTGTATCTAAGCATCAATGTGAATCGATCTCTAATGTTCTAATGTGTGCCAGAGCTGTGTAGATCAGTGGTAGGGATTAAAGGTAACTATTGTGATTTTGGGAATGTCTCTGATGTTATTGTTTGATGTTATGTGGAAGCTACTATAAATAAATTTTAGTATTAACCTGTTTGCTGTCTGCTTTTACCAGTCTCAAATGACTCCTGCTGCACAAAAAAATTCTCCAAACCCAAACAACAAAAACCCACAAAAAACCCACCCCAAAATCTGAAGTAACCTACAGCTTCATGTTGCATTTGGATTCTCCTTGGTGCTGAGCTGCTGCACCTCAGTTCAGACTTACAGCACCCTCTGCTGTTCTGACCTTAGGGTTCTTCCAAGGAGAGACTGGCACTTATTCCAAATTGTCTTTTCAAACAGAGAAACCTTAGCTGGTTATCTTGAGGCAGTCTGGTTTTTCATTTGTGGCTAAGGAAACATGAGCCCTGCTTTATGGAGGTGAAACTAGAATCTTTATCTTAATGGAAGAAATACTGTCCCCCTTTCCCCTCAATTTCTTTGTCAAGGGAATTTTACTACCAGAATCAATAGAGAAAACTAGTTTAATTACATTGGCACAGCTCCCTTTTGTGATTAACCTTAGTGTGGTTTAAGAATGCTGTATAATTTAGCAATAGTTTGAGTAGATAAGAAGTCATAAAGCAACCAAACTGGAATTGCTCTTCAGGGTTGCAGAGCCCCCTCCCCTGCTGCAAGTAATCAGGTCATATACTCCCCGACATAATTTTATTGAACACCACTTTAAAAAGTGTTAGATTTCTCACTCATACTGGAAAGCTGTACTGGAATTTCTCTCTTTGGTTAAAAATCTTCTAGTTTTCAATATTAAATATGCATATATGTCAGTGGCTTTCAGTGCAAATAACTCCTTGTAGTTAAACTGATGCAAACCTTAATGCAGGCAAAATATTTTCCCTAGAAGAAGCTTCATCCACTTACAGTATTCTTGAAGTAGGCAAGTGCTAAAATAGTATCTGCTAATATGACCTGTTCAATGTTTTTTTTTTATCTTTCTGTGTAGTGATGCTTATTTTAAACCAGATCCTCTAAGTGATGTTAATGATGCTTCCCAGGAGTTATGCACAGCATTGGATTCCTAACAGGATATGAACCTATTTAATTATCCCATGTGAAAAGTAGGTTGAGAAATGTATTTGTAGTTTTTTGTAGCATTCCATTTTCTTTGCCCTGATTGTTTTTCCTCAAAAATGAGCATATCCCAAATAAAGAAGTTGCAGCTTCCAGTGAAGCACAAGCAGGCTTGACCAGCCTGTAATGATAAGTGACTTTAATGAGATTTTTTTTTTTTTAATTCTGCTGGAGAAACTCTGGTTGAAGCTGTTGTTCCTTGTCTATGTTTTTCAATATTTAGGATTTGGACTTGGTGTTCACTGATGTCAACTCAAATACATGCTTTTTAAAAATAAATTGAGTGGTTTTGATTTATTAAAGTTACTATGTGACACTGAGGTACCACAGATTAAAAATTGCAATTCCCAAAACATTTGGTTCAGAAAGTACCTTGAGCTTTACTTACTGTAAAACACTCCCAAAGCTTACAGCCTTCAGTGTTCTTCCACTAAAAACTGAAATAAACAGAAAACACTTTTCAGTATAGCTTTGCTGATTCCATGTTACCTCTAAGTAAGAACAAGATCCAGATTAGTAGACTCCTTCTGGAAAAACCTCTTTGTAAATCTTATCTTGAAAACTGAGAGATTAATGAGTTTCTGGAATATGTAGTGTATGAAAAGTGGTATCTCAGGCAAGAAAATTTCAGCCCATTTAAAAGTCAAAGCATCTTTTAAGTTTAAGCTCGAAAGTTACTGGCAACTTGAAATGGACCAGAAAAGAACAGCAATTTTAAACAGACGTGCAGTGCTCTACAGAATTTTAAGTTTGTTTTGTTTGTTTGCTTTTTAATTTATTATGATTTCTATATAGTGCACAATATATAATCTCAATTCTGAGATTTAAAAAAAATTTCTGTTCTCTTTTTATGCTTATTTTTCTTCTCCTCTTTGTCCTGGGCTTTTGCGTTATGGTGGCAGACAAAGTGGCTGCTTTTAATAAGAGACTGCTCCACTCCTCCCAGTTTTCCTTGGAGAGAGGCAGTCACTTTGCTGTGGTTGTTGATTTAGTGCCTGGGAAGAATGAGGTTTTTTTGGACCCCTTCCTCATCTCTCTCTTGCTAAGGGAGCCTGCGTCATTGAGAAATGTTTAACCTTCTGGCCCTGAAGCAGGACTGGAAACTTTGCTGCAAAATCTAGAAGCTAAAACTGGATCTTGAAAATGTTATTTATGTGAACTAATCTTTCCTTTGATTTAATTGGGACAGGAGATTGCAGAGCTGGATTTAGAATTTTGAGTAGCAACTAATTTGGAGAGTTAGCAGGGGGGAAAATAATTTCTTTAGTGAAAAATGGTGAGTAACTGATTTAAGGAAAGAGGAGAGAAGAGCTGGGGGCAGAAAACGGAAAAGTGTGGGAGGACTGAGTGGAGAAAAATGTCCTAAGATCATAATTCTGGCATTATCAAGTACTTGAGTAGTTCTTTCTAACTTGTATGAGGAGGCTGGCTGTGCATAATTTTATTCCTATAATGTAAGTTGCTTGTGGAGAGCCAAGGGCCTAAATTGTGGTGGGAACCTTACTTCCAGGGGGTTGATTTAACAACAGATACTACTTCTTGTGTATGTCTTATTTTCCCAGACTGTCCACTTTTTTCCTTCTGCCTCCTCCCCCGTCCTGGACCATGGGGGTGGTTCTAACACTTCTGCAGAAATTCCAGATGTCTGGCTGCCCTGCTGGAACTATGCTCCATTAACTGAGAGGGAAGAAGACATTCAGAAATCCCAAACATTTCTGCAGCATAACCATAATAAATCTGATATATCATGAAACTGTTGTGCTTGTGCTAATTAAGTATCTAGTGTGCTTGTAGTACAAAGAGTAATCCTGATGTGCCCACAGAGTGTTGATTTTATTTCACATGCTCTGGCTATCAATACACAGCACATGCCTGTATGTTTATCTTCAGGATATTCCAAACAGAAATGTGGCAGCTCTGTCTCTTGGGACCCAATCTCTTTATGGTAAAGAAACTGAAACTAAAATGAAGAAGCTTGACTCAAGGGTGAAATAATGAAATGACAGGAAACAGTTTAAACGGACCCAATAATTTGTTGTGACCAGTGGGAGGGAGGGGGGGAAGGGGTTGTACTTTCCTTCACTCCTGTTTTTCAGCAGCTCAGTGCACCTGCTGCTTAGCCCCAGCTGGCTTGGACAACTGGAGTTTCTTGTCAGAAGTCTAAATCACTTTTGAAAACAAACCCATTAAAACCCCCTCACTTTTCTGATGGATCAGTGAGCCTAATTAACTCACTGAACTTTCTTATGAAACCTAGAGTCCTCAAAAAGAAGGAATGATGGGAGCATAATGCTAGGTTATTTCATCTGGCTTGAGTAATACCACTTAAACTCTGTATTGAACAGTGAAGCTGAGGAAGCTTCAACAGTTTCAACTCTGAAGTCCTAAGCAGGGTGAGAAAACCACTGAACTCTGGGTCATGGAACCTATAAACAGTGGCAGTGGCTGGGTAGTAAGTCCAGGAGGCAGAAAAGATTGGATAGCAATGATAGAATATTAAGAAATATATTAAATTAGAAGTGAGTGATTTTTAGGAGAATATTAAAAATATGTGCATTTCCCCAGTATGAGGTTTGTCATGTTAGATTTTGCTTTGCCTTTACTCTAAGGTTGCTACATATCTATGAATGGACAAACAAGTCCCTGGAAGAAGGGTGGTCACACATCTCTCACAGAATGGTTGAAGTTGGAGTGTCATCTTCCCCAACCCCATGCTCAAGCAGGTTCACCTAGAGCCAGTTGCCTAGGACTGTGTTCAGATGGCTTTTGATTATCTCTATGGATGGAGACTTCACAACCTCTCTGGGCAACCTGTGCCAGTGCTCAGTTGTACTCACAGTAAAAAAATTCTTTCCTGATGTCCGCAGGGAACCTCCTGTGTTTTGGTTTGTGCCCATTGACTCTGGTCCTGTCACTGGGCATCATGTGAAAGGAGTCTGGCTCTGTGTTCTTTGTACCATTCCTTCAGGTTTTTAGATGGATAACATCTCCAGTATGACCATGTCTCTCCTGTACTGGGGACCTCAGTGCTTGAGCCAGCACTCCAGGTGTGGCCTCATCAGGGCTGAGCAGAGAAGAAGGCTCACTTCCCTTGATCTGCTGGGGACATTCCTCCTAGTGCAGCCAAGGATACCTTCCTTAGCCTTCTTTGTCCAAGGGCGCATAGCTGACTCATGTTCAACTTGGTGTCCAGTGGGATCCCCAGGCCCTTTTCTGCCAAACTGCTTTGTGGCCACTTAACCCTCAGCATGTGCTGATGCACCCTCTGGGCCTGGCCAGTCAGTCAGTCCACCTCACAGTCTCCTCACCTGACTCATACTTCCATCAGCTTCTCTGTGAGTGTCTCGGAGGCAGTGCCAAAGCCTCACTAAGTCAGGGTAGACAATATCCACTGCTCTCCTGTCTTTCACCAGGTCTGTTTCTCCACACTATAGCTGAAACCTAAAGACAGTTTTGCTATCATGCCCAGGGAAAAATATTTTCTGATAGGAGAGAGTTGTGAGTTGATAGTAAATTCTAGCCTTACTATAGCATAGTTGCTAAAAGTAAGCATATGGCAGTGTCTGTACTGTTAAAACTGGTTTTGTTCTAAAGAGTTTGTTCATAAAAGCCACCTGTTAGATGTAATGGCAGTGAGCAGCCAAGTCCTGTCAGATCATAATGACTGGCAGCCATATAAAAACCTTATCTTTTTCCTTTGCATGTTTGTCTATTCAATTAGATTGTCCACCTGTCTGCTTTTATGCAATCCCACTTTAATGGTCCCTCTCTTGTGTCTGGATTCATAAAATAGAATCAGTAGCCAAGGAAGGAAGGATACAAGGATTTCTAATTCCAGTTCTGACACACAGACTCTGTGTTATATGTAAATCTCTCTACTTGTTTTAACCTAGTTTATCCAAACAAAGGGTTTTTAAATAGATTTGAATTAATTAGAATCAATAAATATGAGGTTCTGACTGATAAGTTCTGGCAACTTATACCTAAGTGAGAAAGGAAGATCTTAAAGGGGAGTGAGGCAGCTAATGGAAAATAGTGACCAAAGAAACTTTTCTGCATATTGTTTCAGGTGAGCTTATAGATTTAGGAGGCAAGCAGAACAGAAAGCTGATGTCTGAATCAGAACGTCATGTTCCAAGCACACTTATCTTTACTGTTATAGGCACTTAGGTTACATGCCTTCCAATGCTTTTAGGCCAGTTGGTGATTAAAACTCCTGAGATTTGGCAGGTTTTGCTGGGAAGAGGATACACCCTCACAGTTACTTGCCTTTTTTCTTTGCTTTCATGACTGAGATTACCAGAAATCTTGAATGTGAGATAAAATTCGGTTTGAAAGTAATCATGCTCCTTGCAAAGGAGGCCTGTATCTTTGCCCACCCAGATCAAACCACATGCAGTATGTTACTGTGCTTTCCCTACTTTTCTAAAATATTTTCTGCCTTCAGATTTTGCCAGTGATTTTAGTATCATGGGCACTTAAAAAGATAGTAGTCTCACATATGTGGAAGGGACTTCGGGGCAGAGGTTTGGAACATGGATATGTGCTGGCTAAGTCTAGGATATAAAACTACAGCATTATTTTTTGTGGCAATTCCCAGTACACTTGAATTTACATTCTGATACCAAGCAGTAAAAGCAGGGTATCTCACCCTGGTTTTCACTGCAGGGAGCTCTTGTCTGTGCAAGATTGCTGTTTCTTGCTTGAGCTTGGATTTTGCTGAGCATTTGTTTCCATCCAGACATGATTCTTCTCAAATGCCTGAAAAAGAAGATTTATTGTGAATTGCATATTTTAGGTCAATTGAGGTTGTTTGGGGAAAATGCTATGTTTTGGTCCTGTACCTATCAGTATTGTGACCAGACCATAGGGGAGAGGCACAAATGATGTGTGAACTGAGAGAAGTCACAAATTTCATATCAAGAGTCTGTCTTCCTTTATAGCCTTGAACAGCTTTAGATAAAGAACAGTAAATCTGTGGTTTGGTTGGTGTAGAATAGGATTCACTTAAAAACGTAGTCTATGGAGAAGGAATGGTAGTGGTGTCAGAACTGCATCTTGCTAAAGTGATAGGCAAGTGAGTCCCATGAAAGCATTAAAGGACTTCTTCCACAATAGCATGACCAGAATACTTTTCCTGCTTACCAAAAGCTGAGTAATTTAGCTGCATCCAGGTAAAAACTATCCCAAATCTAGTCTAAAATTCTCTCCTTCTTGAGATTCATGCTTTATGTTGCACTTAAGGTCTGAAAGGTCTGCATGTGTGGAGGGGGCATAAATCCATACAAGACCCTGGAGGTTCTTTCCAGGATCAGTGCATCCATATCATGAGTTTAACCATATAATGGTTTGTGCCTTGACATTGTCTCAGGCTTATTTCATGTTGTAGCTATAGATAACACACTATACATTTTTATATTGGAAACAGAAATTCAGTTGTTGAAGCCACCATGAGAGCTTGAGAGTGGCATTGATAAATCCAGGGAACAGCTGAATTTAACCACTAAAGGAGGAGTTTGAGCATTTGTCACTGGAGGTGATTTATAGATTTTTGGTGATGCAAGAACTGAATTTTGCATTCTAAAGAGAAATTTATTTCCTTTCTCAAATAATCCTGACAATAGCATTTTTTTACTGTGATGAGCATCTATGATGATGGAAAAGGAGGCCACTACTTTTAGTGGCAGCTGACCACTGAATTGGTTTAGAGGTATCATAACACTTCATCTCCTAGTTCACCTCAGCCAAGCCTCCACTACCACCTGATTGTGACAAAGGACTTGAACCACTTTTAGAGAAAAAGTTCAGAGTTGAAAAAAACCCACACCTGAAATTATTAGGGTTCGCTTCTAACTTAGTAAATGAATGGGATGGTTTATGGTCTTTTTAGAATTCTATCTCCGTTAGTGCACTTTTTTCAAGTTGTGAAGAAATCCTCTGCAACCATAAGGGGAAGATAGCCTTTAATGAAAATCTAGATTCTGGGATTGCAATTCTGTTTCCGATCAACCAAGAGTAATGGTCACATTAAGCCTCAACAGTGTTGTTACTGCCCATGTAAACAATGTGTTTGGAGAAGGAAGTAGCTTTCTGGACAAAAGTCACAATCCTGTAATGAAGGTTTACTCACTAGCAGTTCTGCTAGAATAAACTGAGAAGTAAATGAAGGGTTTGCTAATCCTTTCACAAGCAGTGTGTGAACATAGAGTACAGCCTCTCTTGTTTAGGTACTTTAAAAATAGACTGCATTTTCCAAGTGTTTGCAGGTAACCCTCTTGTGCAGTACGTTGGAGGGTTTGATAGAGAAGAAACCTTTTATTGCCAGACGTTTAAAGGATGTGGGAGAGAGAAGTGCAGGATAGCTTTTCCTCAACAACCACAGGAATTAGTGACATAACTTTTCAAACTCTTAGACGTGCCTTAACATGAGGGGAAGGGTATCTTCTTCCTGTCCTTTCCCGGTTACTCCCTCCTAAAAACAATTTGCTGTTTTAAGACAAATTCAAATTGCTTCCTTTTCTACTCTATCCTGCTCACTAGCCCCCTTGGTCTGGTAGCCAGAACTTCCTCTGTTTTTCTGCTCTTGAGAGCAAAACCAAATGTTTTGGGCTTTGCTGTTTTCACTTGTTCACAGTGGTTTAAATTAAAGTCTGGAATATCTGTAAGAGGAAATGTTTTGAAATGTTTTGAAAAGTCTTGTGCTCAGTGTTCTCCACTGGTCACAGTGTATACTCACATGTCAGTGCTGTTCACTTAAGAGTTGGACTCAATGCTCCTTGTGGGTCACTTCCAACTCAGTATTTTCTGTGATTCTGTGTGTGCGATTCCTGCAGCCTCTGGGTGTTCCTGCCTGTCTGCAGTGGTGGGGGTGGGGAAATGCACATCTGCATGAGTGTGAGCACATCTGCCTACCCCTGGAGAAGTTGAAGTTGTTTGGGGAGCATGTGGGTGAATTAGCAGATTGACTGTAGGCAGGAAGGCTGCTAAGAACGATTTTGAGTTGAACCTTGAGTGACTGTCTCTGGCTTGAAACCTCTGACTCTTTTATAACAAGTGAACTATTGCTCTTAGGTAAGAGCAAGGAACTGTTACTTCCTTTGGTCTCAGTAATTATTTTACAGCAAGATGGGTAATAGCTGAACTAAAGGAATATATGGAATCCTGTTGTGATTCCATCTGGAGCAGCTCTCAGTTAAGCCCCTCCACTGGAGATAGGCACCCCACATTTGAGATGTGGTACTTGATGTGTGCACTCTCACTGTGAAGCTCGTTGGCTTAGCCAAGGTAATTTGAGCTAATCTTTCTAACTTTGCACTGGAACAAAGTGAGAGCATTCATACAGCCAGTTCTGGGGGCTCACAATAGGGTGGTAACTTGAAGAAGGGCTAGTAACTTTGAACTGTGAAGAGGTATGCAACAGTGTTTGCATCTAACCAGAATTTATCAACCAAAATGGTAAAAAAACCAAATAATATGTGCTTGGGTATGTGTTTTTAATTTACTTGCTTGTTTTTGTTGGGCTTATATGGGCTGTAGTTGTTTGGAAACTAGTTATAAAACTTCTTTCTCTTAATCCCTCTGGTTTTCTTCTACCCTCTACTGTGAAGTTTTCTGTCATGGACAGAGTCCTTCCACTGCTTTGGTCAGAGAAACCCACCATTTCCTCTTCTCCGGTCTAGAGATCTCTACTTGGCCACCACTATTTTTTGTAGTCAAGTAGTGTACATGCAGCTTTTTAGAGCACAGAATTGGCAGAACTTCTGTCAGTGGTTTTCTGAGGAAAATCCAACTAAATTAACTAACTTGTCTTTAAAAGTTGCACCATTTTCTTTGGCTGCATAGGCGACATCTGAGCAAATGTAACACTCACATGTGGTAGTATCAGGAGCATGTGCTACATAATGCTTTTGTTTGGACATGATCTAGAGTAGTACAGACTTCTGGACCATTTCCTTCTCTTTATCACACCCGGCTTGCTCAGTGAAGTGAGTCCTGGAGGGAGGAAGGAGGAGAGGCATGGTCCATAAGTGAACCAGCATCTCTGCTTCCCTTCCTCTCTCTCCTTCCCCTCTTTTCAGCCCTTGTAGCAGTATTTCCGGAGTCTCTTTGCAACACTGACATCTGAGTTCCCAGTCTGGAGAGGGGAGAGGTGGGAAAATCAAAAGTTTTGGCTTTGCTGTGCCGCACTTTGCTCCTCAGGTCTGCAGAGCCTGGGAGAGAGGCAGGGCTGAGTTACTCAGTGTTAGCAGAGGGGGATGGGATTGCTGCTGCTGTCTTGCCACACCTCACTTACCATGTTGACTTGCCTTGCTGGTTGGAAGCTGCTTATCTATGGAGTTAATCAAATGCAGATCAGAGTTGCATTCCTTGGGCCGAACTGATTCTTCTCGGTCCAGTGTTTTGCAGATAGGGATCGAGGATTTCATGTGCTGCGTGTTTTCAGGGAAAGGCAAACTGACATCTTGGCTGAATCCCAAGGAATGGAGTGGGTGGCAGAGTTTATATATGGGCTGGGGGTTGATTTGGCTCTAGCTGCTGTGTAAAGTTCACTTTGACAGCTGAAAGATGCAGAGAGAAGCACTTTCAGAATTAGAGACAGTGAGGTAATGAGAAAGTGACATAGGAAAGGAAGTGGAGGGGGGTTGGTTGGGGGAAGGGAGGGCTCAAAACTCGCCTTGACATCATCTGATAGGTTTTCCACCCTGTGCAGCAGCTATTTTTATGCTTTCAACTCACAGTAATTACAGCTCAATGACAGCCAACTTGCCAAAAGCAGGGGTGGTGGTATATCCCAGAGTGGGTTGGAGGACTGAAGAGCTGCTCAAAAGCTACAACAGAAGTCCAGGTTCCCAGGCATGGTTCCTGCTGCTGTGACCTATTTTTACATCTGCATGGTGGTTTACCTTTGGCTACCTGTCATGTCTAGGAGTTTTCTGAATGCTGACTGGCAGCACTAGCTGTCCCCAGCTGGTTGAAAAGATAAGAGCAGGTAAATTCAGGCTCTTTCTGAGAACTGGAGAAGCAAAAATGTACAGTGCTCCCAGCCTTGCTTTTCTTCCTCTCCCTAAAGGTCATTGTTGGTGGGAGGCACTGTTGCTGGATCCTGGGAATATCCACTCGGCGAACTCACATTACATAGATGTGATCCCTAGCTGAGAAATAAGCAACACAAGTGTCAGTGTGAAGTCTGTATTTATTTTGAAGTATAAAATGAATTGAGTTGTAAGACTTCAAAGCTTTACAGTGATGTAGTGCAGCATTCTATTATTTTTCCAGCTTTTGTCTGCTTGCTAGAAATCTCAGACAGATCTCCAAATGTAGTGGGCTCATACTTCTTTCTTAGGATTCATCTGGTTTAGACCTTGACTGAGATCTCTCTCATGTTGCCTGAGTGAGCATATTTTGCAGCTGTCTGCAAGTTTTTAGCAGTACATTGTTTATATTTCATCACTTAATTTATGTGCATGCAGATAATTGCAGGCATTGTGTCCTGTGAGAACATTATTACTGGGAGAAAGAGGAGAACCTGCATTGAGCTGCAGAGAGGACTGGAGGTGAAAGAAGGGAAAAAATGCACATTTGAAGTGGTGGTGGAGATTATTAGCATATTTTCTATCTGCTTATTAATTTGAATTCTAAAATGCAGTATTTTTGGGGGGAAAAAACCTAATGATGCAGTTTTGTGCTACAGCTGAGCTCATCCAAGGTCTACCCTATGTCAAGATTGGTGTGGCCCCTCTCTCCCTTCCATTGGCTTTTGAAGATAGGAAAGTACATGAAGACAAACTTAATGAATGCATTAAAATTGTGTGTATTTGAGGTACCACTGCTTACACTTAGAGTAGTGAGTAAATAGTGGTACCTCAAATACAAGTGTTGTGTTCCATGCCCCACCAGACCTCAGAAGGAGCAGCAGGAGTATCTGTGCAAGCCTTGTGTGCACCTGATGCAGCATCTTGAGGAAGAATACATCCCCATGGTCTGCATCTCATTTCACACGTGGAAGTCAAAGGATGTACGGCTCAACTGATGTCTCATGGATAGATTATGAAAATTGGGCCTGATGTTTTTCAGATGAGAAAGCTGTGGCAAATACTTAGGTCCCCTTCGTAAAGGCGATTGTTTTGCCAACAGCACTTCTGCCAATTCCAGGGTAAAAGTTGTGCAAGACTCTGAATGTTGGGCGTGCATTAGTGGGGTTGATCCTACTTTTCTGGAGTGGTTAAGCAACTGAAACTGTTGCTGGAATCCTACCTCTGCTGTGAAATGGATTTTCCAGTCTACCCTGCTGATTTTCAGAGTAACTGTCAAAGTTACTTGTTCTTACAGTGCATTGATATTTCTGTCCATGTGATCATTGATCAGACTTTCAGATCTGTTACCATTATTGTCCAGTAAATTATTATTATTGTCCAGTAAAACAAATTAAGCTTCTATAAACTTTTTTGATGCTTATAAGCAAGAGAAAATGGTATCAGTGTTTCATACAAGACAGGTTACTCTTGGCCTGTACTTAGCTATTAGAGTTCATGTTTTGCAAGGAGGTACCCCACAAGTGCTTGCTTGTGTGTTGAAGGTGTCCTCCAATCTAGGCCCTTTGGAGTTTATCTTCTTAGAGCATGGAGGACATTATCCAAGTCCCTTTTGGAGTGCTGTGGCCCAGATAATTTGGGTAATTGCTCCTTCTTTTAGAACACTAAATAATGCTGTGGGACAAATTTGATGCTGTAAGACAAAATTTTAGAATCTCTTCCTCAGCAAATAGAAGATTTACCTACCTACCATTGAGCCAGTCAAGTATTTTTCTATCCAAGCTGTTTTCTGCATAGGAAAAAAGAAGGGTATATCTGTGTACATATCTGCAGCTCTGCAGTTGTACATTGAAAAGATAAGATCTTAATCAGTTCTTAAAGTTTTCTCCATCAGAACTTGGATAATGTCTTAGGGCTGTTTGGGCAATACCTGGGTATTGGCAGGTTTGCTGGATAGAGCAGCTAGCTAGTGTTCCCCAGGTTTTGTATGCTGTAGTGACCAACTCAGAGGCCCTGGTTGGAAAAATACTGGCAGGTTCTGACCTCTCTAGCTAAATCTCATCATTTTTACCATCCAGATGGTATTGCTTGCCAGGAGGAGTAGAACTGGGTCTGGCACTGGATAGTTGTTCTTTAGTTATTACAGTAATTATGGGACCTCTCTGCTCAGAGTATCAGTCCTGACTCAATGTGTAGTTTTGTGTTGTTGCTGAAAGGAGAGATCTGGACAATGTGTTTCTTTATCTTCTCCTTCATCCTGTCTTTAGCACTCTTGTGGGGTGCTGGGTCTGTTTCCCAAGGCAGCTCTCCATAGTGCTGTGACTGCTAATGCTCACACGAAAACAGGCTCATCTATTTATGCAGTAATTTGACCTTACTGACTAAAGTTCACGTTAAGACTGAACCTTCACCTGACTTTTACAAATCCTAAATTTAAGATGAAAATTTGAGTATATGGTGGTAATTCAGAAGTAGTGCAGTTACGGAGCTTTATACTATCACCAAAGGTATTTTTTTACTCACGGGAACATTGGAGTTTGGATTCTTTCCTGGGTGAAGGTTGAACATTTCAAAGTAAGAAGAGTACTGTTGAAAGTACTCAGAAATGTCACTGATGCCATCTAGCATTTGTTTGAACACTACTTTTCTTAGATATTAGTTTCATTATTAGAGACAATTTTCCCCTGTAATTGTAATTCCAGCCTTGCTTTGTAAAATGACTTTAATACCTCTCAGAGTATTTGAAAGTGAGACATTTTGATTGGGATGGGAACAGAATATGAATTGGAAACTGTTCCTATAGTGTTTAGAGTATTCATCTTTTTATTTTGGTAATGTCCATGTGGTTATTGTTGCTTCAGGTGTGTAGGATGATGCCCATTACTATTTATCTGTTTTTTTTCTGGAAAGATACAAGAATACTTTGTTTAGGTATGTGTAATCATTGGACGACTCTCTTTTTTGGTTTTTTATTTTTTTCTTACCCCAGACTTCATTGCATCTCTTATGATTCACGCTTAGCACAATTAAAAACCAGCAAAGCTACCGGCTGTACTGGTTGAGAGTACCTCCTGGCTGTTGCTCAGATGGAACTTGTCTTTCCCTGGCCGCTTCCAATTCCAGTACCATGCTGGGCAGTGTGTATAACCAAAGTTTGTCAGCCATACAGCATCTGTTCATGATGCACGTGAAATAAGCTTGAGATGAGGTGACTGCCTCCATACAAGCACAGATTCTGAAGTTCTAGTGCTTGCAGTAGAGGGTTATTGATTTGGGGCTGCAGATTATCTTCAGGTAGGTGTTTCTGCTAGGTTGGGAGGAAGGATTTAAGGGAAGAAGGGGTGAGAATATGTGCTTGTACAGAAGTAGCTGCTACCTGTGTGTGGTCTCAGAGCAAATGCATATGAAGATTATGCATTATTATCAGTATTATCTCGGATTATCAGTTTAGCTTTCTCCACAGCTAAAACTTTTGTTTCTAAGGCTTTAAGCAAGAAGGGAGGAAAAGCACGTGGCCTCTGCACTCAGAGCAGGGGTATTCTCCTGGCTGTGTGCACAGCGTGCTTACAGTCGGGAGATGCAGGGGGAGAGAGGGTAGTGCTCAATCACATGATATTGCCTGTCTGGCAGGTGTCTGCAGTGTGAGTAGAGAAACCAACTGTTCACTATTTTGGGTGAATGAGGTTGGCTGTTACTGCAAGTGGCCCCACAAAGAAGTCCACGCATCTGTTGATAAGCAGTGCTCTGCATACTGGGTTACCGAATGCTTATAGCTGCTTGCTGAAACAGTGGAGTTTCTGTCTGAGCTTTGAGATCGTAGGAAGAAAAATTTTGCCAAGAGCCTTGCTGGTTTTAATCTTAAATGTTGGCTGTCAGGGTTTGTCTGTGCCTACAGAACCTCTCTGTTCTGATGCGAGCACAGCCTTGGAATCTAGCAGTGAACTGATTTTTTTTTTCTGCTCTACCGCTTGGTGCAGTGACCGAAACCTGGTAGAGAGGGATTGCAGTGGGGTCTCTTGTGAGGATTAAGCACCCCTTCCACTTGCTTGGGACGCCTCCTGTGTTACAGAATCTGCCTTCAGGTCCAGGGATTTCCTCTAATATGTTGGATAAAGCCAAGACACTCCAGCCTGCCTATGTCGGGATTGTGCCGCTTGCAGAGACTGTGTCAAAGCAAGGGAAGAGCTGTTCAAGCACGTATCAGGATTCATACCACAGCTTACGAGAAGGTTAGCAGGCTCTGCTTTCTTTGTTGTAGGCACTGTATAATTCATTTGTGGGGGTTTTATTTTGGGTTTTTTTTTGTGTTGTTGTGGGGTTTTTTCCCTCTTGTGTATTGAATCTGCCTGGTTTTTGTTTTCTGGGCAATAGTCCAGATTTTGGGTTTCCCACTGACTCCTGTGACCTCTTGTCCCTGAGGGCGCTCGAGCATGTCACTCGACAAGCCTGGAGCTCTGTATGTAGTGAATTGCAGTGCTGGGACCTTGAGACAATTTCACTTGCATTTGGAAGTTTTGATTCCAAACTTAAAATTTCTTTCTCTCCCCTATGTCTGTAGCCCTCTTGTGAGCAATGTTTTAAGCCTGTTTCATTAAAGGTGTAAAGGCTTGTTCTGGAGTGGCAACTGCCTTGAAGAAGATAAGAGTATCATGTTTTAAGTTTCTGTATGTTCTTCTTGTTTTGAGAGTGTGCAAGGAGCGTGGTGTATATATCTAAATGCGATTTTGTTTTAGTTGATGGTATTCTCCTGCAAATATGTGTGACTTTTTAATGAGGATTTAACAGTTCTGGAAGATTATGTAGACAGAGCGAGGTCAGATTTCAGGGAGAGATATCTAGAAGGAAAGAAGAGGATTCTGAGGAATTGAAGAAGATTGAGAAGATGGAAACAGGCAGTGATCCATTCATAGTGTGCAGCATAATAAATATCAACAAACAGGAACTGGGAAAAGATTACAGAGAAGAATGGCAGAACATCACAAAAAGCCAATGGCAAGCAGCAAGGTTTATGTTTCATCGGAGATGGATTTGTCTAGTGAAATTACAGCTGGATTTGTCTAGTGAAATTACCAGTGAAATTACAAGTGAAATTTTAGTAGGAACTTGCAGAAGGGAGCAATGATCTGGAGTACAGTGGCCTCAGAATAAGGTGATGACTGATTTTAAGAGCAAGTAATGTCATCTGAAAGGAGGTGAAAATAACTTTCTGACATCTTGGACATCAAAGTAAGATAAAGGGGGGTAGGCGTTGAGGACAAGAATCCAGCTAGAATAAGGCCATGTTTGTTGCATAAAGATGGCCAGCGTGTGGAAGAGGATTTTAGCAATTGCATTTAGAGTATTTTTCTCTGGTACATAGTCTAGGCCTTCTGAAACCGCCAAACAAAACTGTTAGGTTTCTGCCCCCAGTTGTCACTCCCCCTACCAAGCCTATTTAACATCTATCAAGAGCAAGCTGGTTGCTAACTTTTAAAAATATTGCTATTTTTGTTGCATGTTTTCATTGGAATATTCTTTGTTGAAAAAATATGGAAAAGGAAAAGAAAACTGGAGTCACCGTCCTCAAATTCAAGTTCAGGCGTTATAAATCCATTAGTATAGGCAGTGTTCCCAGATTTATTTATCTGCTTTGGAGGCATAGAGCTGCAGCATATCAATCTTCGGAGGAAAAAAACAACCCAAAATCTAAAAAAGCCAGAACTTGCATCTGTCCTGATGTCTTGATTTACAAGCATTGATTTTCACAGAAGGTGAGCACTTTGCATTTGGATGTGCCAGGATGCATCTTTCTTCCAGTCACTAAATATCACAAGCTGTACAGCGGGATAACATGTACAACGAGGAAAAAGCAATTCTGTCTTACTTTAATCAATATAAAAAGGTTTGTTGCTGTCTCAAGTTGAAGTGAATTAAGGCCATTGAAATCTTGTATAATTCTGGTTATTGGAAGAGCTGTGTTGACTCTGCAAAGTCCAGCAATGCCATCAGCCTACCCCATGGCTAATTCATGATACTCTAATATCATACGTGATGAGGAAAGCTGCTTTCCACCAGCTACCAAATGAAGGTTAGGGAAGAGGAATAGATGTTGCCAGCTTCTTTCCTGTCAGATGAAGAAAATAATAACCCTTTAGCTTTTCTGCTTCTCCATTCAAGTCTCCTGCAGTCTCAGGATGCCTGGTGTATTTATGCTGTAGCATGCACTGTATTTTGCAGAGCCAGATCTTATGGGCAGTGGAGAAACAGATGCACCCACGTGTAAACCCTTGTGGAAGTCCAGAATTAGCATTGAGCTGAAACTAATGACTGTTGTGCCTTAGTTTTTGGTCCTCCTAAAAATGAGTCAGCTTAGTTTTGTTGTCACCAAGACAGAAAATTCATGCATTTCTCTTCCTCACTCTCTACCATCTCTTAATAAAACTGGGCAAATAAGGGCTATCTGTGTTAATGCTGACAATGCTCATACCTATTCTTTTAACGATTCTCATGGGAAGCAGCTATCTGGAATAGACCACATCTTGCTTCCTGGTTTCTGGAAAACAGATGTCTCCTAAATATGATTTATTTCTTTTTTTTGAGTTAGGACTTGACATTGAAGTTTGAGAACTGGTGATCCTTTCTACACAGAAATGGATTTGACATGCAGAAGTCAAAGAACTTAAGCTTGTATTTTTCAAAGTATGTGTTAGGGCAGTTATTTGCAAAATTCCTAGAATTCAGGAATCCATAAACATGTTTGCTGTTCAAGAATGCCTTGGAATGATTCAGTTTTCAAATACTAGAGCCCAGTTTGCAGTTCCTAGATAAGTTAACACAACAGTATGGTAGCCCCTCATGAGAGATACAAAGAGGGAACTGCAGAAAGCTACTCAAAACCCAGTTAGACTTCACTAAGCATTCATTAGCTTAGAATTAAGTACTTCCAAAACGAAATTCCAACTTTTCCCCTTCTGTGCTATGTCTTTAATTTGTTGCTCTTAAACTAAACACTTTTTTTTTTTTTTTGGCAAGTCCTCCCTTCAAAAACATTCAGTGTGACTCCGGGCCTGACAGTGAAACTCACCTGTCTTTTTCCAAGATTTGTATCTCAGGGCCCAGACACAGGAACAAGTTCCTGCATGCCATCTGATCTGCACGAACTGTGTGCACATTCTTGGTCTGCAGCAAATGGGAGGTAATTTGAGTTAGCTTAGCCTTTGATTAAACTATTAATATCTGTTCAGTACTTTGAAGAGATCAGGAGTCGTGCAAGTGCTGGTTAACATTTGGCTTTCTTCAGGAGTAATCTAGACCTTATTGTCATTACACCTGCGGGCACCTGAAGGTCCAGCTGGCCCATGGCCATACCTCATCCAGGAGGGGTCGGGAAACCTGCACATCTGGGCTTGGAAGCTGTCAGTCCCAAGGAGATCCCCAGCAAGAGGGCAGCCCCTGTGCCCAAGGCATCTCACAGGAATGTAGGGTGACATTTTTCTGTAAAGGGTGATCTGTGTCTTCCTGCTTCAGAGTGGACCTGAAGTTGCTGTGGGAGATGTGTGAGCCATGCAAATGTATGGATAAACAGTGTCAGAAACCAGTCACAAAACACACAGAAGCCTTTCTGAATTACGGCCTAATGCATCCCACTGTTTGGAATTACTTATGCAAATAGTGCTCTGACACATTAAAACACAGAAAATGTGTTGAATGTACGGGGAGCTGATCTGCTGGCATTTCTTATGTCAGATCCAGAGGCACACCAGACTCCCTGTAGCCTCTTGCTGCAACCACAGCTTGGGGCTATGCTTAAAAGTAAGAGGTGCAGTGAAGGTAAGATAATGATATATTTATGTGAAGTGGCTTGAAGTTGACTGTCAATTGAAATGTATTTTTGCTTAATAGCCAGTGTGCCTCATCTGATTGTGAGGACTAGAGGTGTCTCAGGGTATTTGTTAACTCTGTGACATGAGTGGGAAGCTTAGGGAAAGGGTTAATACTGAATTACCAGGGTTTTCGTAAGTCGGTTGTTATCAGTTGAAGAAGAGCCATAGCACTATCCCTGGAGCTGTATTCACATGTTTTTTCAGTCCTGATGCTCTAATGTGTTTTTGGTTTTTTTGGATATGACATGTTTTCTCCTCTTGCAGTTTACTGAACTATTCCTGTCAGTGTAATGATCCCCAGCTGTTGCTTTAGCCCTAGCTATTTTCATGCTGGGAATGGGAAGAGGAGGAGGAGAGGGACAGAGGCTGCTAACTTGTTTACCACACTATGATCTACTTAGTTTGTCAAAAATGGCTATTACAGTGTTTTCTGTAGTGCAAAGTAATACTAAAAGGAAAGAGTTGCAGACTTGGACCTGCAAGGGCGAGGAGATGCAAGGACTCAACACATGCAGAGAACAAAAAAGAATAGAAACTGGGTGTGGTGTGATGAGTACAGCTGTCAGTAGCATTTATGCAGACAATGCTTTGAACTAGTAATGATACAAAGTAAAATTTCCAGTAAGTACTTTCCTGCCCTGTCAACTGAATTTTCTTCACAGTTGAACTGAGCTTCATATTCAGTAGCAGTGGTGCTGAGGTACTGATAATCCCAGGAACTGGGAAACATATTAATAAAGCTTGAAAACACTTGTGTGGCATTCAGATTATTGATTTTTTCATAATGATCTGTTGTTTCTTCTTTCAAGAAAACATCTCCGTTTATACTTTTAAACAGCAAATGGCTGATGCTTAGACTTCCCAGGAGCTGTTGAAAAGCAGATGCTTTTTTTGACAACGGAACTATGATGTTTAAACTCAAACTGCTTTCTTTGCATCTAGAAACAACTTCTGGAGTCCTTGCCCAAAGATGAGGGTCAGTGACAGGAGTGGGTTTTTCTTCTGTTTTTGGATCCACCTCAGGCTGCCTGTGTAAATCTTACCCTCGGTAGTTTTATCATCCGCAAGATCTGTCAGTAGTCACCTCTGATTTTTCATCGTGCTGTCACACCTGCAAGTCATTGATCAACAACTTAGTGAATATACCAAAAATAAGTGCCCGCTTAGATCTTCCATTTCGTGCCCCAACTCCCATATCTCCAGTCTTTCCTGAGCATTGAATTACTGATCTTGTCACCTGCTGCATCAATAAATTTCAATCCAAAATGCAAAAGCAGCACGTTTTTTGGCAAAGAACCTCTGCAACCTATGGTAGAAAATGGGATATGACTCCTGATGTGGCTTAGGTTTATCAAATTAAGATGTGTAGTGAGCCTGTGGGGTTAATTGTGCTGCTTTTTCTTTCAGGAGGCTCTTACATAATCTGCCCAAGGGTGTTAACATGGAGCAGAATTCATAGTTTCTTTCTTTTACGTGGGGTAGTAAAAGTAGATATGATGTTTTTCCCTGGCATTACATAATGTTTACTAACCTGGTATCTCTCCAAACTAAGAGCAGACCTGCAGTAGCTGAAATACGTTGCAATATGGTGTTTGCTAAGAAGAACTACAAAATGTTTTTTGCTCATTGGTGTATTCAGGAGAGATGAGTAGAAAAACTGTGCAGGTGATCATCTGTCAGTTTATTGTGCCTACAATATAATCAACATTCTTTCAAGTGAACAAAGATTTGAACTTTTCAACCTGTAGTTCTACCATCTAAAGTTATATTGGCCTCATGCAGCTAACAAGAAATGTGAAAGAAGTTGGTGATAAGGAAGAGGATATATTGCTTTGGGACTTAAATTCTTTGCAAAATTGATAGTGAAAATCCAGACTTTCTAGACAATCTTATTTTAAAACTGGCTTTCAGAAATAAACTATAGAAATAAGCTGTAGTGGAAACCTTTTGTAAAAAGATAGCTTTTTTGAAAGTTTTCCATGGAAGTGCCTGTGATGGACTTATCTCCATCATAGGGACAGGAATCATCTGTTGCACTCGTGCTTATAAAGACCTCATTCTGTGGTCTCTGTCCCCAGAGGCGGCTCAAAGGCCTGTCACCATTCTGAGGGTGTTTCCCGTAAACACTCTGCTGTACCAGTTGACACATTTAACATCTTTTTGGTAACCATCCTCACTGAAACACTTGTCAGGCACAAACAGTGTGCTGCCCAGCTGGGTTGCTGGGGGCAGAGCTGAGTGGTGCTTTCTGTGTGACAGAAGGAAGAGATCCACTTTTGACTTCCTCTGTGTGGAGTTTCTGTAGCTTCGTGCTGCTCCATGTTTCTCTAGTAGTAAGTGTTTGGGGACTATAGCTGTGTTTTGTGTAGGAATGGAATGTGGCAGTAGGTGTGTTCTTTGGTTACGCACCTCTGCAAATTTCACAGCAGTGCTGGAAGCCAGAATACAAGCCAGAAACTCCCTTTGCATAATTTCATCAGTATTACAAGCAACATGTAACCTGTCCCTGCAAGTAGTTGTGTGTTTTGTGTCTTATTTTGGTGGATGTTCTTTTTCATCACTTTCACTTTCCTAAGCATTCATGCCTCTGTCTGTGTTACTCTTAGGTGTGAAGGTCCTCCTAAGCCTGCCTGCAGCCCTTTTCCGCTCTCTGATGTCAAATTCTCCCTCTTCAGAAGCGGAAGACAACATTTTAGAAGTAGATGCTAAACTAATAGTACCTTTGTGTCTCTCTGAGAGACTCTTACTGCTGCTAATAATATCTGTCACATTGACTGCAGGCAGCATAGAGCGAGGATTGTATCTTCAGGACTGACGTGACGCTGAACCTTAACTACAGTGGCTGCAAACGCTGTCCCCCGCAGCCAGCTCCCTGCCTCATTGCTGGAGGGAGCGGCAGAAGGGAAACGTGTCTGCCCTTCACTTGCTTTTGTTCAGGTTTTGAGTGAAAGCCCACCTCCATAACCAGTTGGAGAGAATCTTGAAGTGTGTGTAATCTGCTGCTGCTGGCAGTCCCCTCTGTGCCCTTCAGCAGAGGACTGAGCCAGCAGTAACATTCTGAACATCTGCAGAATTTATCCACCAGTCTGAAGTCAGTGGTCATGCAGGCCATTCTGGACTGCTGGGTTTTTTTGGTTTGCTGATTGACCTGTTATACAGAATTATATTATCTAAATATTTATAGCTATGATGGCACATTAAGCCTCAGAGCTCGAATTGTTCAGTGCTGTGAATCTTCCCTCATGGAAAAAAACACAATGGTCAGTCCTGGAGATGTGTAGTCCAAACTTTTTTTGAAAGAAAGTAAATATCCATCGAGAAAGGAGGTAACAAACAGTAGATAGATGTTGTATCATTACAGTGCAAAGATTCTGAGGGGCTTTGATGTGCCTTTTATGTGTAATGCAAATTCTGGGGGTCAGCTTCCACACTGGGCTGCTGTGAAGGAACTGATTTCTAATGCAGAGTAATGTGATGACAACAGCTGAATCTTGCAACTTTTTTACAAGTAGCAACAGAATTCTAATAGAATCTGTACTTAATCCATAAAGAAGGTGTCAGACTGTTGGAATACAGAGGCCAGGATCTTTATTTGAAGCTCAGATGCCATGACTGTGGCCTGTGTTCTTCGCAAAGTCTTTGAGAAAACAGCAAAGATGTTTTTAACTACCATGAATTAAAGAAATATGATAATTCCTTGTAGTATCTGCCTGAAGTTCTTGCTAAGACAGAATGCTGGGGCTTGGATAGAAGCTGGTGAAAGGAATGCTAACTAGATAGGGAATGCTCTGAGCCTTCGTTTTGCATGTAATATGCACCTTGGACAAAATCACGTTTTTTTCACGTCCCACGAAATAACTGTCAGCACAATGAACCAGCTGAAGCTGGCAGATGCTCAAGCTAGCTAATTTGAAATTATAAGGCCCAGCTTTCTGAGTTCCCTGTATAACTAGTTAATTATTTCCTCTAAAGAACTGCTGGTTTTGTATTTAAATTTGCATACGTCTAAGTAATTTTTTCTACTACTTGTGGAAAAACGCATTTGCTCTTATTTGCATTTGGTTTCAGTAAACCGAAGGTCTTTAGGTGGTTAAAAATCCGAAATGGTCTTGGAAATACAGAATTATTCCATGTTTTAATGGAAAACCCCAAAACACAGCTCATAAGTTGAAGTGTCCCAGCTGTTGCTACAGAAGTTCTGTGGTGTCTTGACCATTAGATGATTCCTGTGAGGGGAACTTTTAACCTCTATCTGTAGAGGGTGCCCTGTGGCAGAAGGAAGGCTGAGTCACTGGGCCAAAACCAGTCTCTCAGAAATGTTTGAGGAAGTTTGTGCCCCTGATCTATGAGGCTGTTTGGGCACTGGAGTGCTCTGCTGTAGCAGAAATTGAAGTATGGGAGGCAAACTATGAAGGAAAAATATTCGACCATGTCTCTTTTGCTGGAAGGGGCATGGAAAGATTTCGTCATCATTTTTAGTGTTACAAACATATCTAATCACTCATGTGTTTTATGGATGTGCCTGGGCATTGTCTCAGTGCTTGATTTCTTTCTGCTTGTTAGAAACCCACAAAAACACATCCCTTGAACTCAGAGTTTTAAATACAATGAAAAATTGTTCAGATTCTGACATACCTTGAAATGTTTGGTTTTTTTCTCCTGTGTAGTTTTTCAGAAAAAAATGTAAACAACTCCCATGTATCATCTTTATGGAAAATGAGCTGGTTGGAGCTCTTTCTTCTTATAGGCAGAGATACCTCTATCTTTCCAAGAAAAAAAATGAAAAGAGTTTGAACTTGTGTTTCCATTGTGTAGCTTGCCTTTTGTACTGTCACCTTAGTAGACAGCTGTAGATCTAATTGTCAGGATATATCTACCCATTCCTTCTTCTTTCTTCATTTGTCCCCATCTGCCATGTCATGTTAAATTATCTGGGAGAGTTTCTTTCTAGGGTCTTCTTTGCAAGCTGGTTAAGGGCAATGTTAGTTCCTCCTTGTTCATTGTTTCATGGAAAAATACAAATCACTATAGACTGTGACTCAAGTTTACACAGGGAGTTGGGAAATTTTCTGTTTTTCCCTCCTCAAGTCTTCTCTTCCAGCTATAAATAGTAACAATGGATATGTAGATGGCATCAACCAGTACTGATTGCAGTTAGTATTTACTGTATTATGATACCAGTGGGTCAATTTTAGGTAGACCTTTCCACCTAGGTATTTTGTTACAGGTCATTTTGTTGGATCATGCATGGTAGCCAGATTCCATAGATATGGATATGTGCCTACTTACTCACATGCTTAGTTTTCACCTAACCAGTACTCCTGAGACAAAATGATTTTATAAGAATCAGTACACTGCACAGAAAGCAAACCAACTTTTCCTGTTGACAAACTTGTTGTGCCTTTTTACATGTTGCATATCTTACTAAATATACTATGTTACGTGTATTTCAGGTAAATTCCCTAAAGTTGTGTTTTAACAGTTTCAGCAAGTGCTGAGATGGATTATAGGTGTACCAAGATTTTATGGTTAAGAGTGGGCTTTTATGTGTTCAGTAGAAAGGCTAATGCACTAATAGTAACAAATGTATCTGATTTTAAAATTTTAGTATCCAGTAAGACAAAACCGACTTTGCATTAAAAAGTAGCAGTGAATAAAATGGCATTAACTCCCCCTAAACCTTACGTAAACACGTAATGGAAATGGCAGGAGTTAAGTCATGAAGGAAGACGGTAAAGGTAAAGGTAAATGCTGTAAAATGTGCAGCAACTGCTAGTCTTAATTACAAATATATATGAAAAGAACCCGGCAAAATTCAGCATAACTTTCATGGTAATAATCAAGTTTGCATTTATTTGGAGTCATATACATGAGTAGCTCCTGTGAAATAAGCACATTCAATTGTGTGCAATATTGAGACTGAATCTCAGAAGTAAAGAAGTAAACTTCGAAGGCTATGAACTGGCTCTTCCTCTGGGATCTGCACATTTTACCACCAAAGCTAATGCTGACTTGAGCCTTGGAGAGCCACTAACAGGAGTAACTGTTCTGTCCCGTCTGGAGCTTAGATCATATTATGTCTTGGTACTTGGATGGAGATACTGATTTTGTTTGTTTTACAGTGGTGTGTCCTAACAAAACTAAAATTGCTGTAAATGCTGGTTTTATCTTCTAAATACAGTTTTTAATTAACTCTAATGTGATTTCTGCATTTATCAAATTTGATACTAAGCCTCAAAAATGACCTGCTGAGGTGGCTTGTTGTTCTGTGCTCTGTGTAAGCCAGGTACTTTGTGGTAATATGAGGATGGAAATAGATCCTTTTACTTCTGACTGTGTACTTCTGATTTCATATTCTTTGGGGACCACTTTGCTCTGCAGGTTGGGATTTTTGATTCTGCTAAATTAACTGTATCAAAGAATTTGTATTTGTCTGTCTCCGCTAAGAGAACTGCTTAATGCCTCATGACATTGACTCATTAAAAGATAATACAGTATTCCATCATCCTTTGAAAACATCTTTTTAAATTTTTCCTATTTCATATTTCTCTTCCAGTGGCATCTCCCAACAATAAAGGACTGTTGCCCTGAACCTGGTTTTTTTTATTTCTAGCCAAAACTCGTCTTCTGGAACACATTCTTATAGACAATCAACAGGCATGTGTAAGCTGCATGTCATGTCAATGATTTTTTATGACCCAAGAATATTTTGAGCTGTAGAACCTTTGAAGAATGTGATTTTATCAAGCAACAAGCCCTTCTTGTTCTGAGACTGAGAGTCAGTTAATTTTCTCTTTTCCTTGTCTTTTTGTATTCCTAATTGACCAGTCACTCCTTTTTCTGTACTTTTCAGCTGCTTTTAAAAGCTTCTGGGCGTTTGAGAGCCTGAAGGCTTTTAGAAGTGCTGGGTGGAAAAAACCAACTCTGGTGTGATATGACCCACACTGCATCCTTGGATTATTGCTAGCACATCCACTGTGAAATATTTTGGAAGTTATTGCTTTGAGGGTGAAGAAACTGTTTTGCTTTTTAAGAATCACTTGATAGAGGGTTTAGGTCTACATCAGGCAGAATCATACTCCTGTTCTGATCTGTACAAATGTTTAATGCTTTCATAAGCTTCCTAAGAGGATAAGAAATAAGAGGTGGTCATGAAAAAAGTTTCAAGTCCTCTATACAAGAAATGCCTTTGATGCAGCTGTGTGGCTTTCTTGATTAAATCTCCTCTTTGGCTTTGTTCCCAAAATCATCTCAGTTGGACAAGCACAGCTGGGTAAGGAGCTGTCAGTGTTCCCCGGACTGGTATGAAACACCTTTCCATCTCAGCATACTGCAGTAGGACGTGCTGATTGCTGCAGGGCTGCAAAGAAATCCGCTTTCATCACTCGCAGAACCTGCAGCAGGGAACTGCTCCTGATCCTGGTTTTGTTTCCTGTTCAGGATGTGCTTCACAGACCTCCTCTTTGGGTGTAGGGAGAGTGGTCCCAATCATACTTCTCACAGAGGGAAGACCACAGCATGAATATAAATAAGTGGCTTTTGCCTCTAGTGTGAAAGGTTCTTCTGACACTCGAAGAGACCAAACCAAATTTTCTCTCTATTCTTTACCCTCCCAAACTCCATTTTCTCCATAGCATGGTTGCTAAGGAAGAGCGGAGGAAGCTGCCTGCATTTTAATAGCAGCCGTTGTTGCTTCAGTAGAGAAAAGAGGTAGTGGAATGTGAGATAGTCTCAAGCAGTAAAGAATTAAACTTCTGCTTAACGCTCCCTTTGCACAGGCTTGCTTCAAGCTGTTCTTTAAAATGCATTGAGATGAACAGAACCGTATGGCTGCTGCTCCCAACAACAGTGGATGCTTGCAAATTGTGAGGATCAACAGTGTATCTGCTGCTTCTCCTTCACCCCACAGAGGGACGTGAATTTTTGGCATCCCCTTCCCAGGGCAGCAAACTGTCATATAATCCCCGCAGTTTGGGTGTCATTTACAGTCTGCTTCACTTAAATGCTTCTCTGTTAACTGCACAGTCTGCTTAAATGCAAAGCCAGCATGTATTCCCCATCAGCAGTTAGTGGATTAAAATGCTGTTAGGCTCAGAAAATTGCCTTTAAAAAAGGCCCCAAAAGTTAGCTTTTCTTTGTTGGTAACCCCCATTCTAGCACATTCTGTGTGGTGTGGGGTGTGTTGTCAACAGCACCAGAAAAATACAGCTCTAAAACAGAAAACATCATCCACCTCAGCAATTTCAGTTATTGAAAATAATTTTGACCATTGTGTACTCACTCACTGATCACAAACTATCATAGCTGATTTTTTCTTACAGCTTCTTGTGGACACTACAAATACTTTGGTACACTAACAGCCCTTTGCTGCTTTTGTACAGAAAGATGTTGCAACTGGAGTTTTACAGATGCTGCCCTTGCTGGTGAATCTAATCTGGCTTCCTGTTGAAGCATGAAAAATCTAATGCAAGTCAACATTTGTTTTGTAAGCTGGCACAGCTGAAAAATGCTCAGAGACCATTTTTTGGTGTGAGAGAAAGGTTTTCTTACCACATCTCCAAGGGACTGAGTTCAGAAGGATATAGCTTCCACAGAAAACAACAGCTGCTGTGCTGCATATTCAAAAGCTGAATTTGGCATTTGCTTCTGGTCAAATGTGACTATTTAATCAGAAAGCAGGAAAAAAATTCTCTCCTTAGTGTAATTAGAAGGGCTGCTGGCCAAGTGGTAAGTGGAAAGGTGGCCTCATCCTTCAAAACAGTAGTTAAATGGCACTGTGATATTTGAGTTAGAGGCCCCAGTTCTGCACAAACAGCTATGCCAAATTTGTTCAGCAAATACCCCGTGTCATCAAAGTTGTCTTTTATTGTTGCATATTATAATTAAGTTGATTGCATGCAGGCCATTGCATACGGTGTTATACACACTGGACTGAAAAACTGGAAAGTATGTGTGGGCTGCAAATGGGGGCCTTGTGCCACATCTCCGTAGTCCCTGGTCTCCAACCCTCACAAAGGAAACCTAGTGAGTCCTGCTCAGTGCTAGGCCAGTGAAAATTCTCCTGAAATACCTTTGTCACTACAGAAAGGTAGAGGTGTTGAACTAACTGGCAAGTTCCCATCCCAGCTTGTGCTGTATTAATGCTTTCTTGTGAATTAACAGGATGCTGTAGCTGCTCAGTGCGTTCACAGTGGGCTCTGCAGAGGTGCTGAACAATGTACAAATAAATGACCATGAGCCCTTATGAGCATTAAATTGCTTTTTTCTGCTTTTACTTACGCTTGCACTTTCCTCAGCTTAGATAATGAAGTTAGGCTAATTTCACTTGTTCTTCAGTAGTTTCTTTTCCTAATCACATGGTTTATTGATTGGATAAATTCTTCTGTCAGGAAGACTGCTTTCACAGAATTTACAAAATTGATAAATCACGTTTGTGAGCCTACAGCCTTTCTTATTAATATGCAATTTATGTCTTGCATTATCCCATTTTGCATGGGTATCCCAGCCTGAATTCCAGGGAGTTCTGCCTCCCTCAGTCCGTCTATAGGGTTTCATTTGGCTCTAGCAGCCTTCCTTCCTTCCTGCTCTACACTGCTGCTCATGCTGTCCCAGTTGTAATCCACCATATGGCTGTGCTTAATCATTACCTTGGTTGGGTGACCTTAAATATCGCCTGGGATTCCTTAGCAGGAAAGGTTTTGTAGAAATGTGAGCACAGACTCCCTTTGGCAGTAAGTCTGTGTTCAGTATAACATGCACAAGGTCTCACCACAAGCTGCAGTTCACAGCCATGTGCTTCTTCTCTCTAGTTTTCAAAAAGCAGGAAATGCAGAATATATTTTTAATTTATTGTCACAAACCTGTCCTGTTATGTGAGACAGTTTTTGAAAAGAGATTTTAATTTTATTTTTCTCTGTTGAAATGCTGAGATGCAGAATCTGCAATCTAGTTTCTGCAGTAGTTCTAGTCACACTACTAAATGCAGTGTGGTTTAGAAATAGAAGGGCTTTCAGATATGTATGTCTAAGGGCAGGCACGCTGCTGCAGATTTAGATGATGAGCTGCAAAAAACAATTTAGCTCATCACAGATATTTGTTCTTGCTTCTGCTTGCTACTAATGCACCCCTGAACTACCACTAAAGTTGTAGCTGTCCTGAAAGTGACTGTGGGTGCAGGCTCTGTATATTCATTATATACTGTTAAATCTGAGCTGCCACCAGCCATGAGTAGCTGGTCCTGGAATATGCCTGTAGATGTTAAGAAAGTTTTATGCTAAGACGAACAAAAAATAATCATGACATGCTGTATTTTGCTAACCCTGTTGATAGTAGCTGTATCACAATATTATTTGTCATTTAATACATCTCCCACCACTGCAGTTCTTCTCTACTCCTCTTAAACTGCTGGCAGTGGTCCTCTATCCTAGCTCCCAGATTTCTCTGGAATGTTTTACTAATTCCTGGAACAGTCCATTAGTGATATAAAAACATTGCTCAAAATTAAATTGGTAATGTTTCATACTTGTGAAATAAATAAATTATGCCCAGTTTTGAGTGGGAAAATCTGACAAGCATACAAATCCCACGAAGTATTGCATATAGTAGAAGGGCACCAGTTTGGAACTTACTTTCTAGCCAGCAGTTATGCACTGCCCTTTATATGACCTGATCTATTCTTAATTTGAAAATTAATTTACAGGTTAAATACAGGGATAAAGGAAACAGAGGATTGTCCATTAGTGATTGAAAGACTTACACTTCAGTCTGTCTTAGAGTAGCTTTGAATTTCTCTGGTCATTCTAGACCTTTGGCTGAGCTCCACGTACAACAGCCTTGGATTGGTGCTTGGGACATCTGTTAATCTATATATAGGATTCACACACTTGCACATGTAAACAGGTGATCTCCTAAATATATGAAATGGCATTGGGAACTCCAAGTACTTAGTTAAGCCAAAATGTATTCAGAAGTGAACTGAAATAATCCTTTTTGCTCTCCTCCCTGCCACAAAAATAAGCTGTATTGAGGAAAAAAAAAGTACTTTATGGCTGATTAGAACTTGTCCTTAATACGTATTTATGTGCATTCATAAATCCCAGGAATTACTTAGTCTTACAAAAAGGGTCCTGAAAATGATTTTTTTTCTATTCTCCAGTTTAGTTCTCTTGACAGTTTCTTTCTGTGAAGGGACATGGGGTTTAAAAATAAAAGGTGCATATAATGGGTAGAGAAAACAGGTAGTGGATTGTAACTCATAAAGAAATAAGATATATTTAGAAAATTCATAAGGGAGGCTGCAGTCAGCAGGGGAATTTTAAGTCATTTGATGAAGTCTCTAGCAGTCTTTCTAATAAATCTGGCAACAGCAGGGAGACTTCAGAAGAGCGAAAGACAAACAACATTTTGCATCACTGCTGACAAAGGGTGAGTGAGTAAAGAGTGGCTCATCTGCTCTAAGTTCCAGGAAAAAAACCTATGGAAAATTTTATCAAGAACTTAGGTGGTATAAGAATAGCAGCATAATCACGTTGATCAGCTTTTTGGTTTGTGAAAACAGGTCTGCTCGAATGTGATTTTGTTGTTTTGATAACTGTGATTTGGTTAGTAGGGGTTTTGTATGGGTGCAACAGATTTTTATAACATCTCTGACTTAGTAGTGCGGTGTATTTTGGTTTTAAGAGGTATATTTGAATTTAATGAAGTACTGCTTAATTGGATTAAGAACTGGTTGTAATCATAGAAAGCAGAAAAGCGTTTCTGGTTGAGATCAGCCTGGTGCAGTCTGGAAACACATGCAAGAGCTTGTAACAGTGTGGACAGAACAAATACTAGTGGAGGAATAAATAATGACATTAAAAAAAGGGTTTAGATAATTTAAGCCAACTGAGACAGTTGAGCAAAATATGCATTAATACAGATGACAATACAGGTGTGCACCCAGGAGCAAAAAATGCCAGCCACACCTGTGTGGGGGAGTTTTTTGCTGAAAATCCCTGACTGGGAGGTGAAAGGTAAATAGTAGGTGTAGTTAGAAATGTGAGGGAAGGTAGATGGTCGTAGCAAGTAAGCGGCAGAAAGGGCTAACATACGTTACTAGATGTGTAAGTAGGAAGACATGAGTAATAATAAGATTATCTGCACTTAAAGCTGGGGAGATGGACCTGATGCTATAGGTCTGTGCCTTGTCTGTATACATTTAGTAAGATGTGCTAATTTAGGATATGGATATGAGTCCCTAAATGGCTCAGTAGTAGAAGTAATGCCATGCAGTGAGAGATTTAATGGGCAGAAATCACTTAGTGGCAGTGTTCTGTTGGAAGGATGGAGTCTAACTCCCACCTTCAGTGCTGGCGAATACCTGGTGTCCTGATTGTTCCACTTCAACTCCTGGCTATGTGGTCATCTTCTTCAACTTACTAACCAAAAACTGGTGCCTGTTTTGATTGGGCTGTGGTCTCTGTCGTGTCAGTGAGTCCAGCCACCAGTCAGGGGGGACATGAGAGGGGATGGGGGGAGTGAGAGATTTGACACTGTCTCAGCAAGGTGTTAGTTAGATCAAGTGCTGCTGTAGGTTTGGGGTTTGATAACCTCAAAAGGAATCCAGCAAATGAGAAGCTCTGTGAGCAGGCTGGCTGTGAGCTGTGTTAGCCCTCACACTAGCACAGAAGTAGGAGTGTGATTTCATGCTGGGTGGGAGGAAGAGTCTGAAACTACCACTTCTGTTTGCAGTTTCACAGCCAAACGAAGGGCCTGTTCCTTCCCCTCTGTGTTCCCTCCTCCTCCTTCTGGCTCTTGGCTGATCCCACACAGAATTACCATGGTGCTCTGTACATCCTCCTCCCCTCTCTCACTTCCATGTACTGAAAGAAAGTAGTTTCCTGCCCAGGATCCATATATTAAGAAATCACAGTTTATCTTAAGAAACAGAAGAGAGGTGAGTTGTTTGCACACTGTGTGCACAGAGGTACTTCCACAGGTAGGAGGTACTCCTCTCGCTGTCATAAACGGTTTCCAAGAAAAGGACACCAAGAGTCAATGGAAGTGGAAGCCAGACAAATCCAAGAAGAAAATTCAATGTGTGTTTAAGTGAGGGTGATTAGGTGCTATGGAAACAACCATAGGAAGGAAGAAATGGATCTCTTTTTTTGTACATACAAAGACCAGAACCCTTACTGGAAGATGTATCTTAGTCAAATGCAAACTGCAAATAGGAGGTTGAAAGAAACAGGTAAAATGTGATGATGTCTGTTAGTAGACAAAGTGGCATCTTCTTAAAGTTTTTGATCTCTGCTTTAGGGAGTGTACAGTACAAACTTGGGTATAATGTATGAAATTAATGTACTGGAGAAACAAAGTACTTAGGAAAGGAGGCATAAGGGTTATAATAGGATTGCATAGTTAGACTGTAGAGCAGATTTGCTCTGTAGTGGTTCCACTACATTCATGTGGACTTTCATTATGTGGACTATACAAAAGGCATAAGCTTGATAGAGAAATTCAAATTAAAACAGGGGAGATGAGATGCCTTGCCATTCATTTTATAATATTTTATGTGGAGTATACTTAGGAGTTTGGGCTTGATTGCAAGTGGGATTCAGTGATACTCAGGCTGTCCTAATTTCATGTATGTGTCTACAAATTCTTGGGAATTTTTTCTTCAATTTTGAAAGGTTGCTTTCATATGGAAGGTGTCTTTGACTGTAAGAACAATCTAGAATGTTGCTTTGATTGTATAGTTTAAAGGGAAACTGCTGTTATAATCTAAATGTTGAAATTATGACTATTCCAAGGATTTGCACTAGAAAAAAACCCAGCTAATTGCATTTCACACAGGTCATGAATATGTTCTGCTATACTCAAATAAATAGGAAAAATTCTAGTGATAAGGGGATTCCTTCTGCAGTGGAAGGACACTTCTAGATGTATCCGTGGTATTTCACTTTCACGAGATGTTTCTGAAGGTGAATTTCTGAGCTGAGGAAGGAAATCAGCCTTGTAATTTAGAGTAACGACCAACAATTTTGACATATCGTTTAATCTGCACATAGTAATTAGAGTTTTCAGGAGTCATTAGCAGCTGGGGTGTCACTCTGTGTTTATTGGAGGACTGTCAGCTGGTGTTTCTCTTTGTTTGTTTTTTAATATTAATGGTTTGGAAAGCAGTTGGTGCTCTAGAAAGAACTGAGAAACAGGCCTGGCTTTGTGGATTTTTATCACCCTGCCAAGACCCTGCGCAACTTCCTCTCCCCCTGGCTGCAGCAGCCTACGGAAACCTGACTGCTGGGGGCCACTTCTGCAATTGCAGCAGGGCAGGGCAGCAGGGTGGGAGGGGGTTCTTTTCCTTCTGTTGCTTACTAGTGCCTTGGCATCCAAAGAAGAAAACAAGATGCATTTGAAAATCTCTCTTCGGTTGTTTCTTGCACTGATGGGTTTCCTTCTCTCCCCTCTCTCTGCTGTCGTGCAGTGCTGCAGTTGAAGCTCCAGCAGCGACGCACGCGGGAGGAGCTGGTGAGCCAAGGGATCATGCCGCGTAAGTACCAGTTCAGTTCTTTCCCCTGGTGTTTTTATGCATGTTTTTTGGTGGAGAATGGTTTCCCATATGATTCGAAAGATCAGGTTCTCTGCTTCTGCATGGAAAACATCATATGTAAGAGCCCCACCCTGTCCCACCCAGCCTGGTCCTTCTGAAGTGTTGGTGCCACCTCCGATACTGAGGAAGAGGGTAATGGCTGCAAGTGCAACTGTACTGCAAAACCAGGCTTGCATTTCCTCACAATGCACAGTCTTTGGGAGAACATGCTATGTTACAAGTGCCTTACATACTTGACTCCTGCTGGTAATCACTCTTCTAACAGGCTTCCTGCCTCTGCACTTTCTGTTCTTACAATGTGTCAGCTCCCCAGATCTCTGAGGCACTTGTAACTTTGTGTGTGCGTATTCCATAAACTGACCAAAACCAGGCAGTGTGCACAAGATATTAACCAACTAGGGGCCCTCTTTTGTGTTTGTAGCTAAAACACGGCTAGGAAGAGCTCTGTGGGCATCAGCCATTCCCCTTCTTGCAGGGGAAGGCAAAATCTGTGGACGTAGAGAACATTTACTTTTCTGGGTAAACAGAGAGGATCTACCCTAAAGCCAAGCTTTCACTGTCAGATTAGCGTTGGAGAAGGTATTTTTCTGTTTTGTTCCCCTCCTTCCCCCAAAAATGCAAAAAAGGTATCTGACAAATAGTTTTGTCATGCTTTGGTACCTCTGAACTAGATGACTTACAGGTAACAATTTGAAGGAAGACCACACAGCAAATGTTTTGTTTTTGAGGTCCTCTCAGTTTCATGCAACAGCTGTAGTAAAAGGCAGTGGATCAGGTATGTATTTTCTTCTTTCAAAAGCTTTCCTGCTTCCCTGCTTCAGAAGGTTTAATTGAAGATGGTGTAGTAATGAGGATTTTCTCATTTCTTCTATTTCTGGGGTGCACACTGTAATATGACACAGGGGTGTGACTTAGACTTTGCTGAGGGCTGAAGGTTAGACTGTCAGCTCTCTCTCTGAGTGAAGAGAACCTGTCAGCTGAAGTGGCTTGCTGGATGGCAGTAATGTTCTCAAGAGCTTTCTGGGACCCCTGCTTAAAATTATGTTACCAAAGCAAAAAGAAAAGATTGTTCTGTCTGGATATATCATGTCTGTTGTCTATTTTTTAACCTGGGGAGCTTGTATACAAGCTTCTGCAGAATACACTTACCCGCTTTTGGATGAAAGACTAGTGTCCCAATGACTGTGCCTTTTTACTAATGCTTCTCAGAAGAAAATGTTCCTGACTTCTTTGTGGTCTCCTGCTTTAGGTGGATATGTATGCAAATACTTTATTAACTTATGTTCAGTACTGGCTTTCTTCAAAGTGTGGCTGGCCAAACTTGTGGTTCCTGAGAGGGGTCTGTTTTACAGGCCTTTCGAAAACGAGGCCCTTGCAAGTAATTCAAGTAAGGCATCCAGAATAATTAGTGAGTCTTAAATTTGTTTAAAACGTAGCCTAAATTACTAGTCTTTGCAGATTTGTGCCCTTCATTACTTTGTTTATATCTCTTACATGTGAGTTTTGTGATGGACCAAAGAAAAACACTCAGTGAAATATCACTGTGAAAATACTGGCAACACATGAAAGGTCCTTTCTGCAATGGAGAAAACCTACTTTAGCACATCAGTTCTAAACATGATTTGAAATTAGCTCCTCCCAAATACTGGTATCATTTACCCATACCTGCCAACTGGAAATAACCGCACATAGGGAAATGTTTAAAACATAATTTGCCTGGGCCATTTTTGAAGAGAAGATCAGATGTGAGATAAATTGTGATACTTAAAGCAAAAGTCCCATTTTTAACCTGAGAAGTATAGAGGATGACTAGGGACTGTGTTCCTCTGGAAGGCATCTCAGAGCCATGAGAGCTTTACTTCTACTTTCAGGAGTTCCAGAATAGACATTTTTACTACTGCTAGGAATGTGCAAGTATCCTGTATTCTTTGTTCTCTCTGGCCTGTACCTCTTGTCTGTGAAAACATTTAGGTTCCTAATCTTCTTCTGCTGTCATCTGCTTCTGAACATGTCTATGCTGGACTTGTGTGTCCCTCTTGGGTTTGTTAGCCAGGAACCAAGCCCCACACAGTCCTTTATGATGATTCAACAAAAGTATAAAAGTTGGAATCCAGAGGATGGTTTGGTGCTGAACCAAAAGAGCTGGATTGCTCTTTCCATGTCAGATGCTGGTTGGCTTCTTTTCTTTCCTTTATTTTCCATCTGGAGAGTCTTTGCGCTCTTGAGAGAACTGTGATGGCTGCGGTTCTATCTGCATTACAGCTTGTGTCAGGAATGTGCTTTTGAAATGAAGCTGCTGATTGCACCTGCCTACTGTACCTTGCTTTGCACCATAAAATGAAGTTTGAGAGCTGGATTAAATTGGAATGAAAGTAAAGTGGAAAATATTCTGCCCAGAGCTAATATGCATTCAGCCCATGGGACCAGACTACAGCTTGTCTGGCACCACACCTCCAATTCACCTTTATATCCAGAGTGTGGATGTCACTTCCTCAGCATCAACTTTGTTTCTGTTTTGGTCTTACTGTGCTTTCCTACATGTTCATTTAGCTTAGCCTGTGATACAGATCAGTTCCTGTATCTCTTGAGGCAAACAGCCGTGGAAAAATCCATGAGCCAAGTGTGGGAGGAGTGAAAGGTTTTGTTTTACATTACAAGCTATGTAATGTGCAAACTCCCTTTGGTACCTTTGGTTCTCCTGACTGAATCTAACCCCACATAAGATTTATTCTGCAAACTGGTGCCCTAAAAGAGAAATTTGATTGCAGGCTTCCATCAGCACAAGGTTTTTGGACACTAAATATGAGGAGTGGGAGATGACACATTTGTGTTACCTTAAAGTGAGAGTGAAAGTTATGCTACTCCTGCTATGCTTGTTCCTAACAGAACTGGGAATTGCTTACTTTGTCCCATGTGGAATTTTGTTTATATGATAGAGTGGAAAGGCAAATGTTTCAACATTTTTTTACCAAGTACACTTAATCTCACTTAAATAACCTTCCCAACCCACCAGCCACCTACAGTAGGACTTCACTCCACTGAAATATTAGTGTATTGTAGTAGGGAATAAAGCATTTCTAGGCAGTGAAAGAGAATTCAGAATAATTGGGTTTTATGCTTCATTAATTCTCCTTGCTTTCTGTTATCACTTTGTGTAACCTTTTAGTAGTAGCAGGATTTATTAGTTGATGATTAAAATTCTCAAATGCCCTTAGAAAAAATGTAGGAAGCAAGTCTTTACCTGCAGCTGACATACTTGTGATCTGAGCTAGAATGACTGTATCTTGAAAAAAGGAGAGCTGAATCTTTGTATTTATTCAGGTTTTGGCCTATTTTCTATCAGTGCAAATAGACAAGCCTTTTTGCTATTTGCATTTTTTTGTAGCTATGCAGAGATGATTTTCATCTTCTCGTCCTCACAAAATGCAAGTAAAACAAAATCTGCTGTCTGTGCTCAACTCTTTGAACTCTGTCGTGCTGTAGAAGAACAGTCAGATGCTGTCATTTTTTGTGTCGAATTTAAAGGTTATGGCTATTGTAAGGCTTTTTTGGGGAATATTAAACTACATTTTTCACCCTTGAAGAGAATATTTAAAACAGTAGCTAATGCACATCTGAGTAGAAGGTTATGTGGAAAATATCTTCAACTAAAACAGCAAAAATTTTTGGGGGAAAGACATTTGGCAAATGTAGCAATACTCTGTTATGCAAAATATGTGGCTCTTTTTCTCTTTTGCAAGATTTAAAGCTTCACATGCCCTTTGTTTTATCCATCAGGATTGTGATCTTTGGCTTCTGGCTGCAAACACAAAACACAGGCAAGAATGCAAGGTCGTCACGTGGCACAATCCTACAGGAAAGCTGTTTTTGATCATCACTTCTATCTAAGCAGGCGAAGCACAAGTAGATAATTTCTGGGCATGTGCCTTGTGTTGCTCTGTAGTAGTGCTTTGTGAGTCTCTGAAAAATGTCACAGGCATCCTTTGAAAAGGGCATTGTGAGCACTGAAAGCTAGAAGGAGAGTGGTTACTGTACAGGCTGAGAATTGCCAGGAGCTTCTTTTTCACTTCAGTGTATCTGATGTTTGCCAGTTTTTGAGCCCACATCCATCTCCTCTGTATGTTTGTGTTCCGGGATGCAGAACACGTGACTGTACATAGATCCAAAGAGGATGGAATTTGTGCATGGAGATTCTAATGGGATTGCTTTTACAGGTGCTGAGGTGTTCCCATGCTCTAGGGCTGTGCTACCAACCCTCTGGTGCAGTTTTTGCTTGGATGTGCAACCTGCTGGATGCTCGAGCTTATTTCGGAGTACGAGTGTATTTTATCCTCAGACTCCATGAGGGGAGCGTGCTGTGGTTCCATTGCAACATGTCACACAATTAGAAATTACTGTGATACAGCAGGCAGTCTCTTGATTATCTTCTCATTAGGCCTCTCATATCACTAGCTGCATTTTTTTCTAGCCATAAGGTTAGTAGATAAAATGTAATATTTGTTGTAAAACTAAAACACAGCATTTGCTTTTTTGGGAGTCTGTGAGACATTGCTTAAAATGAATCCTAAAGGAATTGCTATTTACTGGGGACAGTTGGTGACTTAAGGGTACAGAACACAGGTTATGCTTTGGCATATCAGTGTTGATCATCATCTAGACAAAGCTTGTAGTAGCTGGTCTTCTGCATCCAGCACAGCCATCATCACAAAAACTCAAGGATCTTTGAGGTACTGAATTCAGGAAGCAAAGTGCTTGCTACCTGTGAGTTTCTAAGGTTAAATTCTGTCTCTATACTTCAACATCTCGACCCCAAGATTTGGCCATACATCCACACTTGTGTTTGTGTGGGGTAGCTGAAATTGCTATTTCTACTTTAGCCTTCACCTGATAGTCTAATCACTTCTCAGTTAAAAAAACAGCAAACAACTGTTTTTTAAATACTTGAAAATTATGCACATATAGCTTTATTGCACAGCTCCATAGTTAATATTTATGCTCATATTTTCTTAGTAGTTCGTATTTCTTATTATGAATCTTGTCAATTTAGTATATGTGTGCTAATTGAAGGAGACCTGTTAGTTGAGGATATAATCAGCCTTTGGTTCCTGTTACATAGAATAGCTACAGTAGAACATATTGAATGTCAGAAACAAAAAAAAGAAAAAAACCAGTTTTATAAATTGTTTACTGTCACTTGTGAAGTAGGAGCATCTTTCTATGTTTGTTAGAGAAAGGAGAGGCAGCAAGCTGTTGGAATGTGACAGTTACCTACAGGTGCAGTATTTGTCATGACAGGAGCTGTTCTGCCATCACGCTGGTGACTTCAGGGGCAATTCTTCTTGCCTCAGCCGTATTTTGTTTTCTACATAAGGGCCAGGGTAGATGAACTGCTGTGCCTGCGTGGGGTTTTACTGACTTGGAACCATTGCAGTGTGGCTACATAGCCAGCATTTCAAGGTTGTGGTGTGTTCTCTTTGAGCTGCAGCTAAACCCATTGCTTTAACACCCTGAAATAGCTCTTCTGCTACGTAACGTGTCCCCGTCATTCTCTCACCTCTTTACATATCAGATCTTTGTAGTGACATTCCTGTAGTTTTATGGAATCTATTTAGAGTAACATAGCAAAAATACAAATTTGCACTTCCCTGATATCACGTGTCTGCTGTTCTGCACATGGGCAACTGCTTCACTTTCATGCTTTTAAGCTGGAACTGTAATTTCATTTAGGACAAGGAGTTAAAAACATATATGTGGACTGTAAATATTGTTACTCCCAGACTTGTTTAATAAAATGTACAAACCTGTAAAGTCTTTTAAGATCTAAAAACCGTAACTTATTTTAATACTCCATAAACCTCTGAATCCTTGCTATTTTCTGGTTCATAGCATATTGCACAGAACCTCAACTACAGAAGCTGCAGCTAGACTTGTAATATACTTAGTGTCACACTCTGAAAGTAAGACTGGAACACTAAGCAAGTATTGTAAAATAAAAAAAAACAAACGTAGAGGACACTTGCGGCTGTCCTCTAATTTTTTTCTGTTTCTGGCGTGTTGCACAGAAGTCTGTAACTGGTTTTATTTTAATTTGATCATATACCTATAACTTGTCTCCCAGGAATTATTTGCTGGTTATTTGACTTTGATCTTTTTTCTTGAAGCAAAATTTCAAATCCTTCAGGCTTTGTGTGTAGAAGGAATCTGTACTAATAGAGGCCTAATAACTGCATCTGCTTTGTCTGTAATTTTAGAGATCTCTGTGTGTTTTCCATGTGTTTATATGATCTGTGATTGATAAGAAATGATTGGAGCAATAAAGTTCATTGTTAGGATGGAAATGTGCTGTTTGCCCTTTCTGAAGCTGTAGAAGGAAGACCATGCTCAGGTGTTTCATAGGCTGTGTTTGGTCCTTGATCCAGGGATCCATGATAAAAGATTTAACTCTGCCAATTGCAAGAGAAACATAATAATTCAGGGGAGTAAAGTCTGATATGCAGTACAGTTTCTTCGCTTTGTGTTCCCACAGTTGTCTTAGCTTCATGCTTACTTGTTGTCTGCGAATGATCTCTCCTTTTTGTGCCCCATACCTTTCCCACCCCGGGCACTCTGGAAGGTTATCAGAAGAGTTTGCAAAGGCTGATTTTCCATGCAAGAAACAGGCATGAAATTTGGTCCACGAATGCATGGATCAAAGGGTTCCTGGTAGAAGTTCCTTGTCTCCCTTTTCCTCTTCAGTTTGGAGGTGGTATAATCCTGATTGTAATGAAGCTTTGCCTTTTTTATTTTTCATTTCAGGATTTAGGTAATGTCTTTTGAATGCTGAGAGTTAATGGTGATGGATGGAGCAGATTATACATTATTTGTATTTGCTGTAAATGTTTTTTACACGAAGCCGTAGCCATAGTCACCCACAGATCTGATAACTGTTACCATGGGTGACAATTTCCATTTTGCTCCTAAAGAGGATGAACTTTCTGAGAAATTGCACATATGTTAGATTTTAAATTAACTCAGTGTTGGGCCTTGAAAAATATCTTAGTCCTTTCTGCCAGTAATTTCATGTTTACTGTGACAAACCTATACTTCAGGCTTTTCACACAGTTAATGAAAATCTTAGACTTCAGCTGCATCATCAGAGAGATACTGCTGTACTAAAGTTACTGACAGTCTTGCTGGAGGTGGGCTCTGGAGAGGTGCCTGGTGCAGGCATTGGAAGCAGCTCAGCTGGTGAGTGTCTCCATGGCGAGCTGAGGCAGGGCACCACATTTCCCCCTGCCTGTGTGCTTCAGCAGCCAGGACAAGCCCAAGGCAGCTGGAAAGTGGCTCTTTGGGAAAAACAGCTGCATGAGCCAGTATGCTGTGCAGGTTCAGAATGTTGATCCAGGAGAAGGGCTGGCTTTCTGAGGCAGGGTGTCAGGAAGGCAGGACTTCAGCTCTGGCTTCCACTGCAGCCTGGGGTTCACCAAACAATCCAGCTAACAGGAACTTCCTTCGGCTGCCGTTTTCTGTGCTGTGTCTCTGTTGATTGGAATAGCTGGGCAGTGGGGAAGACTCCGTAAAGCTGCAGCCCTGTATCTGTAATGCCGTGCTTTGGCAGTGCTGGCAACAGTAGCAGTGTGGGAGAGAACCTTTCTCCAGCATTTCTTCTGTTTGGGACTAGGAACACTCATAATTCTTCAATCACAATAACATTCTCATTGAAGGGTGTCACTGAAGGGCAAGCTGCATTTGTTGAGTGCCAGAGATGTGTTTCTTACCTTCATAAATATATTTGGATTGACTTTTTTAGGTCAGTCTTAATTTTTCATTTTCTGAGTTGATGTATTTTGGGATTTAAATAATTGCAATTTACCAGTTGTGGCTTCTTTTCCTATCCTTAACTTGATACTCATACTTTAGCCTTAATCCAAGGTCATTTACTGATGTTGGGGTATGGTGTCTGCAAGAATTCTCAAGTACGATCAGGTCTGAGTACTGGATGAGAAACTCCCCAGAGCTGCCAATGGAGAAAAGGATGCTGATGGAGATCTCTCTTCTCTCAGTGTATTCTCCAGCCCCTTTTCATATTTCTGCAGCACACAGCAGCTCTTTGACACTGCCCCACTGGCAAGATGACAACCCCTTCTGTGCATGTGACCCAGTTTTTTAATACCTTTTTCCTCCATGCTGTGAGAAATGCTTTTTGAAATTGGGGTGAAGATGGTGGGAGGAAGAAAGTGCTAACTGCCTTCCTCTGTGGTACACGTTCTGTGTCTGTTACCAAATCCTATGGGTGGGAGCCCCACCCTGAACCGACAGCGGAAGTCATCGAGCCTATTTGCAGCACTTTATCTCATCTTTTTACGAAAGCATAGTAAACAAGAGAGAGAAACCAGAATTTGGTTGAGAGCAGGGGTGAATAGCTGCAGCAGAAGGTCTTCTGCCATACTGAATTAAATCAGCGTGTCTGAAGTTGGGTTTGGACGTGACACGAGCTTCTCTTTGTCATTGCAAAGGAAGGTTTTTCCTTTCCCTTAGGAACAGGTCTAACTGAAGAGCAAAGTATTTGACTTAGTATTCTGAATTTAGCTGTAGCCTTTCTACAAACATTGTGTGTTGTCTTACCAACTGATTTGCAGTTCAAATATCACCTTGTTGTCTGTGATAAGGCAGATAATATGGCCAAGGGAAGCTCATGTGCTGCCTCTCCTCTGTCAGTCTACAAGTCTGATAGCCTCGAGTAGTGATTTACTGATTACAGAAGGCTTTCAGCCTCTGCTTTCCACAAGACACTTGAGCTATGAAGATCTGTGCAGATCCTTCTGCCTTTCTTTCTTCCCTGTGTTTGGTTCCGTGCAAACCTCAGTGTCTTCTGTCAGCTGCATAAGCAAATGCAGGGTGTATGGGTATTTTGACCTCTTTTTCTCAGCAGTTTGGTCAGTTCCCTTCCCCTGCTGTGTTTCATTCTTAGAGTGTCTCAGTCTAATTCTGATTCCACTTATTTCTCACACTAGGTAACAGGAACTTGGAGATCTGCATATGAATATCTTTGAAAGCTTTGCACGGCTAAAATCTGGTTTTGTACACTGCAGGGTGAACCCTGAACAGAAATGTGTGGGCCATTTTGCCCAGCTTTTTGTCTCTGCTGTTATATTGAAGATTTGGGTTTGATTCCTGAGCCTCGATTCAGTCTGTTATATATCTCTGTATATAGCAGCGCCAGTTTGATGCTTTGCTTTGCTTTTTGTGTCTCAAAGCCAGGCTGGATGGGACTTTGAGCAACCTGGTCTAGTGGAAGGTGTCCCTGCAACCATAGCAGGGGGGTTGGAACTACATGATCTTTAAGGTCTCTTCCAACCCAAACCATTCTGGGGTTCTGTGATTCATTCACATTTTGCCATCTGCAAAATGTGGCTTGGACTGGGAGAACACTGAACTCAGGCATTGCAGTTTTGGACCCTGTTTCGTAGGAATTAACACATTGCTTTGAAGTGAAGATTAGCAACTTTCATCTCTGGGCCTTGTATGGAAAGGTGTGGGCTGATGTAGATGGTCTTGTGTGCTGCTGCTTGGCTTTGGTGGGTCAGATGGAAGGACACAGTGGCAATGTATAGGTGCAACATTTTTGAAGCTGGGTGGAGGCACAGAACAGTTGCATCATTGATCTGCAGGGAGATTTCTTACGGTAGCTGAGGGTGTGACCACAAAGATGCTCATGCTTCAGGAATTCTGGAGATGAAGCACTAAAAATGCTCCGCAACAGGCAGGAGAGAGACTAAAGAAATAGGATGTATGTGGTAGGAATTTCATGAGATCCTTGCTAGCCAGCCCGTCTGTGGCAGGAAAATCAAGTCCTGCTGTCAGTCATCTAAAGGTGAGGGGTAAAACTCATCCTCCTAACAGCAGATGTTACAAACTGCCACAGTTGTCCAAGTGGGACAGAAGTGTGTACAGCTCACTGGAGATCACCTGCTGGACTGCGCTGTCCCAAGCCCTATTGATGATGCCGTTGTCCCACCTGTCGCTGAGCCTTTTTTAGTGCTTGTTGGGCCATTTGTGACACCAGGCTGTTTTCCTGTGCTGGGTGGGGCCATTTGAAGACCGTGGTTCAGCAGAGGGGGGCTCCTGCTTCAGTGCTGGCCTTAAACTCAGCCTCTCATTTCTGACTTTGTCTGGCAGGGCAGTTGTGCTCAGCTTTGCTGACACTGTTATTTGTGGAGCCGTGCTGTAAACCAGCATACCAATCCAGGTTAAAATAACTCTTTCAAAACAACTGTGATCGGAGTCCACAGACGGTTTTGTCAGCATAACTGAGGGCTAACATGCTTTGTCCCAGACCTAGGTACAGGAACGAGGGCAGAAAGTGTAACTGCACGTTACTGAGGCTGAAAATGCCATGTACATATCATGTAGAAATCAAGAGGCAGGCAGGAGGTAACCTAATTGAAACTGGGCATTGCAGAAGTTACTTCTGCACTCTCAACTATTTCTTTTCTGCATACGGTGGAAAACAAAAACGCAACAGCTCATACTGCTATTGTAGTTTGGCAAGTTTGGTGGTTTTTTTTCCCTCTGGCAGCACTCTGTTCTCATGAGGGCTCACTCAAAGTTAGCTGGATAGTTAGATCAAGGATTCAGGTTAAGTTTGGAGAGGGGCAAGTGCTGTGGGAAGGTGCTGGAGATACTTGATGCCAACAGTTCCACAGTAGAGCTCCCTGTGCAGTACAAGTACCACTGGAGCATCAGTGGCAAGGCAGAAACAAGTGGGACATGGAAAAGGGGGGAAAAAGAGATCATTTACTTAATCTGGGTCTACCAGCAGACTAAATATTTGTTGAAATGCTTCCCAGGGAATTTTGGGTGTTAAATGTGTTTTTGCACTTCTTGGGTTTAGTAAGGTGCTTGAAACAGCCCTGTCTGATGTTTTTGGAAGCAAGCTGGGACTGCTTGAAGCTGCCTATGCAACTTATGAGGGAACAGTACTGGGATAAAGGCTTGCTGTCAGACTGGGAGGTTGTGTTGAGCCGGGTTGTTGGGTGGGGAGGGATGGGAAGGGAGGAAATCACTGTTTGACACGATTCAGTATTTTCAGTGATTTGATGTAAGCAAAGGAACAGTCTGCACGTTTATTAAGCTCCAGGTTAGTAGGCTGGGGGGAGCACAGGACTGGGACTCACAATGTTTGGAGAAGCCAAGAACTGTGAAATAAAATGAAAGAAAAAGGCAGAATGTCTACTTTTTGTAATGCCTAGTCAGTGGCATGAACTGGGGAGAAGGAGTGGCTGTCTTGGTACCAGTGTGGTTTGTGAGACAAGCACAAGTGAACATTGTGCATTTTATGTACACAAAAAGACAAACTGGCTGGGACATGTGACTGAGAAGTGTTATTGAAGAGTCATTTAACTCTATAACAGCCGATAAAGCCTAGGCTGCAATATGTACCCAATTCTGGACACTAGGCTTCAACAAAAATGCAGATCACATGGAAGGAGTCCAAAAGAGACTAAACAAGCAAAGGTCTGGATAATGTTATCTGCAAGGGAAGGTTGAAGCAACTGCCTTTGGTCATTTTATGTAACAGAAGATTTTAGGAGAACCAGAGTTTCCAAAAGGGATGGATGCAAAGAGGAAGAAAATAAATCCCTCTCTGTAATGTTTTGCAGGTAAGGTGGGGAACAAAGAGTATAAATTGTAGGAAGGGAAATGTAAGTTAGACATTCCAAAAAGTTTTTAAGTAGTGAAAACATCTATGTACTGGGATAATTTCTCTGCAATAATATTGCATTTTTTCATGAGAGGTCTCCAAGAACAGGTTAGACAAACTACTGCAAGGAGTAGTTTAGTGTATTTTATGCAGGCTGAGCAGTCAGAAAGCATCAGGTGATTGGAGTTTCATCATCCCATCCCGTCTGTGGTTATATCTGATGCTTCAGGTCCTAAGGGTTGTGGACAGAGTGGGAATGCTGCCCCACGCCCACCTGGTTCACAAAGGTTCTGCTCCCTCAGCTCCCCCACTCATTCACATACACTGCCAGAACGAGTCACCACAGCTGATATGGCTGAGCACGGTAGAGCTTTATCAATATGGGTAGTTTGGAGTGGAATGGATAAAGCAGCACTCTGGTGAGTGAGCCAGATGGGTTATGAGGCACAGGAATAGTTTTGCAGGGATCAGTGCTAAGTGGCCGGGGAGGGCAGCAGTAGGAGCTGGAAAAGGGGCATTTCTGCACTGTGGGTCTCCTTTAGAGCTCACCCAGAGCCTTATTGCTTCAGAGTTCTTCATGGGATTATATTTTTCCTTTTTTTAAATTTGCTGTAGTAAAGTTAACAGAGTTGCTCCACAGCACTGGGCTGAGTTGTCATTTCAAAGCCAAAAAATGTACAAAGCTTAGTTAACTTCAAATGGAGTATGATTTTACAATAGACACCCTATTCTGACATGTCAACCTCATCCTAGATTGCTGAGGGAAGCAGTGAAGGATTTGTGCCCTCTTGACATTTTCAGAGGTCGAATATGAAGTCCTCTGTCACGTTGCCAGCCCAGAGAGCTGCATCCCAGTGCACGTTTCCAGAGGACTAGTCATGAGAGACCGAAATTGTTCTTTCCAAGATTATTCCTGTAGCAGCTCTGCGTTACTTACTCTTAAATGCATATGTGATTTTCTTTTTTCCTACTCAGGGATTCTTTTCTTGCTTTGTTCTTCTGTATGCAAGAGTTTTCCTGGACTACCTGTGACACCAGCTGAACTCCTGCACTTTTCTGACCATTAGCTGTGGTCAGGGAAATGTCACTTAAAGTTCATCTGCTGCCTCATACTGACAGCAGAGGTAGGCAGGAAGGGGAGAGTAAAGAATTACTGCTGTGTCTGCACATTCTGGTGGAGAGCTTTTGAAGACTCAAGATGAATCCTGCTTCGCTTGTCTTCAGGGTAGAAGTTTATGCAGATTTAATGTTGCTTGCTCTCTTTGCCCAGGTGGACCTGAGCTTTTATTACACTTTTCTGTGATATGCACACAGTGAAAGGAAAGCATGTTCAGGTTCAAGCACGTGTGTATTCACAAACAGCTCATGTGACTTGAAAGAAATATTGTTTGTTCCTTGCTCTCAACAAAGTGCCACGGTCAGACTGCTCAGGACATCTCATTGCAGGCATCAGCTGAGGCCTTCTTGGTGCCTCAGCTAGATGGGGAAGTTTTTTGCATTATTTTTGTAGTTGCTGTAAAACAATATCCCTACCATATCTCTTTGGTTTATCTCAAAGTGCATTTCACAGCTTGTGTAACTTTCTCTGGTGATTTCTTGCCATAACCAGGTTTATGAAACTAATCTGAGCAGGACCTATTTGCCCCATGTTGTAGGGTCTATATACTCACTCACTATGGTTTTCAGTTAGTGTTAATTTATTCTACAAATTATTCTTCGTTCACTTCTGTAGTCCAGATCCCATCTATGATGCCTGGCGTGTTTAGAATTCCTGCCATGTGGACTGAATTCTACTTCTTACCCCATTGACGTGAACCTAGAGGGACTCTCTATTTTTCATAGAATGTGTCTTAAGGCTTTCTGTGGCTACTCCATTCCATTCTGTAGGAAAGGGCTTGGAAGGCTCCACATGCATTAGAAGTAGTTTCTTACACTGCATTTATGCAAGGGCTTTTATTTTTTAATAGTCTTTTGAGACTTCATTATGAACTTGCCTTTGAGAAATACTTAATCACTGGTCTTAAGTGAAAAATAATATGAGCAGACTGTATTTCACAGGACCTAGATGCAATACTTTGGAGTTACTAACTATGAGCTTAGGTTTCTGTCTTCAGAAGGCTTGCAACTTACCTTTAAAGCTGAAGTTCTTTAACTTTTCTGCTTGGCTTGATGGCAATTAAGACACTTTAAAAGATGAGTATTTCAGAAATATGAAAAGGAATTATTATGCTCCCTTCAGCTAGTTCTTAATACAAGCCACAGTTGGGTCATTTTAAAAAAACAAGCTACTCGCAGCTTCAGGGACACTGTGAGGAGCTACTACACCCTCTTTCTCTGGTTTTACTGTGACATGAGCTTTGTGTGCTCCAGAGGAGCCAGGCAGAGTGAGAGATTCCTCCAGGGTTAGTGTGGTCCTGGACAGCAGAGGATCAGTTTCTTAAAACCTGATCCATTTTGGCTCTGGCTTTAAACAGGGGGCGAGAAGGTCTGTTCTATGGAGAGCTGAAGTTAATTCCTCAAGTTGTGGTTTTCTGTCAATAGACAGATGTACTTTTCTGTCCAAGTGGTCCAGTTCCCATGGTAATTTCTCTTACAGGGAGCAATATATGTGTTCTGTGGTGCTGCAGGATTTGCAGCCAGTCCTTGCACGTGTACAAAACACAGGTGCAGATTAAGGAAAGACTTGCAGCTTCCTTTGACATTAAAAGATAGTAGAGGGGATTTACAGTTCATTAGCATCGTCCCCCATCCTTCCAGCCATTTGAGTTATCTCTTCAATGTTTCGGAGTGTTTTCTTCCCATAAGGGTCCTGGATATCTTACTGTCTGTTGAAGCTTGTAAAAGGCATTTTTTGAGGGGCTGGTTTTGAATCACATTCTTGGACCCAGCTTGGGGAGCAGTGGTTAGTTTGACCAGAAGTGTACCTGTATTAGATTCTCCAGTGGCCCACAAAAATTTCGGATCAGTTCCTGTGTCCCTGTGCTGTCGGACAGAGTATGGCAATTCCCATTGCTCTGTACCCGCTGGAGATCTGCCTCAGTGTGTTGGAAGATGCAGCAGGCAGTTGCTGCGGTGCGTTTGTTAACTTAGTTGGCCTGAAGGGTTGTGCAGGGAGAGAACTTCCATCATTCTAATTCATTCACTAAATGTTTTTCCTCTCCACAGCTCTGAAAAGTCCAGCTGCATTTCATGAACAAAGAAGGAGTTTGGAGCGGGCCAGGGTAAGATGCAATATAATATTTAGTGTTTTGGAAAGTCAAGAATAGTATGTCTTGTGTTTTGGGCATCCTGTAGCTGCTAATGAGATGCAGAAGGGAATTGTTCATATTCTGGATGTAATACAGCTTTCTGTAGTCAGGGTTGTATTGGATGGGGTGTTCTGCAGCTTGCATGTGGTGCTGGTTAACCCTCAGTGAATGAGTTGTGCCTGAAAGCCATTGAATATGGTGCCTGGGTTTTCCCTAGAGCCATCTTTTTGGAAGTGACTGATACTCTTCTTTCCCACTATCCATACACTTGAGATTTTTATTTTTATGGTGTCTGTTTCACTCTTAAATGCTAATAAATGCTCTTATCATGTGGAGCTCAGTTCTACCTTTGAGGAAAGTTTCTCTGTTACCTGCAGGTTGTTTATCTAGGAGACTAGAAATTCAAAATTGAATAGAGAGGATCCCCCCCAAAATCTTGTGACACTGAAATCACAGACTGCTGGCTCTATAGAAAGAGGAAGCCAGGCATCACACTTCATGTGCCACCTTTTCTAACTGGGGAGTTTCTTGCTAATTTCTGTTCCTCAGAAGGCCTCTGGGGATGTTTTTTTCTGATTAGCCGACAAAGGAATGAAACTTGTTATGATTGATTAAGTTTTGTTTCAAAAGTGAAAGCAACATAAGTAAAAAAAAAAACCAGCTGTGATTAAGACCTGTAAGGGAGGCCCTTTAAACTGTGGAAGGACTGGAACAGGGGACTTTGCAGTAAGACCAGTGACCAAAGGGCTTTTCCTTATTTCTCCTCCTTTTTTTCCCTAAAACTTTATCAAGTTAATATTTTTATGTGGGCAGTTGAGCAACTATGGTGCAGTTTTCTGACTGACTTTAATTCTTTCTCTGAAAGCCCGTCCTGATGGCCAGTACTTACCAGTCTATTACTGCCTGCTTCCAGATTCCAATTCCTGAGCTGTGTAAAGAGTAACATGTTCAGCCTGCTGGGGTCATGTCTGTACATTGCTCTGTAGCACGTTCTCCAAAGACAGAGCTAAAAGCAGCTCTGGAAGGGAAATAAGCCTTGTCACAGCATTTAGATTCTGCCCCCCAAGGGACTGCATGGGGTCTTTAGCTTAACAAATAACATCTTTAATCAAATTAAAGAGTATGCCCAAACCACAAGTCAGCCCTGAATGCCAGCAGCACATGAAAATATTTTCTGTGAACAATGGAACCAGTGCATTTGTCTTTAATGTAAAAAGAACTCTCATGGCTGTTACCCTGACACAAGTTAGTGGTGGTGCATACAATGGGAAAAGAGGACTTCAGCTCCTGAGGAAGTCCTTCCCAGTTTCTGTTGTGGGGCAGCATTGCACGATTGACTGAGGTAATTACACTGGAAGATCATCTTCAGAGTAAGCTCGTTCTCTGAGTGCTCTGGGACAGGAGATAGGCCCCTTCTCCGTTCTGCGCTTATTTAGAGCTCAGTAACAGCTAAAGATGGTTGTTTCTTTTCATTGTGCTGTTCAAGATTACCTCACTCCTGTGCCTGATCAGCTGAAAGTGGGTCTTGCTTGTCTGTTTTTGCTACAGACAGAGGACTATCTGAAACGCAAAATCCGGTCCCGGCCAGAGAGATCAGAGCTGGTTAGGATGCACATTCTGGAAGGTATGGCACGTGCTGAACACGGAAATGTCAAAAATAAACTTTATCCTAACTACTTTTTTAACAGCTTTCTGTTTTGCCACTGACCTCGAAAGCTTCCTTCCACTTGGAAGCAGGCAGATCATCATGCCTGTTGCATGATTCCTTGGGAGGGATTCAACTCTGCTTGCTTGGAGATTATTGTCAGAAGAACCTGTTGTGCGAATTCAAATTGTGCAGCTGAGCAACCATGAAGTAGAATGACCATGGACTACTCTTTTATTAAGGGAAGACACTGTAAAATGCCCAAGAGGGAGTGAGGCAGATTTGAGCTGATTAGTAATGAACCTCAGCCTCAGAGAGGGAGTGCCGTGCTGCTGCTGAGCACCAAGCTTGGGGCACAACCAGAGAGAAAAGATGAATGGGAATTGGGTGACATAAGTTTAAGAACAGTGAATTTGTCACAAGGGCTACTGTAGTTATCTTTATAACCCAAATATATATAGTATGTGTCATATCTCTATAGGGCATATCTATTGTTATCTATCACCTATTTTTCTGTACAGTTTTCTGCTGTTACCTGCAGTTACCTTTCTGAATAGAATTAAAATACTGCTGAAGGGTATGGGTTGACCACTGTAGGATTGATGCCATTTTACTTACTTTCCCCCAAACAGAGACCTCAGCTGAACCCTCCTTGCAGGCTAAGCAGCTGAAGCTGAAGAGAGCCAGACTGGCAGATGACCTCAATGAGAAGATAGCACAGAGGCCAGGGCCCATGGAGCTGGTGGAGAAGAACATCTTGCCTGTGGAATCGAGCCTGAAGGAAGCTATTATTGGTAAGGTCAGAGGAGGATCTTTGTGGAGAACATTTCCCACATGTGGCTGTGATTACCTATCAATTCACCTGCATGTCTAGGAGAGTGCAATCCCATGGCTGGTCTTGTTTTCCTGGCCAAGAATCACAGGCTTTCAGCCCAAGGATTTGGAAGAGCAGATCTCCCTCTGGCCCAGATAATGCTACAGAGATATTAAATTATAGGGAATGTGGACATTCCAGAATAATATGAAAGTAATTGTATACCCAAAAGACTTGAAAGACTGTTGAAGGTTGTATTCCCTAGATTGTCTCCTTAAAATCCCTCTCTCAGTATAACATGTCAACAGCCTTGGTCAGGGGGAACCCACTGACTTAGATCAGGAGGGGAGACAGAGCATAAACAGGTGTGATGAAACAAAAGACATCTGTGAACTCAAAAACTTCAGAGGATTCAACCCCTTTAAAAATAAACCAGAACAGATGTAAATCATGCCAGTGCCATTCCAAGGGCTGAAAGGAATGCTGAGGAATAGCCTTCCCACTGCCTCAGCAGTGCTCTTTCCCGTCTCCCCAGACGGAGCAGTCTGTGTGTCTGTGGTTATTCATCCCCTCAAACACGCACAGCTACTGTAAAGACAAATGGGACACAACTGTGAGCAAGATGGAATACTTTCCATAAAAAAGGAAAAGGACAGTGTTGTGGGAGAGCCTGGCTTCGCTACTGAGCAAGAAGTAGTTGAGGGAGGGTGAACTTGTGAACTGAAACATAAGAGATGTGGCTTCCTTCTGACTGGGCGAAGTACATCTCTGGATTCCTCTTGATTTTAGGTGAGGTGCAAATGACAGTATTTCCCTGCTTAGCCGGATTAATATGAGAAAATGTGGTCTAAAAAAAACATTGGTGCATTACAAGTGTACACTCATGCGAATTTATCTACTGGGCGTGTAGATGGACAGAAATGCTAATAGCAGCCAGGGCCACCACTTAATCCATAGGCCTTGTTGCTTGTAAGACTAGAGGACAATATGGGAATCTGTCTTCCAAGACAGAAGAATCCAAGAGAGATTCTACCCTCCACCATACAGGAGAAACACCAAAGAAACCATGACTCAACGTTATACTGTCAAGTCTTCTTCTTTGGTGCCAGATGATAGTGAAATAAGCCATGCCACAGAGCTGGGTTTGGGCAGACCTAAGTGTCTCTTCTTACACTCACTGATCTTGCCTGCCTAAGAAGCAAGGGAAATGGTTCACCCCAGTCTGCATCATTTTATTCTGCTGATAGACAGTGAATGTAAACTCTTAAGCCTGATCCAGCTGGGACTCGGTTCTCTCATTTTTAGCTGGTGCTTTAAGCACAGCTCTCTCCATGCTGTCATTGTCTTTGTGAAACATCTAGTGTCAAGCAAAGTCATTTCTTCTTCCACTTTACAGACCACAGTTGATGTTTGTGTTTTTAGTTGGACAGGTGAACTACCCAAAGGTTGCAGACAATTCCTCCTTTGATGAGGACAGCAGTGATGCCCTCTCCCCAGAACAGCCAGCCAGCCATGAGTCTCAAGGGTCTGTCCCATCGCCGATGGACTCCCGGATTTGTGAGCCTCTCCCTAGCACCACTGGCACATCAGTAGCTCAGGTGAGAATGTGGAGGCCTCCTGCAGTGCCCTGGAGCTTCATGCTGATTTGTGGCAGAGGATCCTAAAAAGTGAGACTAAGGCTTTCCTAAGAGGTATAGTCTGTGAGATTTCACTAGAGGTCTTAGCTCTGTGTGGTGTCAGTGACGTCCTCCTCTGGTTATTCAGAAACCCCCGTGGTGGTGCCATGTGGGGAAGGGGGCAGCCATTGCTTGGTGATACAGCCTGTGTGCAGCTGATCCCAGCAGGCTGGAAGATACAGGTGTGGGATTTTGATTCCTTTTCTGCCTAAGAAGTTGTGCTGCTTCTCAGGGACAACTGAAGCAGTGGGTTAAAGGAGTCTGATTAAAGATTTGAAACCCGTGCTCCTTCCTTCTGAGTGGACACTTCCTGCACTCTACTATTTCCCTCCTCTTGTGTGTATTCATGATGCCTTTTTCTGTCCCTGCAGGGTTCATCCCAGTTGCAGATTAGCACAGACTCCAGTGAAACTCTTTTCCTACCTGAGCAGCCACCTCCACCACTGCCACCTCCACCTCTTCTGCCCCCTAGTCTTACCAATGGAGTGGCTCTTACTGCTGCCAAGCCCCCACCAACACTCATTAAGGTAATATTTTGGCTGATGTCTTCATTGTTGTAGTCTGAAGGCAGATAAGATGGTTACTTCTAAGCAGGTTTGCAGCTGGGAGTATTAGATGAACAGATGCAAAGGAAGGAAACATTTCTCACTAGTGTTTTCCTCTGACACTAATTGTAACATATTTAATGGGATTTTCTGCTCCATGGAAAGCAGAATTCACCTTCTATAAAACGGGTGCTGAATGCAAAATGTTTTGAAACAATCAGTGTTATCAATAATTAGAGTCAATGAGTCTGCACTGGATGAGCAGATTATCTGGTGTGCTGGGAAAGGTGACCTGCATTATGGTGCAGTGTAAGCTGCTGCCCGTGCTGTATCTGAATGTTGTCTCAGTTAGAGAAGCACGGAAAGACCCTGAGGTGTATAAACCAGAGAATTGCAAAATTAAAATCCCAGTGTGTTCTGGTTTACATGGGGTGTTATGTTGTATCAGTGTTTCTATTCTTACTTGCTTCCTCCTTTTCTTCTGAATAGCAAAGCCAGCCCAAGTCTGCCAGTGAGAAGTCCCAGCGCAGTAAAAAAGCCAAGGAGTTGAAGCCGAAAGTCAAGAAGCTTAAATATCATCAGTATATTCCCCCGGACCAAAAGCAGGACAAGGGAGCTCCTCCCATGGATTCATCCTATGCCAAAATACTGCAGCAGCAGCAGCTCTTTCTCCAGCTTCAGATCCTCAACCAGCAGCAGCAGCACTACAACTATCAGACCATCCTGCCAGCCCCACCAAAGTACGGGTCTGCAGTGGCAGTTCTCTTAGGAAGCACTTGCTTCCCCAGCACTGTTACCAGAGACGTGGTGTTCTGGGTGTGAGGGGTGGCCACTGGGTGTGACAGGTGTGACACACTCAGTCCTGTAGGTTCCAGAGGGCCTCAAAAAGAGCTGGTGCCAGATGAATCAGGCAAAAGTAGCTGAAGTGAGTCGGTTGGCACAGCAAGGGGCATGGATATAGTTGACAGCATTGGTATGCTTCAGTGTCTAGGGCAGCACTAGTGCCTCAGATGTTTCTGAACATGTATGTTTGTCAACACTGGGGGCCTCTAGTGTCTTTCCACGGTGGTTTTGATGTCTGTGTTCTTTCTTTTCCTGCAGGCCTCCAGGAGAGCAGCAGAGTGGTGCTGGTGCCCCTGCCGTGCGCAATCTCTCTGCCACAGTCAGCAGCACATCATCAGTGTCCTCTGGTTCCAGTGGGCTGATGAGACAAAACAGTAACGCTGCGGTGGGCAAGCCTGGCCCTCTCCCTCCCAACCTGGATGAGATGAAGGTAAATGTGAAGCTGCACAGACCCTTTTTGCCATTGTCAGTGGGCAGTACCGAATGATGCTGCTGGCCCAGAGCAGGGCTGAGGTGGATTGACAGGAATTAGTGATAGCAGCAGGGACTGCTACCTCGCAGTCTGTACCTGAGGTGCAAGTTTGTTGGCCTGCAGGAAGATCTGTTTAGGGCTTTGTCTCATAGCTCTGGTAGCTGTTGATAGTTGTTCAGTTAGAAGTGTATGTTCTCCTAATGCTGCCCTCTTTTCCCCCCATATCAGGTAGCAGAGCTGAAGCAAGAGCTGAAGTTGAGGGCCCTGCCTGTCTCAGGCACAAAGACGGACCTGATCGAGCGTCTCCGAGCTTACCAAGAGCAGAACGGTGCAGCCGGCCAAACAACCCCCACTCCCAAGCCCAGCACAGCAGCCGTCCTCCCTAAAGCTGCCGAAGTGGTGGTGGCCTTCCCAACTGCCAGGCTGAGCACAGGGCCAGCCCTGGTCACCACTGGCATTGCACCAGCAGAAGTAGTTGTGGCCACAGTTACTGGTGGCGGCGTGATGAAGTTTGGGAGCACAGGCTCAACTCCTCCTGTTTCTCCAACTCCTTCTGAGCGCTCACAAATGAGCACAGGGGATGAGAACTCGGGCACTGGAGATACCTTTGGAGAGATGGTGACTTCACCTCTGACCCAACTCACCTTGCAGACATCTCCAGTGCAGTTCTTGGTGAAGGAAGAAAGCTCCAAGTCCGCCTCCTGCAGCATGAACGCGGCAGCCAGGTCAGAGCGGTGTAGTGCTGGTAACAGCAGAGATGCAGAAGTTAGGGACAAAGACCAGATGCTGCAGGAGAAGGACAAGCAAATCGAGGAACTCACCCGCATGCTGAAACAGAAGCAGCAGCTGGTGGAGATGCTTAGGCTACAGCTGGAGCAGGAGAAGCGCTCTCAGCAGTCACAGCCGGCCCCAACAGCCGCGGGAGAAGGAACAGCCCTTGCCCCCAAACCAGGAGCATTTGGCACCCAGGTCAAGAGTGAAAACGGTTTCCTGAGTTGCCAGTCTGCGAAGCAATCCAGTGGCCAAACAGACCAATTCAGCCCTGCACCAACCGCTAGCCAAATGGACACTTCGAATCCAAGCCCAGTGCCAAAGAAAGCCGTGATGGTGAAGCAGGAGGTGCCAGCCGCGGAAGCAGAGCCGCCGTGCCAGTCCCACAGCCCGCGGCTTTTCCTTGGCCAGCAAGGGAGCGCCCTGAGCGACCTCATCAAGGGCACCCCTCCCCCCACCCTCATCACTGACTCCACAGGGACCCACATCGTCCTCACCGTGACCAAGCAGAGCGCCGAGAGGCAGGGCCTCTCTCCCCACAGGAAGGCAGGGAGCAGCTGCCCACCCTTGCAGGTAGGCAAGGGTTGGATCCCATCACTGCTGCGGGCAGTTGGGTTCCTCTCTCCTCTTCCCACTCTGGTTACCGTAGGATGACTTAGCAGGGTGGAAATTCAGTGCAGTAAATACTGAAAGGGCTGAGTTGCTCTCTACAGTGGCTGCTAGATCGTGGCTTTGTAAAACAGAGCAGTGTAAGCAGATCTTCAGCAAAAAGACTGGAATTTGACAATGATGAGCTGTGTACAGCAGTGCACGATTGGCTCTGTGCATCACAGGCTGTTCAGCATTCTTCCAAACACATGGTTCTGCCTTTTGTCAGGCAGGACCTTGGGCTTGGACGACAAGGGTTTGCTGCCACAGTTCACTGGTTTTTGAAAGAACGACTATGCCCGTGGTAGTAAAATGAGTCGAGTGTATTTCACCTCTTGTCCTTTACTGTAAAGATTGTAGTTGGAGTGATAGATGGGTCATCTTATCTACCAAGAGCTGAAATCAGACCCTGGGAGCAGACTGTTTGCTTTTTGGCTGCTCTTTGTTTTAATGCGTGTCAGTATTTCAGTGTTAACAGAGTCTTTCATCAGAGATGATTTACTATTCCCCTGCTGGCATGAGCTCAGCACTTAACAGAAGTGTTCCGAGTGTTCCTTCCAGGAAGGGATAAATATGCCCAGGTTTTGTGGCATAAGTCAAACCCCAGCACCTTCCAGGACATCAAAGATAATTTTCATTCTCTGCTGATACATTTCTTGCACTTTCTTCAGAGCAAGTGGTAGTGTCTGCCATCAGGGACAGGCACTGAGCAGGCTACATTTGCTGCATAGCAGATGAGATGTCGGCAGCTGTCTAAACATCAGCATCTAGTGTTGTCCTTGATACCCCAGACTATCTCACCTGAATTCACCACTGCTCCACAAGAGCACAGCTCCTGTGTCAGGCCTGGCAGCCCTCGTGGTGTGTCATGGCTAGCCCAGGGATTTAGGCTGGTACTACCTCCTCTCTTAGGACTCTGAATCACACCCAATCTGATTTCTCTGCTCAGTGAAGGAGAAGGACTGAATTTCATAAAGAATAAAGAGTGGGGAAAAACAAACTTAAAATCCTGTAAGAAACCTAAGTCCCGTGTCCATGTGATGTCTGGGGAGTAACCTGTTATGGATATCCTTTTCTTTCCAGAGCGTACAATCATCACCCGCTAAACCTTCCAGCCAACTGCCGTGTCAGGTACCTACAAACACCCCTCAGCAGCCCACGCAGCAGCAGCAGCAGCAGCAGCAGCAGTAGCGGCAGCAGCAGCAGCAGCCCAGAGGACCAAACCAATCTAAGGTAGCTCACTGCCTGCTCACTTTTCTCCCTTGGTTTTGTTTGCCTGCTGCCAGGCAGATACCTACCTGCCACAGGCAGATACCAGTGGGTGTTGCCTGTGGATTAAAAAAAATGAGGGCCCGGAGTGGGCAGCCTTGACTCACAGGGGTGTCCCGGATTCTTGAAGGGGTGCTGCTGAACAGAAAACAGTGGCTGCTGCCTGGAGAGAGGATGATGTGGGCAGTGTGGCTGCTGCTAAAGGGGCATGTGAGCATGAGGGGTAAAAGGGCTGTGACCATTTAGTGTCTGGTACTGCTGAGCATGCTGTCATTTCCATTCCCCTGCCTTGAGCATTCCAGTTAACCACCTCTTCATGAAATGCTGTACTGCTTCAGGAAAGAGAGCACCTCTGCCTTTACCCCTCTCCAGGTGCTGGCTGTAAAGAGGCTCTGCTGTGCATCTCCTCCCTTTCTAGCCTGCTTAGCTGTCTCTCTAACCTGTAATTAAGATAAGATACAGAAAGATTATGAAGAGTTTTTAGAGCTTGGAGGATCATTTCTGAGTCAGTTCCTGGAAAGAATGTGAAGACAGAAGTAATTTCTCTTATATTTAGAGTGAGATATCTACTTTGCAAAGGGTCAGTGCCTTGGTTTGCTTTGAGACCTTGGAGAAAGTGCAGAAGGTAAATGAAGGGACCTTTTTCCTCAGAGTTTCTTAGCCTGTGTGCTGCAGAGGCATCTGTACTGGGTCTCCTAATCCTTTTGCCTCCCTGTAGGGTCAGAAGCCAGGTCTGCAGGTGGTCACAGGGCAGCTGGCCCACACCATATTGTCTTTCTCAATATCTGCAAACCTGCAGACTTTGTTCCCCAATGGTCTCCTGAAGCAGTCCCTGAAAATTGGTGCTTCTGGCAGTGTGTCAGAAAAGGTACCCTCCCAGCATGTCCCAGTGGCCTGTGCCACAGCCATGGTTTCCAGCCCTTCTCAGGAGGAGTGGACCCCAGCCAGCAGAGCTGGTCTAGGGTCGCTCCTCTACCTGTGGGTCACAGAACAGATGAGCAGCTTTCCAGGGAAAACAGGATGGGCAAGGGCATCAACGTGTACATGTGTTGGAAGTAGCATTCAGCTGCTGCCCAGGGTTCACTGCTCCAGGGGAGCAAGTTTCCGTGTGGGTCGTGCATAGCTGCTGTAGAGGCAAAGGCCTGATCCTCGTTTCAGCTGTTCTTATGGGCAGTTGTGTGCTGATTCATCTGGTAAAGCTGAGTCATGAGCACCACTTCCTGCAACGCTTGGGGTTTCCTTTGGATCGCCGGTGCTGCTGAGTGCTTTGGTGCTCTCCGCCCACCATCAGGCTGTGAAACTTGCTGCTAAGTGAAGCTGGCTTGTGACCCCAAAGCAGGCACTGTAGAGGGAGGTGGGTAGAGGACAGGTCCTGGATATATTGCACAGAGTAGGCTGAACACACGAGGGAAGTGCCCTTTTTCTCCACAGTGCTGGAGGAATCCCCCACTTGGACAGATGAGGCTCTCCCTGTCCAGGAGAAGTGAGGAGGTGGTTTGTGGTGTGGCTGCTTTAGCATTGGAAAAATCAGCTAAAAATTTCCAGCTGTGAGTTGAAGGGGAAATTTTTCTTCTTTCCCTGCAGCCGGGCCATAGGGCACAAAGTCCAGGCAGACCACTGTGCAGTGCTCACAGGGAGAGGTGATGGTCTCTCAAAGCAGCCATGAGACAGGAGTTGATGTGGACTTTTCCCTGATTTGCATTCATTCCCTCTTCTGCCTTCATTCTAAACAGTCCTCATCGCAGCCTGGCTCTCCTGCTGCCCCTTCCCCCTCCCAGATGGACCTGGAGCAGCAACAGCACACGCCGCTTTTTGGAACTCCTCCACCTCCTCTTCCTGTTCCCTCGGTCCCAATGAAAGAGCCACCACCAGGCTATGAAGAGGCCATGAAGCAACAGCCAAAGGCCCAGGTGAGAGCAGTTGTTCTCCCTGATTTCCTTGGAGAGCAGACGAAGTTGCCATTGTGAGTCTACTTAGTTTCTTGATGTGGGGGCCAGTGATAGGGAATGGAGACACAACTGCACCTTCCTCATTGGATTTCCTCTGGAGGGTTTGGGGCGGGCCCTAAATCACAGGTAAAAATCACAAGCCATTCATTGCCATTGCTGACCATACTTTCCCAGCCAGTAACAGCCTGGGTTACAGAGGACTCCGGTGCCATGCTCATGGTGTGCTCATTCTTGCTGGAAAACAGCCCTGTCCCTGGGGCAAGGGAGGAGAGCCAGCAGCCAAGGGTGTTGCTGGAGGTGGAAGCTCCCCTGCTAAATAGGAAGCTAATCCTGCACTTGCTCTCCCCAGGAGAACGGCTGTTCCAGCCAGCAGATGGACGATCTGTTTGATATCCTTATCGAAAGTGGAGGTAAGGAGACAAAGCCAGGATTTCCCATTGAAACTTGTTATGATTCTGGGGATTGTGGAGCACCGAGGGTAGAGTCTCTCATGGCCCCGCTCTTTTCTCCAGTGTCCCTTCCAGTGCCTTTAGCACCGGCAGTAGTCATTAAGGCACTGAGGGAGATGTCAGTCAGGCCTTTGTATGGTTCTGTGATTCTTGATGGCTCTGCTGCATCAGATCCGGGCACATGGCTTCTGAGATACTGGAGAGAGATGGAATTTCGTGGAGGTGGGCTGAAAACTCCCCGTAGTGAGGCAAGCATTGGGACAGGATGAGTTTCCTTATCCCAGCTGGTGATCAGTGATGACTTAGTCTGGGGGGTCCCTGTGGCCCTGGTGGGTGGGAAGGATCCTTCTGGTGTTCAGCCAGACTTTTCCTCACCAGGCCTGTTTGTTCCCTCTACAGAGATTTCTGCTGACTTCAAGGATCAGTCGTCCCCAGCTGGGAAAGAATCACCTGTGGCCCCGGCCTGTTCCCCACCGGCCAGCAGCCACCACTCCTCTGAGCTGGCGGTGCCGGTGTCCTTGGGGCAGCCGGTGCCTGTGGGCCGGCTGGAGGACTTCCTGGAGAGCAGCACCGGCCTCCCGCTGCTGACGGCAGGCCACGATGGGCCGGAGCCCCTGTCCCTCATTGATGACCTCCACAGTGAGATGCTGAGCAGCTCGGCCATCCTGGACCACCCGCCTTCACCTATGGACACCTCGGAATTGCACTTTGCTCACGAGCCATCTGGGGGCATAACCCTGGATCTGGCTGAGGCTAACTTGGACAGCATGGACTGGCTGGAGCTGCCAGGGGGGTCTGTCATGAGCCTGGCTCCCCTGAGCACCGCAGCTCCCAGCCTCTTTTCCACAGACTTTCTTGATGGACATGATCTGCAGCTGCACTGGGATTCTTGCTTGTAATTCTGTGAGCAGAGACTGAAGGGAATGGGAGTGGGAGGGCACAGGCATGGAGGGGGAAGAGGCCAGTCAACCAAAAAAAAAGAAAACAGAAAGAGCTCCTAGTATTTGTACTCCTCCCCTAACAGTGTCCTTCCTGCATGAAGCTGGCAGTGGGCCAGGCCAGGCCAGGGAGAACGGCTGCTGGGGGAGGGGGGACAAGAGTCAGGAGGAGCTGTGGGGCTGGCGGCCTCCTGCCCGCTCCACACAGCCTGGCCCAGCCAGGGTGAGAGCAGAGCCAGCAGCCCCTCTTCCTCCAGGCAGGAGCAGCGATGGCAGCGCATTGTTCCCTCACGTGGGACAGAGCATGACTGGGCCTCAGCTGTTTCCAGAAGCAGCACTCTGCGCCTTCCTGGGATTGGCAGATAAAGGGGCTTGTGCTGCCCCAGCACGGTTGGTCTTAACGGTTGTGGAAGGGGATTCTACCTCTGGAGCAGGACACAAAGGCAGGAAGGCTGCCTGGGGCCCAGAGCAGCTGCCCTCTGCAGCACCTGCCGTCTGTCAGGGGAGGGTCTGATCTGCCGCAGGGCTGGGAGGAGCTGGGCAGAACAGGCACCTTCTCCAAATGTAGCCAAAGGGAACCAGGGCTCCCCATCAACCTGGTAATGTCTAAGCTGGTTTCCCAAATATTGCTGAGCTTGGCAGAGGCCTGCCAGCCTGCCTGCTTACTTCACTCACTTTGGGCTGCAAAACAGTTTTTTAAGGTGCTAAAATCAGGTCCTTCTATGTTAAAACTGCTGTCAGGCACAGCCCATTGCCCCCAGCTCCCAGGCACTTGTGACATCCCCAGATGAGCAGGGCAGTCAGCCTGGAGCAGGGACACGGAAGCACCGGTGTGTCCTGGGGAGCGGGTGAGGGGCACGGTTGGTAATCAGTAACATATCATTGGGGGCCATGTGCAATCTGTCTCCTGCCTTCACTGTGTTGGTGCCTCACTGCAGCACATGCCCCAGTGGAAAGCAGCAGCTGGGGATGGATGTTGGACCCAGTAGGCGAGGAGGGGGAAGTGGGACTGCCAGAGGGGTGTTGTGTGGCACATCACAGGTCCCAGCTCAGTGACTGTGAGGGCCCCTTGCTGGGGAGGAGCCTGAAAGCAAGTATTGGGCAGCTGACCTCTGCTCTTCCCTCCCTCCAGCCCCACAGGATAAAAGGCAAAAGTAAATGGCTGCTTACTTTGAGCTGGTGCCCTGTGTCCCTGTAGGGCCCCAGGCTGGTGCCTGGGTGGAACTACAGACTGAGGAGTGGGTGGGCAAGCCCCCAGGACTTCAGAGCCATGACAGTGCTATCCCTTGGGCAGGGCTCTGTGGTGGAACACCAGGCCTGTGGCTCACTCTTGTGCTATTACTCCTGTTACTTTAGAAGTCCTGTGTCAGTAGTAACTCACGGCCATACTGAGCAGGTGGGACATGGCTTAGGTGGCTGTGGCCACCTTGCCATGAGGCTGTCCCTGCTTTGGCCCTGAGCTGGGTCCAGGCTGCTTGGGCTGAGTGAGGTGTGGGAAGCTGTGGCTTCTGAATCATGCAGACTGAGGTACTGACCTGCTCAGGCAATGAAAGGATCAGCTGCCATCCTTCTCAGTATCTCCTTGTGGGTGCTGTCCCCACCTTTTCCCCATGCTGGGCTGCAGAGCTTCCTGCTGGGGAGGGGTAGCTGTGAGCCACATGCTGCTTCCCTGCAGCTTTGGTACCTGGTCCTCTTCTCAGGGTGAGGCTGTGCCACAGGGGTGCTGGTACCCCTACTCCGTGGTGAGGCAGGTGAATGCCAACTCTGCACAATGTGCTCTCCCTCAGCCACTGAACTGGCAGCTGGGTGGGGTCATGCCTGTTTGCAGCTAGGAGATACTCCTGCTTTCCTGAGCCCTGTTTGCTTGTTAACTGCATGGGGAGCCACTTTCTTAATCATTTGCAGGGGGAGCCTGCTGGCAGCTTCCTTCCTTTCTGTCCCCTCCTCTTTCCTCTGGCCCTGAGCTGTAAGCAAGTCGGAGCCTGTTACCTGCCCCGCTCAGTGTCCAGGTTGGGGAGGACACCCCCCGCCTTCCCCCTTCCCAACAGGCTTTCTATTGCTCAAGCTAGTGTCACATCCTAAAAAACAATAAAAGAGACTGGTGGGCACCCCCTTTATCCTCCTGAGCCCTCTCTGAATTCTCTCCCAGTGCAGCCCAGGTGCTCACTGGGAGCAGTAAGTATATAGCAATCGCCTTACAGAGGTCTCACCAGCTCCCCCAGGGCAGCTGCCCAGCTGTGAGGGCAGGAGGCAAGGAGTTTCTAAGGGGGGAGTGTGAGGATCTCTGAAATGCTAAGGGGGAAAAGTGAGGCTGCCTGTTTGTCAGACTCAAGCAAAATCAGGTTCTTTCAGCCCATAGATGCAGTAGCCCCCACGAAAACCAGCTGTGTGATTTCTTTTGTACAAATAATTACAAATTGCAGCCATTAAATAAAGAAGGAAATTATTGATAAAGTGCAATGAGCTCCTAGAGGAAGGTGGGAGCACTCCAGCTGCAGTCCTGGCCTGACCCAGCCCTGGTTCCTTGCCCTGGGCCAGGTACTCCAGTCACTGGCAGAGAGATGCCAATGCCTGTTACCAATGTAGCCCTTCCAGAGATTGCTGGTTGAAAGGCTGAGCTCACAGCTGCTCCCTTTCACCTTCACCCATCCACCATCAGGTGTGAAACTAGGAATTTAGTGACCCTGATTTTGCTTAACATACTTGCATTGGCTGAAGAGCTTCAAGGAGCCCAGAGGATACAGAACCATGAGCCTCATGGCCCGAGGAGCCCGGCTGACTTGTGAGAGTCCCTCTGCACAAGGGGCTTCTGCCAGGAGAGCGAGCGATAACCCTGTGCCTGCGGGCGGAGGGGAAGGTGGTGCCTCAGCCCCGGAAATGTTAGAAAGTCTTTTCCCCAAGCAGTGCCCAGAGCAGGCTTGCCCAGTTCTCTGCTTTCTTACTATTATTTGTTTGAATAATAGTTCAATAGTTCTTTGTCGGAAGAGGTATTCCCCTGGACATACATTTTTGCACCCATTGGGAAAAACAAAGTCTGATGTTCTGCCTCTACCTTGAATGTAATCCTGAATCTTTCTGCTGTAACCACTACTTGTTTGTAATGTGTATTTGACTAGCACGCACTCTCCCTTCCACTATGCAGCCAATGGCGAGGGGTGATCAGCACCATCAGAGCCGGATGGTGTTGGGGCATCAGATCCAGAGCAAGTATTCAACTGGAAAAGGATAAAAGTGACAAGTTAATGGGGGAGAGAATTGATCTTTAAATTGAATTATTTTTTCAGTTACAAATATTTGAAGAAAAAAAATCCATTTTATTAAAAAAATTCCAAACAGCCACGTTCTCAAAAACTTCTCTGCTATGCTGGTGGGAGGGCTTGGGGCCACTCTGCCTTTTCCAGCTAAGGGTGGGTGATCCCTCCATGTTGCTCTCAAACCTGAAAAAAGCAGCTTAAGTGGTGGTGGCTCATCCTTCTCAGCTGCAGGGAGATTCCCTCAGTGTGTGGAAATTACCTACCCTGCAACCAGAAGCAGCTTTTACCAGGGGCAGCTATTACAGTCGTCCCCCGCCCAGCAGGCTGGTCTGGACCACAGGTGGTGGTGAGGTGACACTGCCCCTTCCTTCCACAGCCACATTCCAAAGGAGTTACCTTCACTGAAAACACTCTCAAATCGGTACATATGCTGCAACTTCCACCCTCCCACAAGCTTGGACTTCTGAACACAGTTCTCCCAAAGGCCCGTGCCCTGTTACTGTCCCACTTTGCAGCTCAGCCTACACCTGGTTTTTCCAGACACTTCTTGTACAGACAACACTCCTGTCCCCACCACCCAGCCCTGCTTTCTGCCAGCCTCTCTCCCTTTCCTAAGGGCCCTCCCCATGCAGTGTCGCTACAACCCATAGTTTCCAGTATTTCTGGCTTTTCTGGGGCTCTGCTGCAGACCTGCTCTTGGGGAAGGCTGGTGGTGCAGAGGCGAGGCAAGGCTGCCACTGCTGGCAGCAGAACTGGCGGTGCCCCGGCTGCTGCCTGACCTTGAGGGCTGCCCCGATGCAAGGAGCTCCCTCAGTGCCAGTGCAGAAATGGGATCGCCATTGTCAAATGGAAGAAAGGAAAAACTAAACCGAGTCCTGGCCCTGTCACAAAATAAAACAAAGCCCAGCACTCTCCCAAGATGCAGTTTTTATTTACAAACCCACCAAATAAAGGAAAGTAAGAATCTAGTGTCATCCCATCAGTAGTTTGTGCTCACAGACAAGCGCTTTCAGTAGAAAGTCACAGACTCCATATCCAGAGCCACCACCACAAAGCAGCGATTCTCCACTCCTGACCCGTGTCCCCGTTGCTGTCGCAGGGCGAGGAGGACGAGTTAGTCTCCCTGAGCCAGCTCCAACCTAAACCTTGTCCTGAGCTACAATGGTGCCAAAATATACATGTTCCTGGAGTAAATTTACAGCTTTTTGGTTAACAGTAAAAATCATCTAGAAACTAAAATGACAGCATGAAACACTCTTGTTTAGGGGAGAGGTGGTTTTTGTCTGCTCCCAGAGGAGACAAGGACCGTCCCCTAAGGCTGTTATAGTGGTAACAGGCTGGTAAATTTGGGCAACTGTTGGCAACACCCCACACCAGTGCCACGGAGGTGGGATGAAGCTGATGCCAGTTCCCCTTTCTCAGCTCCAGGTCAAAGGAACTTGTCCCAGTGTCCCCCAGCAGAGGGGAGCCCTTGGGTGGCATGGGAGGGGATGTGCTCTCCCTGCTCCTGTACAGCAGTGAGTCTCTCACCAGCCCAATTCCACATGCAGCTGCAGTGCCAACTGTCAATGGCACCAGCTCTCACGGATCAAAGCCACCCCACAAGGGCTGTCTCTTCCCCACAGCTCCAGCCACAGACACACTCACACTCCCACGTGACTGCCAGCCCATGGGGCAGCACGCAATGGCTCCAGCCAGGCTGCTTCCCGGGGCATGGGTGGGGAAAGGGCAGGGCTGAGGAAAGCAGAAGATGGGGGTGGCAGAGACGTGGAAAGCTGGGAGGGGGCACTTGGTTTTTGTAGCCAGAACACACTTGTCCCTTTGCAGCATCACCCTTGACCATCACCCCCCTCGGGTGTGCAGCTCGGCCTCTCAGCACTGCTGCCATCTGTCCCAGGTGGTCTGGCAGCCCCCGGAGGGGATTTTGTCACAGATACAAGTGGGTGGGGTGGGGAAGGGCAGGGGGTGAGACATGACGGGGTGGGGGAGAGGAGTGTGCGCCATCGAGAAGGTCCCCAGGATGGGGCGGGGTGGGGGTCACCCATCTATGTCCCAGCTGAAGAGATGGTGCTTCACGAGCATGTCCTGCACCCCTTCCTTCAGTGGCTTCTTCTCCTTCTCCTGCAGGATGAGACAGAGAGCCGGGTCAGTGCACCACACCCAGAAAAGGGGAGGTCGTGTCTGTGGGCAGAGCCTAAGCACGCCGAGGCCTCTGGCACGCAAGACAGAGCAGCTTCCTGCACTTCCACCTTTGCACAGCTGGCACAGGGAGAGGCCCTGCGGTTTGGAGAGCACCGGGGAAAGGGAGCCTGCCATTTCCCTCTGCCCCAGCTGGACAGAGCAGGCAGCCCCCTCTGCCACACAGCTCCTGCTGCACAGCCTGCCCTGGCAAGGAAAGCAGCCCCATCCACAGCCTCTGGAGCTGGCTCAACAGGAGGCCAAGGATGGGCTGAAGCACAAAGCTGGGAGAGGGAGGCAGTAAGCGAAGCTCCCAGCTGAGTGAGAGAATGAGAGATGCCACCTACTCACCTCCCTCTTTATTGGCAGCTCCCAGTCCTGAGAGAGGCTGAAAGCAAATTTGCAGAGGACTCTGCAACACAAACAGAAGAGATCGATGTTAACACAGACCCCCAGAGCACGCTTGCAGCCTGTGCCCACAACTGCTGGCCCAGGCACACAAATACACTGTCTCCCCAGCTTGTGCCGGCATGCCACGAAGCTTACAAGGATGAAATTCCTTGTCTGATGGTGTTGAAAAGACAGCAGTAGTCACTCATTCCCTGTTTCCCCCTCCTCGTTAGGCTTCACATCCTGCCAGGCCCAGGCTGGAAGGAGGAGCTTGAAGATGTGACTCAAGTGCAGCCCCTACAGAGCCTGGTGCAGCAGCACAGGGAGGCACGGGCAGCCCCGGGCTCTCTCATGGGGAGACCACAGACAGGCCTGGCTGAGGACTGCACGCAGCTGCCAGTGGCAGATTGCAGGTTCCCCTCCAGAAAGCAGACCCCTGCCAGTAGCACCTCATAGTTCTGCAGCCCCCTCTCTCCCCCTGCAGCAAGAGAAGTGTCCTGCAGCAGAAGTGGTCTAAGGGGTTGGCTAGGGGAGCTCCCTCGCTGGCTGGGAGAATGACATAAGACATGAACCAGTCCCCCTCGGTTCTTTGGCTGTGCCCTACTGGCACTGCCCCCATGCTGTGAGAAAGCAGCCGTGGGACATGGCAGCCCAGAGGCAGAGGAAACCCCCTCCCATTCAGCAGCAGACTGAGAACACGACACCGTGAGGTGTGCACACAGGGGCCTGCTCTGGCTACAGATGCTCCCACTGGGGCCCAAAGCAGCCCAGCGATGCAGACAAAAGCCAGCTCCCACTGAACGGCAACAGCAACAAGGCTGGAGCAGTGGTGATGGCAGGGGATTTTCCCTCCAGCTCCCTGGGACTTCACCAGGCTTTGCAGAGTGCAGGAGGGCCAGGAGCATGGATGCCAGGAGCCACAGGGATGTGTGCCCTGGGCTCCAAGCAACTGCCTTGTTGCTCTCAGGCACTAAAGCTGCTTTCAGCCCCTGACATCATTCTCTCACCTAACCAGGGAGTCAGTGGGTGACTGACTCCATCCCAGCCAGTGACAGTCCAACTGTCTCCCTCGTGCATTCCCTGTTCCCTGCTTGGACTTAGAGTGGCTGGCAAAGAACATGGAGAGCAGTGGGGTTGAAAAGGCAGTCTCTCCATCAGAGTAGGTGTACAGCAGAAGGTTGCTGGCAGGCAAAGGCTGCCTGCTTGTCACAACAGGTCCCCAAGAGCCAAGCTCTACTCTTGGATCAGGCAGGCACAGTGCCTCACATTAAACTGTCCAGAGATTTGTTGCTGCCTTAGCAGACAGCAGGAAATTGCTGCAGCTGGGATGTCTGGGCAGCCCAGGCTGCAACTCACTGGAGAGGGCCCAAACCCAGCCATAGTGAGGGCCACCTCCTGCAGAGGAGGAGGAAATCCACTCCAGACACTGGCAAAGCCCATGAGGACACTCACCTCAGCTCACATTTGATCTGCACCCAGCCAGGACTGCGCAGGAATGACCAGGGATGGAACCATTTCTCCACGGTCTGCAGGCTTGAGCACAGCACCTCCAGCCACAAATGTAGCACCTGCTCGCTGCAACAATGGGGTAGAGGCATGTTACTGAGCTGCAGCCAGGGAAAGAAACCCCATCTCTCTGGAATAGTCTATTTTCAGCCCAAGCCTTGACCCCCACCCACAGTCCTGTCCCCAGTGGGAACAGGATAACCCAGTAAACTTGTTTGAGCCACTCCATACAATAGGAGCTCCTTCTTCCAGCTAGGAATCAGGCCAGCACAATAGACAAGGAACAAGTCTCACCCAGTGGCTGCAGTGAGGGGGGTGGAAAACGATGCTGTGGCCTAAAAAATGCTGAATGTGGCCTAAATTGAAACTACTGCTGACCTTAGGCCCACTGTCCCTTCCCAAGCTCTTTGCACCCACAGTGCTGAGGGTATCAGGGCCAGATGACTCACTTGAGTCCAACACAGATGAGAGAACGAAGCTTCACGTCCATCTGTGCATGTGCAGCATCGTGTGTCATGTTCACAGCCTGAACCGCCTGCAGGGAGGGAACGTGGTTACTGCTGGCAGCCACTTCAGCAACACAGCCAAATGCTGCCCTCCCTGGAGCTCCCACCCTCACCAGTGCCCCCTGCTAGCACCAGAGGGGCTAAGGGAAGGTCTGGGAGACTCTCGAGCATCTCCCTCCAACAGTCTCCACAGGAAACATTCCCAAAGTAGGAGCTGGGCTCTAGCTGGGCTTGGGGCAGCACTCACCCGGTAAAGCAGCTCCTCTGGAGTGAGGACTTTGCCATCTTCATCAAGCCTGTAAAGATCACAGCAGAGACCCAGCTAGCTCCAGAGCCACCTGGGCACACACAGGCCTTTCCTGCTTCATACCCCAACCACTCTCGTGTTCTTCTGCTGAGCCCACAGGTGCCCCCGCAGGCACAAGAGAGCCAGATACAGACCCAGAAGCAAACAGAGGAGCCCAGAGGAGGGGATAAGAGCCACTGCCAGCCCAGGTCAGCACAGGCACAGCAGCCTGCTGACACCACACCCACAGGAGCATGGAGCAGACCACCACCCTTGCCAAGGTGCAGAGCAGCATCAGTTTGATGAGCATGGAGGAGGAGGGCACAGACCTGTAAGTCTTGCAGAGCACGAGGCGAGAATACACAGAGTCAAAGTCCCGTTCCACTTCCCGGCTTGCAGCCTAGAGGAGCAGAGGAACAGTTAGCACACTCTGCCCTACAACCCCTCACCTCAGCCCTCTAGCAACACTGCCCCATGAAAGGAACTGGGACATCTCACCTCTTCAATGAACAGCCAAGGATGGCAGGCCCCCCCCAGCAGAGATGGCTTCTTCAATCCATGTTCAAATATGGACTTCAAGGCTGGACAGAGTGTCCCTCGCACCAAGTCTGTCACCCCCTCGGTGACAGAGTCATCTCCAGCAATGGAGTACTGAGGAACAGGAAGAGCCAGCTCTCAGCATACTGGCAGGCAGCAGAGCTTGGAGGTGGTTCACTCACCTACACCTCTGCACACACCAATTCCATTCCCACTTGCCTGCCAGAACCCCTTCCCCCTCCCTTTACCTGTCATACTCTTGCAAAAGGCCCCATGTTCTGTGCTACTGCAGGGGATCTCGTGAGACCTTTGTGCTTAGGTGGTGCCCAGCAGACCACACACATGACCCCAGCACCATCCCGCAGCTTTCAGCACATAGCAGTGTGATGGTGTGATGCTGACTGAGCTAAGGTTTGGAGAGGCACTTGCACTGAGGGTCTCTGGGACTCTGTAAGCTGCTAGAAGTCAGGACAAATAGAACTAGATGGGAGTTTCCAGGTCAGGGGGTACACCACTTTGAGGTATCCTGCTGAGACTCTGTTAACACTCCCGTAAGTGGGATCCTCTCTGTTTCCACAGTTAGGAGGAGAAATGCTCAGCAGTGCAGGACATGTTTGCACAGAGAGGTGATCTGCATCTAAGGAGCCAGCCCTGAGAGAGGGGGAAGGAAGCAAGTGAGATGTCAATAGTGACATCTCTCAGGGGGCTTCTCTTGGGTGTCCTGGGTCAGCCTTTGAGCTCTTCCTCACTGCCCAGATGCTGAGAAGAGGGAGAACTGGGCCTTCTCCACTTCCCCTGAGAATTGCTTAGGTCAACGCTGCTGCTGTTTGTCTCATACACACTACCCCAATCTTGAGGACATATTGAAGTATCTCCTATAGATAAGTGCCATCTCATCCCTGCCAGCTGTAAGAGGAACTAAGATTGTCCCCTTGGGCACAGCTGCTTGGGGAGAATTTACTGTCATGGTCACAAAGCATGAGCAGGATCCATAGGTAAAGCCTCAAAGGAGTAAAAGAACACAGGCAGCTGGGAGCAGACAGAAACACTGCCCATAGGATCCTCCTGCTTCTCTCCCTGCTGCTTTCTCAGCTTTCATCTCTAGGGTCCTTGCAACCCCAGGCATCCCACACAGGTGCCCCTGGCAGCCCTCTGGGGCCCTCGTTCACCGCTTGGTCAGCATAAGGAAGTTGAGCAAACAGGCTTAGGAAGATAAGCTGCCTGATCACATCACAAAGCACTCAATGGCCAGAGAAAGCAAACAGACTGAAGGAGGGAAATCTATGCCTCTTTTCAACTGTGTTTTTTCAATTATGACATAACCCTTTTTTTTAATGTGGAGTTTTTTGTAGTTGTGGGATTTTTAAAGTACCTCTTTACTCCGCTCATCCAAGATCTCCACAAATTTTGCAGGAAACCAACCTACAAAGAATGAACAAAGACATGAGCCTGAAAAAGATACTGAGAAATCCTTACACAAAGCCCAGTGGGAGCTGACAATAAATAAAAGTTCATAGGGCCCAACCCCAAAAAAGGAAGCAAGCAGCCTCAAAATCACAATAATTAAGGCAGCTGCATGAGAAAGCCAATTGCCCACACACAGCAGTGGTGACATGCACCCAACCACCACATGCCAGGAGGATGGAGCCTAAACTTGCTGTTTGCAGGAAGTAACCAGGTCACTGCTGCATGACTGCTCTCATGCATTTCCTTTGTTCCTGGCAGATAGTCTGGGTACCTGGCACAACCTTTGCTGCCAGAGCAGTTGTAGATGAATGGATACTCTGCATCTGGCCCCACTCTCCCCAGGGCAACCCATCCTGTTCTCACCTCTCAGTCCATTCAGCTCTCCCACCCAACAGTGCTCATCCTTCTGGGAAATGATCTGAAAAAGAGGGAGTGGAAAATGCCAGTTGATGAGGTTGCAGTGGCAGGAGAGGTACAGCTGCCTGGCTGTGTGCCCACAATGAGGAACCGCTTTCTCCTCAACTGCTTTGCCAATGTTCTCTTCTAACATGGCCCAGGGCCTTCAAGGGCACAAAGCTAATGCAAATATCCTGTTCTCCCCAGTTCCAGATGGGATGCTCACAGTTAAATGCAAATGGATGCTTTTACAGTCTTACTACAGTTCAGTGTGCAGTGTTAAACTGGGGTTTGAGTTGGACCAAATCCATCTTTTGCACAGCTGTACGACAGCCAGGAAAGGGACTTTGGGGTGGCAGCAAGAATGGCCCACAAGACAACACTCACAGGAATACCCTGCCTCATCCCCAGGCAGCCCCCAGGAGCACCAGCTGCTTCTCCTGGGCTCCTAACTGGGCTCTGAGCTTATCTTCTCCCTTCTTTCCCTGCAGGAGAGGTAGTGCAGCGTCCCAAACAAGCTGGGTCTGCACGTCCCCCTGGTGCGTGTCCCCTCAGCTCACACACCGTGATGATGTCGTTCTTGCGGAAGCCCAGCTCATCGTCATCGTGGCGCTCAAAATCCAGCAGTGCCTTGGCTCGGCGGCGCCGGTTGCGGGAACAGGCCACGTAGTTCTCGTGGTCCCGCTGGTGGCTCTCCATGCTGTAGTCTGGGGTCAGATCCTAGCAGGCATGCACATGAGAGCAGAGGGGAATGAAAAGCCACAGGTGACTCCCAGCTATCTGCAAAGCTTGCCTGCCCCTGTTCCCAGCCATTTTCCTGCTCCTAGCCAGCAGACAACCTCCCAGCACAGCCCTCCTTTACCAGGGATGGATTAAGCAAGCCTCACCCTCAAGCCATTACACATGGTGTGTTCTTTCTCAAGCCCACACTTCAGGAGCATTTGAACAGCCCTTTTCTGTGGTGGACACTCAAAACCCATGCCTGGAGCACACAGCAGTGCAGATCCAGCTATTTCCACTCACAATGCTGCAGTTCTTGGGATCCACACACTGGAAGTGCCGTGCCACCTGGAGAATGGCCTCACGCAGGTCAGCCACCAGCTCTGTCTGCTTGATGTTCTTGGCTTTCAGTGCCTCCAGATCATCATCCCCTGGTGGAGCCCACGCAGCCAGAGGGAAGGAGAGGGAAGGGGAGGGAAGGGAAACAAGTACATGGTATTTATTTTTTGTTACCATTAGAAATTACTGGTTCTGAAGAAACCAAAAAAGCCTATCATCAGAGGTCCCTAGACTAAGGCAAGTACTTACTGCCAAGCTCTTCAATAACGTAAATAGCAAATACCAATTTGACTGCATCAAATTTTAAGGAGATGGTACTTCAAACCTGGAATATGGACATGGAACTGGAATATGTCATCTTTGATCTGTCTGAGAAACTCAATATATCAAGCTACTACTTTAGAGAAGTGTCTACAATATATAGTCAGCTGAAGGGTGGCACACAAGGCTGGAGAACTTGCAGTAATTCTCTTCAACTGAAATTATCTTGAAACTGAATCAGCTTTTGGTTGAACTACTTCTGATATTTGTATAAGTCACAGGCTGAGAACACATTCTTCACTGAGTCTTGGAAAAGATTTGAAAAACCAAGACAGCCCACTTTCCTGTGCCAGTCGTGAATTCAGAGCCACGAGAGAAAAGCCACTACCTGCTTTAGACCTCAGCCTCCTTAGGAACCACGCTTCAAAGGTTTGGGGTGTATAGAAATGGTCATCAGCCCAAAGTAAAAGTTACCAAAGCATCTTTCAACTATCACTAATCCCCCCAGGATTTTTGACAGCCTATGTCTATTACTTTATGCAGAAAGATACCTGATGGGATGGATTCTTTAGACAGTTAATGTATCTGAATGCCTTAAATACTGGGTACATGATGTTTGGGAACAAGGAACCATTTGCTTCTTTTTCTAAAAAAATCCTTTTGTATTGAATTCAAAGTGTACTTTCATATATCTATTTTTGCACTCCCTACAATATCTTGAAGATGTGGTAGCTTGATTAACAAAATTAACATTTAAATAAATGTATTTTTCACTGACCCCAAATGTTTATACAAACACAGCTTTTATTCAGGAGCCAAGGAAATCATTGGCTAGCAAATTAGTGCTCTGCTTAACTTCTAGCAGCATTATAGAAAACCATATGAATAAAGTGTGGCCTGAGCTACAGCTGCTACAACAGCTACATACCCATTGAGCTTCTGCTAATTGAAAAGTGATTAACAGTATCTTTTAATCATGTGATCCTAATTAAAAAGACCCAAACTTTGGGAACGTAAATAGAAGGACAAAATTGGATTTAAAATTATTTTTATGATTGTTTTCTATTTGCTACATTAAATTATTTGAGATACATCAGATACACAGAGCTTAAGTGAAAACTGAACTTTGCTTCTGGACTAGAACAATTGTGGGGCTCAGTTACTCCCAGTCCAAGCAATAAAAAAAATAACAAAATCTCCTCCTCTGTGTCCAAGGGTAGGATAGAGACCACACAAGAACTCTTACTATTCAGAGATGCAAAGACTGCAAACAGATAGGTGAGCATGTAGGTGTCGGGGATTCCCAGAAACTTCATGCTGCTAAAATAGATGTGACTAGAGCAGAAACTAAACCACAGCCACACTAGCTCTGTGGGCTGCTCTCATTTACATAGATCATTGATTCTTTCTGTCGTCTCTCAGTCCCATCTGGCCAAAATACCATGCTCTTCCCTCTGTTGTCAGATCAATCCTACCCAAACACAAGCAGGAGATGCGGGAAGCAAGTTCCACACTCTCCCACATTAGAGTGGACGTGGTACAGCGGAAAGCAGCTGGCGCGTGCCCCAGCCTCACCTCACTGCACTCTACATGTACTTTCAAAATTCACATTCACATGCACATTTCCTAACAGGAAACCACTGCATGATCAGCCACACGTGAGGAGGCTCTACCTTGAGCCTGCAAAGGCTGATGAGCTGCTCAGCTCTGCACAGGACGAGGTCTCCTCTGTTCCCTTGGTGCAATGCCCACACAACAGGAAAACACATCTGGCACATCCTGCTCTCCACCAAATTACCTTTTGTTATTTCTTTCTATTCCTGCATTGGAAATGTGGTTCAACTCCTCGAATCTCAATTAGAGAAAGCCCTGACCAACCTGATGTAGTATGAGCAAGAGTCTGGTTTTGAGCAGGAGCTGTTAGAATACAGACACTGAGAGGTCTTTTCTAAACGGTGCTCCTGTGGTTCTATGACTCCTGTCCAAGTTACTACCACAGCTGAATTCACTCTAAGGAAGAAGAATTACGCTCTGGGTAAGTTCTCATTCCCTCCCAGATGCGGGCTAAGTACCAATTCTACACAGTAACTATCACAGGCAGCAGGCTTTACATTTAGGATTTACTGTCAGTTCTCAGTAGAGGGTGAATTTATCACACCCAAGCTTTCCTTCCTCTCACTTGGGCTGAATTTTTCCATTGTGGCCAACTGCTGCAGGATGACAACTTCTCAGTTTTAACCAACATTTTAAACATCAAGGATAAAGTAAGTAAAAAACATGATGCTCATTGTACAGAAGCCCCACTAAAATGAGAAAACCCTATCAATTATCTTGGTTCTACCACAGTTATATTTTGAAGCTTGAACTTAACTTTATCTTTGTGCACATGTATAACTCACTATTACCTTCATAAAAATACTCAAACACAGTCAAGGAGACTGAGACACAGGAAAGGTGCAGGTGGCTGCCAAGTTCCTGCCAGTTCAGTCTGTACCAACTGTATGATAACATTACATACAAAACCTCTGAGTTTAGGTTGCACAAGAAATTTCCTGCGTTTCTTCACTTCTGCATACTTGACTTTACAGCATTGTGGGTACTATACCATAATTTTTCTACGTAATGCTTTGTGTGCTTGTAGGAAGCCTGTGACAGTATATCAGCTTCCTGGAGAACATCAGAAAAGCTGCTCTCTGGAAAGAACAGTAAAGCCCATTTTTAGATTTATTTAGGCCTTTTCAACCACAACAGGAACACTGTTTGAGCCCTATAAATTCAGTATGTTGTCTTCTTCCGGATAAACAATTCCTGTGGTGACATGTGGCAATTTCAAGAAAGCCAGCCAATTTCAAGTAAGGTGATGACAGTGAGGCTTACAGCAGAGAGGGCTCTTATGGAGTCAAGAAATAAGTTACTCTTAAACCCATGCAAAAGCTATTCTGACTGTGTCCTTTCTGGACATGTGTTGGCTTGTTGAAGAAAATTAAGAGTGAAAAGCATTCATAACATTGAACTCTCAGAATAACTAAGGGAAAATATAAAATTTATATATAAATATAAAATTTATAATTTTGATGGGTGACACACTAGACATCCTGCCCTGTCTCAGATCTTCAGAGATCTTCCTGAATTGAGCAGAGTTAGATCAGAAAGTACCACATCCAGACTGTGGACTGCATAAGGTCTGCCAGAAAATGTGTTTGACCTGTTGGTCAGTGCAAGAAGGACATTACAGCTGGGCTGAGCTGCACCTGCTGTTGGTCACCATTCATGGACAGTCTAACCTGAAATTTACTTTCTGAGCTCAAATCGAAGAAAGCAAGTAGCAAACTGCATTTCTTCTCTCTCATCCTTCAGTTCTGACTCCCTCCTCTCTAATCCCTCTGTCCCAATGTTCTCTCTCCTGCTTTGCCTGCTCTCCCCTCCTTCCTAAGCTGCTGTACCCATCAACTCCACATGAAAGATGCAGGATTGTTCTTACCAAAAAGCAGAGAGGTGATGCCAGATCTCCTGCGCTGAGTCCTGCGCCGCACAATCTGAGGGAGAGGGAGGAGAGAGAACAAAGTGCACACATTTGGACAGATTTCAGAAATAAAATAAAGGAACCCTCCAAACCAGTCAGCTCTGGGCAAGTGGTCCTGACAGCTACCACTAGAAGGGGCAGGCCAGTGAACTGGCAGTTTTAGACAGGAGTTGTTCTAGTACTTATGCATTGAGTCAGCTCTACTGCTTCAATCTGCTCCATGTGCAACAGGTCATTTATACCTTAATTATTACAAAGGCATAATTGAAGTTCAAGAATCAACCATGACCCATGTAAATAATTTTAATTCTACTTCTATTTGTTGTCAAAAGCAGTTCCACATGTAACTGTAAATAAATTTCTAAGTGGATGGCTATTACATTTTAGAATTGCCGGAGTGTCTTGTCTGCAACTGTAGATTTTAGTCCAAGATTAAAATCAAGTGCATTTTTAATTCAGTTTATCAAAAGCAGCTGCTGCTGTTTTTTGACTCTATCTTCCAAGGTTATTTTAGTGTACCAGTGTCTTACTAAGGGATTAAATCCAGTTCCTACTCTCTGTGTGCTTCAAGCAATTCTGCCAAAAAGCATATGTTGTTTCTTGTAGTTTCCCTTAATGAAATGAATCACATTTCATCATAACTCTCATGAATGGTAATTACAATCAGTGCTAATATCCCTTTCATCTGGGGATTTATCAACCAGGACAGATCTGGCAGCATTTCATTGGTACAGAACTTCCCAATACATTTTCTCCACTGAGTAACAATTATCCTGGAGCCAAAAATCCTCCCAAACAGGAGGACCTCTTCCTCACAAACTGAAATTGGGTGGGAATACATAAGGGAATGGTAAAAAGGGAGCAGCAGAGGCAGGTGGGACTCTGTGCACTCACTTTGGATAGATTGTTGACAGTGGTGCTGGAGTTGAGCAGCTGCCCCTGCTCAGCGATGAGGTAGGCCAGGTGTTTGCGGCGCTGGGTCTCCACCGCCACGTCCGTCAGCGAGCCGGCCACGCGCATGGCCTCCCGCAGCAACACATCTGCATCCTCAATCTGGCTCGGGATGTCTGACAGCGTGTTGAAGATCGAGGCAGAGTTCTCAGACTGGATCAGCTCATCCTCCTGCAACAACATAGTTATTTTTGCCTCATGGAGTGGTGAACATGACAGCTGTGCTCCTGAAGTTGCTAGATGCAGTTTTACATTCAGTGTACAGTCTGGACAGGTACAAATAGAAAATTCCATTAAAAAAACCTTTAGCAGGAAAAGTCCTAGATACTTTTGAGAGGGGGACAGCATCATTTACTGCTCTACTGCCTTCTCCTCCCAGAATTCCTGCCAGCAATTTTTTGAATCACGGCATTCACCATTGAAATGAAATTAAATCAACACGGAAAAACAAACTCAAACCTATTCTGCACCAACCACTAGGACTGGTCACAGGAGGGATCTTGCTAGGGATAAGAGAATGGAAGCTGTACTATAGAGCACCTACCATGTCAAACTTCTCCACCTTCCCCTTACTCCCAGCAGGATCACCCTTGACACAGCAAACTGAATACAAAACTGTTTTTCACATAAAAAAGGAAAAGATCAGGTCAGCCAAATCAAAGGCAGTCAGGACAACGCTCATCTCTTAGAGCATTCAGCAATGCCATCCAAAACTTCCCAGATGATCACAACTTTGGCTTTCTCTTTCCTCCTAGATTGTGCAAAATCAAGAGGTATCTTGGTTTAAGTTTAGGTAAGATGGACCCTCAGGTTGAGATTTAGACTGATTAGAGGGAGGCAGCTGATGAGGTTTAATTATGTGGCAACAAATGAGGTATGCACAGGAAACAGCAATCTCTAGTTTCTGTGAAGTGTCTTGGAAGTTTTTCACAGCCTCCAGTTCCGAAGGCAGCAGGAAGTAGTCTTCCCTAACACACTTCCAAACCACATACAGCAAGTATGTGCCCCTAAATCTCAGAATTAAACACTGAAGTACTATAAAGGAGGGAAAGGACTTGGGAATTACCTTCATACTTAGCATGCCCAAAGTGACTTGGAACAGCACCAGAGAGCCCTCGTAGAAGAAGAGGTCCCAAATACGCAGCAGCAGCTTGATGTGGACAACACTAGCGAAAGAGGTGAGGAACCAGTGCAAGGTGATCAAGGAGAGCTCTGTGAACAGAGACATGGGAAATAATCACAACAGAAGAACCCAGTCAACCAGTGAAGGTGAACTCTCCTAAGAGCTTTGCTCTAAGCACTGCCCCTAGGGTCAGGAGGTTTGCTCCTCTCCCTGACCTTCCCCTTTGTGAAAAAAGAACAATACTCTTTGTCTGCATGTCACCTTGGCAAGAAAAGCTACGGTTTCTAGGGCACACTTTTACCAATGTCGTGCTCCTGAAGCAGCTTGTCCAGGCGGGGCAAGTACTGCACGATGAGCTGCCGCAGGACACGCTGGTCTGTCTGCACACCCATGAGGGTGGTGCTGAAGTAGGAGGCAGGAACCAATTCCTCGATGATAGCACACATCATCCAGAAGGCATCTTCCTCCTCCAAGAAGAGCAGCAGAGAGGCAGCCACCTAGGATTTTGAAGGAAGAAAAACTGCATGTCCTAAGAGGAATAGAACTCTTTCCCCACTTTCTCATATGGAGAGATGGAGCAGTATTTAGGTGACAAAAATCTTCCTTCTGCAGAAGCTGTCCTGCAGTCTCCACTGAAGGGATTTCTTCTCAGTATAATGACTGCCCCCTCCCCAACAGATGGACCAAAGTCTTCCATATCTTTGGATGTATGGTGCTACTCTGCTCTTCCTTCCTTAGGAAAACTATTCCAGATGGAAGAGACTTCTCTTCAGCTCATCTGGAGACCACAGTATCTGGCAGCACTACCTCAAATCATTCACTCTGATGTAGCAACCAGAGACAAACTGATCCCTATCACAAAGACACTCTGAAAGCAGGTTACCATGCCAGTGCCCTGGCAATATCCAATGTCTGGGTAGAGCCAGGCAAGTCCCCGTAGTATCCTGCGCAGCCGTGGCACCCCGATGCTGTTCATGTTGGAGAAGCAGGCGTTGCTGGGCATTGTGCGTAGCAAGTCCTTTTCAATCTGTCAGGCAGCCATAAACAAGGACAGAGTCAGCTGCAGCATCTGCAGAACTGCCTTCAGCTCTCTGCACTTCCCCCAGGCCCCCTGCTTCAGGGACCTCTGCCTTCCCACACCCACCTGTAAGTCCTCAGGCACCAAAGAAGGTGACCCTGTCCAAGCACCTAGGATCAGTTTAGCAGCCTTTACTGACATGTGGGAACATGCCAGTGCAGACAGTGACTTGCCAAATCCCTAGAAATACTTATCTAAACTCAGACCCTAGTTTCACCACTGACAATAGTGAACATACACTGATTGGGAATTTCATCTGCTTGGATTTCAAGCACGGCTTCCCAACAAGCGTATTCCAGAGAAAAACCAACAACCTGGCCAACTCTGTGAGGTCAAAGAAAGAGGGAAAACACCCTTTAATAGTCTTGTTGGTGTTAGGGGGAACAAAGATGGAAAACAACTGCCACAACCTCAACAGAGGTGCATCTGTCAGTCTTTCACCCCTCCCTTCCCTCAGTGGCTATCAGGATGTTTGCTGCGATGTAACTGCAGCATTGTCTTCTAGTTTGCAAGTAGCATGGATTAAACCCTTTCCCTGCTGTCCTAGGAAAGGGCAGAGCTAAACAATTGCTATTCCAACAAAAAAGAGGAGAAATATGCCCCACAGGATTAAGCTTTAGCAGGATTTAACCACACATCCTTCTCAAAGGCCCCTGCCACAGGTGTCAGGCAGACACCCCTTCCTCCTCACACAGCAAATCTTACCCTTCTTCCCACTCAGCACTGAGAAGCTTTTCCTACCTGTTTGGCAGCAATGGTTTCATCGTTAGAGCTGTTTTTCACAATATCCCGATATGACATCTCTGAGTTCCTCTTCTTCTGCAAAGCCCCTGAAAGGCGCATCCACAGCTGGGGGGACAAGGTGAACAGAGATACAAGTCACTTAGCCAGCCCCAGAAAGCCACAATCTGGCACCCTCTCAACCAAGAGATCCAACTCCATGATCTCGTACTCCGGGCAGGAGCGCCTGCCCACAACAGGCAGCACTCTCACCTGTGGCCTCATGCTATGTGGGATGCCAGCCAGCACCAGGGAGCGCAGCTTGTCTGAATGTGGCAGGGTGACCTCAATTTTGTCCCAGGTGAGGTCACCCACATCATGGTTGTGTGTGAATTCCAGATGAGCCTGCCACTTGAGCCTCTGCTGTGGCTCCTCTGTCAGCGGGACCCCCAAAAGCTTGCTGGAGTTTGGCTCAGCACCATCTGCTTCAGCAAAGGCAAGGTAAAGGAATGGAGACAAGTAAGAGAGAGAACAGGAGAGGAAATGACCACAAGGTGGGGTGGGGAACAGGATGGCCATCTGAAAAAAGCACATTCAAAACATTAATTTCTTCCAGTCAGAGCACGGAAAGGCAAAGGTTGGTTTCTAACTGCCTACTCCATGCAGCAATTTTTATGGTCATAAGCAAAAGGCTTGGGACCTTGAGAACTAAGCAGCTGTCAGCAGGCTTCTAGTCTCCACTTACTCATGATTTAGAGCACAGCGTGGCTGGAATTAAACAAGATCCTGGCAGCAGTTATCCTGCTGGGTTTTGTAAGGATCTGTAAATCAGGCTGACAAAAGCATAGCAAGCCTCAGAGCTGGAAAGCAGGAGCTATATGCTCATGGAAGTAATGAGGTGCAAAATGTTAACTTTGGGGATATTTAATCACCAAAAAAAGCTTTAATAAGGACACTTCCAAATTCACAATGAGAGAGCACCTTAACTTGAGGCTGGCTTCCTAAAATAGATACTTTAGCACAAGGACAGGTTTAACATAAGGCACTCTGTCCTTCATCATCTAATACATCCCAACAATGTGTTCCAAATCTTTCTGCTGATTTTATAATGCACAGGTCTATCAAATGCTCTGGCTGAAAAAAATCACTGTGTTCTGTCCTCATCTTCAGGTCATTGCTTCAAAGAGGATCCTCTATGACTCAAGGTGCTTCAGGGCACACATGCAAACAACTTCTGCCCTTACATTATATAGCCTGAACCCTGGGAATGACCCCCAGAGCACATGAAACAATTCCTACATCTCCCACTCCTTTCTCTTCCTCTTTGCTAAGGCAGCCAGCTGTTGTAGTTCAATGCTCAGCTGCAATAGCACTCCATGCCTCCCTCTGTTTGGCTGCCTGCCTTCATAGCTTGCAGAAAAACCAGGATGTAGGTTTTTCCCCTACAATCTGCCCCACACTTTACCGAGATGCTGAGGTGGGCAGAACATACCACCACTCACCTTGGCCATGAGTTTTTCAACAGCCAGCACATTTCACTGTGCCTGCTATGAGCCCTTGCAGTGCTGCTGGACACAGTGGAGATCCCACTGCGAAATGGGAAAGTTGCCCTTCCCCAGCATGCAGCTGCTAATGGAAATGGTAACTTCTCAACTTTTCTCCCTCTGAGCTGTGGCACAAAGATAAGGGGATGGAAATGACTGCTGCATAGTCTGTGCTCTGGACTTCCAAAAGGCCAGCACGTCTAATGCACTTGATTACAAATGGTAGGATAGAGAAACAGGTGGGTAGACAAGATCTAGCACAGAATGGTTTCAAAATCCTGCTGCACTTGAAAGCATGGAAAGGGCTGGACACAATGCACGTTGGAGGGACAGGACTGGTTTTACCTTCCTTGTCAACTCGGAAACCAAATTCATCATAGCGGAACTCTGGCTGCTCGACAGATTCTTCTTTCTGGGAGATGTGAGGAAGGAAAACAGACATTTTCAGCAGTTTATCACTGAATAACTGAACACAGACACATGGATATTGCCCCATTCCACCACTATCCACACTGTGCCCTCTGAGCAACTAGACCCCTTGCCCTTTAATTTTTAAAGCCTTGCACCACAATTCCCAGCTGAGGAGATGTTGCATGCCATTCCCATTTTAACTTCTCCATGGAAAAAAACTGTACAGATTTTCCCAGCAGGACTTGAGCTCACCTCTTATCAAGATCAGAACTGCCTGCCTGGAGGGATATGCAGCCCTCCTAATGGACTGAGGAATATACACACACCAGCTGAAGTGGTCTTTATGGTCTGCATCAGTAGCACACAGCAGTCCTTCCTGTTACCTCTGCGCACACACTGCAAATTCAGCTCCCTGCACCACTCCATCTCCTGCCCATTGCGCTCAAATTTCCTTTGAAAGGCAGTGGGCAAAACTGGGATTTGCACCCGTGATGCAAGTCCAAATTATAGGCCAAAGAAACTTAAGGTCCAGGACGCAAATCTCAACCTTCCTCATCTGTGCTCATGGTTGGCATTGGGGCATATTAGGGGATACACACTGGAGGTTACAACCAGGCTTTTTTCAGGAGTAAAAGCCTACTGCTCTCTCCCCTTTCCTGCAAGCCCCCCTGTGCCTCCTGTGGGGACTCTTGCAAGCACTGCACTTGGGCAGCAAGCACCCAAGAAGCAAGAAGCAATGCCCACATAGCTCCACAAAAACCTTCACTCTTCTTTCAGCAAACAATGCGGCTCAGTTACAAAATTCCACAACTGCTTCCTTCCTGCTTTACCCACCTGGTGACAAGCTCGAGGCTAGCATTTCCTGCCATGCACAAGCCATCTAGAGCAGCTTGATGATGACAGAGGTTTCCTGAGGGTGTCAACATTTTTACAGTGGAGCAATAGTTGCAAAACAACAGGGAAATAATTCACACAAGTTTCTTTGTACTCTGCAAGATCCTCTTGCAAGAGCCAGGATGCAACCACAAAACATGTGAAGCCCACAACCAAAGCATTGGAGGAAAAGTGCACCTCTCCCTCCTTTTCCCTGTGGCTTTCAGAGACAACCAGAAAACAACAGGATGCCTCTACTTTTGCAGAGCCAGAGAACATTCCCACCCTGCCCCACACTGTACCTGTGTGTATTTTGCCAGGATCTCCTGAGGCCAAATGCTGGGTGTGAGTGCTGAGAAGGGACCCCCAGCAGAGGGAGTGTGATGGCCTAAACAGAAAGAGATCAACACATAGCAGTGAAAACCTGGAAGAACACCCTTGGAAGATACACTCAATACAGACTGTTCCAGCACGGGAAGGATGCACTCATCAGTTTGTTGCTGCTGCTACCCTAGACAATTAGACAGCTCCCACTTCACCAAGGCAGCCAGTAATTTCAGATGGTTTTGTTCCTTATTATTGAGCAAAAGAGGCAAAAAGGCCAAATGGAGTTCCCTCCAAGAAAGCAATTCTTAGGGAAGAGAAATAGTTCCATGGCATCATATGATCACTCACCTGCTTGGAAAAGCTGTGTGATCAGCAACAAGCCAGGGGAATCATCACCAAGTAACTATTATTTTGCAGAAGTAAATGCCTCCTATGGACCAGCACCAGCAGCACTTCAGAGTTCCCTGAAACTCTGTCACCCAGGCACCAGAATGGAAAATCAGAGCCCACACAAAGATGCTCAACTGCTCCTTTTTTTCCCAGGGGGCTGCGATATTGTCAGACCATGTACAGAGAGCTGCAGCAATGAAGTATGCTTATAATATTGGTCTTTTGTGTTCAAGACAAGCACCCTTCCAGTCTCAGGCAGAGTCCCAGTGAACAGCTTCCCTTGGAATACAAGCAGACATCAAGTCTTGCAATTGAAGCAGATAAACTTGTCCCATGCTGATTGTTCTATCAGCAAGACAAAAGTTTACTTGGCTTTGAAGCATAGTCTCCCACAGGGTTATGTGTCCTGAAATAACCAGCTGGACCCAGGAAGCAAGGCTTAGAAAAAAGCACAGAGTGGGAAAGCTGGCTTCTGTAAGAAGGAGAAGACCTAGTTTTAGTAAAGCTTGTATCTCGGAAGTCCACAACTGAACTCCAGTTACTCTTTAGCATTCTGCCTGCCTTAGAGCTACCACTGTACAGCAAAATTCTCTCACAGTCATTGTGAGCCACTCACTGGGGGAAATCTTGGGAGGAGAACAGAACCAAGCAAATCTTAATGAAAAATGCGGAAGGCAAACCACATTTCAACCTCCTTCTTCCTCTCTGTTCAATGGCTGAAAAAGCTTCCGCGTCGTAAAAGAAGGAACTGAGTTCACCCTGAGTGAAAAGGCTGCTGGGTCACAAAGTTTCCTCTCTCTCAATCTGACCAGAAAGTATGTTCATGTAAAGAATGGCTCTTGGAACCAGAAACATTTGTTATGAAGTTTTAGCTGAAGACAGAGCAAGCAACCAAATGAGAAGATACTGTGGCCATTTCTGTGTGCTCACCTGACATTGCACAAGGCAAGGCTGAGTGGCACAGGTGTCAGCAGGTCCAGAAATGCTGTCCACAGAGGTGAGATGTTACACTCCTGTAATAAAAAGAAAAAAAGGGTGATGAGAGAATTCAATTAGCATCTAAGAACATGGTGGAGGACTGACAGACCCCTCACACACAACTTCCTCACATGAAAACTACATTCTTAAGTTCCACCCGCACAAGAAATACATTCCAGAGACTGGAATTTCCTTTTGGTTTCATACCTACTGACCAGCTAGAAAGACCACACTGTTATTTGCCAAATTTCTTGTGAAAATAACAGCACTACTGGTTGAAAGAATGTCAAAAAACAAGTCAACTTTTCACACCTTTTCCATTGCATATTGTGAGTTCTGTATTTAATCATGTACACTAAAAAAACACACCATACATCATCATTCTCTGAAGACACTAACAGTGAAGAAGGGAAGGAATAGTGAAAAAGGTTTAAGGAGGTATCATTTGATGCAATAAGTCCAAAAGAGATTTCCGGGGTAGCACCACAAAGCACAGGAGTAAAGTGTGTAGGGCTGTGGAATACAACTCCCTGAAGGATGTGGACAAGATGCTGTCAAGTACCTCTGCAGTGAGTCAGGAACCAGGCTCCTCTGAACTAAATCAGGCAATAGAACTCCCCTCCTTGCTTTCCTGACACTAGTTAACAGCAGATTTTTATGGGGATTTCTATGGGGATTTCCAGGAAAACAATGGAATAGTTAGTAACCAAAGAGAGAGATTCTGGACTTTAAGATCAACCTTACAATTTGTGTGTGGGAGACAGCAAGAGCCACCTCTACCAAGCAGATAAAGCCAGTGCTGGGATCTATCAGTCACTCACATTTCCTTGGGAAAGAACCTGGGAGAAACTAACATTTGCACATCTAGGATGGCTTTTCCAGCTTCCCTTTTCAGTAAAGCTACTTATAACTGTAAGGTGCTAAAAGGAGGAACCCCAGGCATTCATCCCACAAGCCCTATCCAAGTTGTTTCACAGTGCTGATTAGTACAAGGTTATACTGCCTTTGCATCTCAGTGACCTTTCCCGTGAGCACTTGCAGCCAGGAAGTGACTTGCTACAGCACTCCAAGATAAGCAGCTGTACAACACTGAAAAAGCATAAAAAACATCTGTGTCTGGGAACACAAATGATAAGGTTTCCTCCTCACAGATTTAAACAGCTCTCTGCCAGAGAAAGGCCAGCATGGATGAACAGACACTCTGTTCCATTCTGACACCAACTCCTATGGCCAAAAGAATAACAAAGAAACAAACAAAAAAATAAAATCCAGCTATTGTTTCTGAGAAGTAGTGTTGTCCACAGGATGGTCAGTTGCATATCCACCAGTTCTGTAGATGTTTGTCTGTTCTTCTCAATCACTCCAGTCCCATTTGTTCCCTTAGCACCAACTCTTCCATTAGTAGTTGAAGACATAACAACAATTACCAAATGAGCATCTGCATGCTGATATTACATGGGAACACACACAGCCTGCACCCCAAGCAGGTGAATTGGCTGACAATACTTACTTTCAAAATCACTGTGAACGTAATTTGATGCTTTTTTCACTGCCTTGCAACCATGGCTGCTCTGCTCCCGAGCCTGCAAGGTGCCCTTCTCCCCTGCCTGCTCTCAGCCCAGTTAACCCCATTTCCAATGACTTTTATTAGGAATGCAGCCACCACGTTGTACGTCTGCCATGCTTCTTGTTGCCTGTGCACCAAAGCCATCCTCAGTGCCTCAAGTTTGTGAGCAGGGATTCCCCTCAGCCATTATTAACCTTCACTGCATGCACAGCCACTGCTGACCTAAACTGCTATGGATGAGCCAGTTCAGGTGAGGCATGTGGCTGAGAAAAAAACCCATAATAAGGGAATTAACCACAGTGCTGGGAAATAGGGTAGGAGAGTGCTGAGTGAGCCTCTCCTTGGCCCCAGACAGGTGTAGCAGATGGAACACCTTCCCTTGCCCACGTCATCACACACTGGCCTCCGCCTTGCTGGGGATCACTCCCCTGCCTGCTCTCCTGTCCCTGACATTAGAGCACTGAACTTGGTGGGCAGGTTTTCCTGCCCCTGGTTCCCATAGAAACCTTCCTGCAGGCACCCATCTGGGACAGAGCCCAGAGACAGTGTGTGGCTCACCTTGCTGCTGGCGTGGTTGTGCAGAAGGGCAGGGTGAGAGGCATCCAAGGGAAGGCTCCTGCTGTGGCACATGGAGACACCGCCCTGGGCACTGCCCACAGAGCCAGGTGTCTCCAAGAGAAGGTGCTGAGGCCACTGCACCAGCCCTTCCAGCATCACAGGAACTGGGAAGAAGGTTCCCTGACACAGCCAGGCACCACCTACTGTGAGCCAGGAGGAGAAAGAGGATATCTGGTATATGGGAATGACATACTAAGGTCTTTCCTTTGACTGAGGGATATAAAGCTAAAGCAACTCTCAAGCTCTCCTAGCCAGGAGATAGCAAGTTTCAAAAGGGGCTCCACAAAGCTTATGAAACCACATGTGTGAAACTGCTGTGTTATTTGCAATGTACACACTTCTGAAAACAAGCAACAGTGAGAAATACAAAGGAAAAAACACATCAGATCCAACAAATATTAATGGCAACTCCCAAACCCTAAGTACTACAAAATTAAAGCCAGTTTCACTCACACATTAAGGAGCATCTCTCATGTTTAAAGGCAATTTAAGTTTCTTATATGAAACAATTTTGGTCACACAACAGGTAGTCTTCACATTTTGAAAGAGATGTACTTTTTGCTAAAATGCAAATGATACCTGTTATTCACAGATTTACTTTTTGAATTCAGAGTCCAAAACAAATCACACCACCACTGATTCCAGCCTGCTAGAAGACAGGTGTAATGAATGTGTATACCTGAAAAAGAAGACTGCGAAGGAAGCATGCAGCCAGCATCAGGAACAACCATTTGAAGAACTCCACCTGCAACACCTTTGTTGGAGTTGCAAACACACACCATGCAGGATTATATCCAATTAATTTATTTTCCAGTGCAGGTGTCCTTTAGAAATTGATGTTTGCAAAGGAGTCCTGCAAATTTACTTCCACTTGGCAATTCTGTGCCTCCTCTGGACACACTGGCTCTTCCCCACAGCTGCAGTATGAGAGATCTCAATTAGCTGGCTCCTGGCAAACACCAGATAGCAATCTCCTGCTGTCTGTGTTTTACTTGCTTGGCCTCTTTTGCCACGTGATCTCCACCTAAGCCTGTGGTGGTAGTGCCTGGATGTGCTAAGCACAAAATGATGTTGTCTGGAGCCTTTTAGTAGGATCTTTACTTTGGGACAGAAACTCCTTCCCAGGAGTGCTCTTCCCCCACTGATTTTAGCAACAACAACAACAAAAAAGGATCCACCAAAAAGGCAACATACCTCTAGCAGACTGTGCAGAAGACAAACATTTTACCAAGCAATGTTTTTGTATCCCAAGAACTTTACAACCAGTAAACTGTGCAGGAGCCTCCACTGAGTATCAACAGAAGGAGCAGAACAAGCTTAACAATTCTTTCTAAAATAATTTTCATCCACTCTTACAAGAACTGCACCTCTGTTCTGCAGTTACAACACCTCTTCTGACAGTAAGCTAGCATGGGAAAAACTCTGTTTACCTTTATGTTTAATGAACAGGAAGCAACAGAGCATGCAGTAAATCCCACTGCCACCTCTGGACTGTCAGCTGGTTTCCACTGCTCTCTATTCTCTTCCTTTATTAAGAAAAAAAGCTTTGGAAGAGAGAAAAGTGGTTGAAAGTCACAGTAGCCACCAGGAGGCTATGCACTTAGGAGTAGTTCTAGAAGCCTCTTCCGGCTCAGCTTTTGAAATCCCAAGTAGATTGGATCCACTTTAACATCTCCCTCTCTCAGAAATTACAAAAAAGCTCTGCGTGAATCAGGTAGTTCAATTTCATTCTCTCACAACCAGAAAACTTACATTTTCCAAATTTAAATCCTGACTTGCTCAATGAAACGTCCAAAGGAAACTCTCAGCAGGCCCTTGGCCTTCCTCCCCTTCCCCCATCACTGTCTCCCTCAGGTCAGGCAAAGGCATATCCTGGAGCTGCAAATGCCATTAGTCCATAACTCAATATTTGCTTTGTGCACAGAGTCAGACGAGAACTCCAGCTTCACAAACACGTAGGTGAGCAAAGCGCAGCCACACACCTGGCCAAGGGGCGGACAAGATGCAGAGAAGCCCTGGCCCTCACATCCTGGCTTTGTAAAAAATGCGGAATCCCACACAGACACTGACACACCCCAGCTCCTGGTTAAGGAGTCACTATGGTGTTAGTGAACCTGGCTCATCTCAAACTTTCTGTCCAAGGCTAACAAACCACAACCAGCCTCACACTGCTTTGGGTGTTGAGCAACACATACAAATGCAGGCCAGAGGTGCTGAGGTGGCCTTCACGCTTCCCCTCGACAACACGACTGGGAATGAAGAGCTCGGAACTCTAACTGCCCTCAGTCCTTTTCCTTGTGGCACTGGAAGTGAACCAGAGATGCACCAAAAGCCTAGGACAGGTCTCAAACAGGGATGCAAGACCTGGAGAGCAGCAAGGGGGAGGCTTGCAGAGCCAGGTGGGCAGGCAGGCCAGAGGCTGACAGGTTAAGTCACTGACTGCAGAGGCACCACCCAGGACTCCAGTGCTGCCCAGTCACCAACTGGGATCACATACTGACAGCAGGAATGTGGCAGGGCAAAGTGTTTCCTCCCAGCTGCCTCAGGGCACTACTAAAGCAACAGAGGCAGCAAAAGGTAAACTGGAACTCTGTGTCTCCTGCCATAAAGCACATTGTAGATTCCTGGCCTCTTTGGAATTGTAATTCAGTAGAAATGTAACTAAAAGGTACTTCCATGCAACAGTTCTGCTCCTTGTCCTGCTCGGTGTCCAGCAATGCCCACTGCAATGACAGAGAGAGCCACAGTGGAGCTGAAGCTGCTGAACCATTGTCAGTTTACACAAAAGGAACAAAACAAGTAACTTTCAGTTTTGCTCCCATTGCATCTCCATTTTGAAAATAAGGATGTGAAAAAGCAGAATCCTGCTTCCTACCGCTTATGCACTGGACAGACAGACCACGGATGGACTTCCTGATCACAGTTCAGTGTGTCAAATTTGTCTCAGAAAAACCCCTACATAACACCTACTTATGTAGAATGCAGATGTCTCCTACATACAAACAGATACTTTATTTCCAGAGCAGAACTGCCTTTTATTTACCTGGCTCCAAAGCAAACAGCATGCCAGCTAAGCATGAACTGCACCTCTGTGGAGAAACTCTTGTTAGCCAAGACCCTTGGGATCAGAGGAGGAGGAGTTTCCCTTTTCCCAGTCCTCCCATTATCTGAGTGGTGAAAAGATAGGTGAAAGGAATATAGAGTGCTCCTTGCAACTCACACAGGAGGATTACAATTGAATACAGGAACAAGTTTTTGGGGTTTTCTATCTGCATCAAATGAAGTTAGAAAAAGAGGCCAGGATACAAACTAGCATGGTGTTCACCCTTTCTGCGCTACCAAATTCTCCTTGCTTCCAACACAGAGGCAAGAAAACCCATATGTGCCAAAAAAGGCAGGCCTGCAGTAACCCTAGTCTTCAAGACTTAGGGTAAAGGAATTCCATGTTAGACACCTCTATGCAAATATAAACCAAAAGTTTCTGATTAGTGTCTAAGGAGACCCCAAACATATCTTCCACGAGAGTCAAGTACTGCACAATAAATGGGCACTTTCACCCAAATAAGCACAGTGCAGGACCAGGGCACTTCTGCAGAACTCTATAGAAATTTGTTTTCCCAAAAGATTTTCAGAAGAGTTTTTTTACCTTCTGGTCCACTGCAAGACTGCAAACTATTTACAAGCTGTCTGTGGAAAGCAATCACAACTGTCCAGATTCATTTGAACACAGAAGCTTGAAAGAAAATATTTCTGTTAGAGATGCAGGGCTGCACCAAGCAAAGAAAGGCTGAAAGACACTACTGACATTTATTTAAAGTCGGGTACTATGAAGTGTTTTATCTCACACTCCTGTCCTGAGTGGTGACAAGCACTGCCATCCGAGGCTCTCTCCATCACCAGCCCTGTAGGCTCACACAGGTGGAAGTGTGATTCTCAAGCTGGTCTCATCCTACTGCTTCCAGTGACAATGGAACAAGGGCCTGAATAACAGCTCTTCCTTGATAGGGCCTCAGAGGATTTGCAGAGGTTCAGCTGTTACCTTGGTGAGGCACAGGAAAGGCTCGACTCAGGTCACTCTCCTGTAGCTCTGTTTTGTTACTATTTGCTCCAGTATTCGCAAAAAAAGTCAGATTCACTTTGCAGGACTCTAAGCAGGTCTCACTTCATTTGGCTCCAGAAAATGGCTTTTAAGGCAAGTATATCCCACAGTATTGAAAACTTTTCTCCTTCAGGGCTCTGTCTTTACAGGATTCAACTTTCTGAAGAGGTTAGTAACACTCAAAACACCTCTCAGGACTGTTTGCAAAGCTCTTATCTAGCATGTCATGTTGGACTACTTAGATCTTACTCCTGCAGAAATTTATACACACAGATAACTTAAGAGGAAAAAAAGCAAAACATACAATGATTGTTAACATTTGTAACAAAACAAGACAAAACCTTTGATAGTTCCTGATTCTGGGGATCAGGAAGATTTCTTCTCCAGAAAAAAAGGACTATCAGGTTATGGACTTTTTCTCTCATCTCTAAATCATCAAATACTTCCCAGCCAGCACTGACTGGGCAGTAACAACAGTTCTTGTAATCATACTAATAGCAATATACTGTCTTCTCTTCAACTATCTCATAAAAAAAGCGTGTTTGCATTTCTCCCAGGGTGTTTTTCTAAAGTCAGAAACAAAATTGCCCTGTTACCAATGTAACTTGTTGCACTACAGTTTAAAAAAATCTGAGACTTCCTCAAAGACAAAACAAATGTGGCAAGACAACATCCTTCTCTTCCCTACCCGGTGTCAACAGTAACGCGGCTGACAAGTGAGATTTTCCCCAGCATTCCGAGATACTCACCCTGTGTAAGCTTTATGTATCAAAACCCTCGACCCTGTGATAAAAAGTAGCAGAGAAAGAAGTTAAGGCAAGTCTTTGTGTGGCTGTGGACAAACCTGAAGTACCAACACCTCTCCATCTCTTAAGGGACACTTAGGACACTGCACTTACAACACAGAATGAAGCTGTTAGTTTACCTCCTCCTACTGGATGGTTGCAAATTCTCAGCATCTTATCCATTTGAATTAGGGTAGGATCCAGAATAACCAGTGTGATACAGGTCACCAGCAAGGGTCATTGCTGATTTAGCTAGAAGAGCTGTAGGACCACATACACCAAAATATAAAGCACCTTAACTTTACCACTGCAGATAAAGTTGCAATGCTCCTCAGGATTTATTTTTTTAAAGTTTTCTTTACTTCTGACATGTTGGTGAGAAGTTTGCAATTAACAGGAAGCCGGGAAGAGGCATCATTCCAACCATTTCCAGAACAGTTACTGCCTCAAACATGGTATCACCAATTCCTTTATCACAGCATCCTGAATACCAAACATGGGAAACAATTTTGCAACACACAAATCAATTCACCAAGAATGGGACTAAGACTGGCAGCTCTCACACAGATCTCTTAACCAATAATCTCTACTGTTACTGTGTCACCTTAGGTAAGACACATTAATTTTTAAAAGTGAAATATTTTGGTTATTGCCTGTTTTTTAAGACTGTCACGGTCATTCAGAACACTGAGATTGGCAAAAGATCCCATCTTGTGGGAAGGTGACAGGTTAAAAGCACAACAAAGAAGTAAAACCTAAACAACATTAGCAGAGACCCCTAAACCTGGAGAATTATTTTAGTCTTGAGCAGGTGTGCAGTACTTTCCTCACCTCAATTCTATCATTCCCTGACCAGTGCAATTCCTCCAGAAATATGCCCCTCCTCTCTGCTGCCCCTCAGGGATTCCCTTCATCTTTCGTCAGAAGAGTCACCATGAATGACATCTCCTTAAGAATATCAAACCACATTATCAAATGTTATCATAAACAGGAATTAAGAAAGGCAGTACTTGTCATTTTAATCTGTTAAATACAGAATGAACATTGCATTAACATGACACAACCAGTCCCCACCCTGACCTCTTTAATTACATGTCATGCCTCCTCTCACCCTCTTCCTTTCCTTTCACTTTATGGATTCTCCAGAGTAGGAATTCAGCCTTTGTTTCTGCATAGGGACAGTCACATACACATTGTGTGGATCCAGAAATAAAGAATTAAATGGAATTTTGTTCCAGTGGGTGTTTCTTTCCAGGCCACCACTCCAGACTCTGTAGCAGCTGAGAAACTATTCTAGAATTCAGATTAGCAAGCAACTGTATTCTGATCAACAGCTCAGCAAAAGCACAGCAGTGCCCCACTCCTGCTAGCCTGACAGTTCCTTCTTGAGTGATTTTAAGACCCAGTCTTGCACTACTAAAAACCCACTGATCTTAATTCCAGTAAGACTGCTTTACTCTCCCATCTATTTGTACTAAAGGATCCTCCATTTCCTCAAAGCACTGTTATTACTTTATTCCCACTTCCCCCCCTAAAAAAAACCAAAACAAAACCAAAAACACAGCAAGCCATGAAGAGCAGGGCTGAGACATCATGAAGAAGGAAACTATGACATCACATAAACCCCCTACACACCAACACTTAAACTGATTGTTTAGAAGGAAAGTACCTGCTTAAATTCAGGCATCCCTCAAAAAATTAGGAAGGAAGCAAAGCCGACACACAGGAAATTTTTTCTGTCCCGCCCTTACCAGTTCTGTGAAGAGACATCAAGAGCCGCCCCGGAGCCCACAGTCACTGCCTGCAACGAGATTTAAATCCGCGTGACTGTGGCTCTTCGCTCCCTTGGATTTACATCACCAGGTACGAAGAATTATATCTGTCTCCTGCTCTCCTTCTACCATTTATTACAGCTGGCAATCACAGGGCCTGCAGCACGTTTATTTGTGCCCATTGCCTGGAGGATACTGCCATATTTCCATCTCCGTTTCGTGACTGTTCCTTCCCCCCAGCCAGACAGGAGACAGACTGTCTCTCCTCTGGGGCACCTCCGAAAAGGCGCAGGCGTGGAGAGCAGAGGAGTATGGCAGAGCAGGACCCCCGGGAGTCGCGGCCACAGGCAGGAGAAGAGGCGGGTTAGAGGAGAGGCACGTCCCGGGGAGCAGGGGAGAGCCCAGCCGGGGGAAGCGGGGCGCAGGGAGAACGTGCCCCGGGTAGCCCTGACGGAGAAGCACAGCGTGAGTCACTCCCCGGAGCCAGACCCTGCGTCAGCGCGGCCGGTGCGCGGCGCCTTCCGCGGGCCGGGGGTCCCTCCCTGCTCCCCCGCCCCAGCTCGG
>VZRQ01004164.1:1028211-1047169 GCA_013397975.1 Machaerirhynchus nigripectus | reverse complement strand
CGCATGCGCGGGACGCGGGCGGCGGCGCGCGGCGCGGCGGGGGCTGTAGGCCGGGAAGCGCGGCCGGGCAGGCGTGGAGAGGCGCCGGGATGGCCCTGCTCACCACAGGCACGGGCTGCAGGGACATGCACCGAATAGCCCAAAGTGTGATCTTGCCTCACGAAGCTGTCACAGAATCACAGAATCAGGTTGGAAAAGCCCTCTGAGATCATGGAGTCCAGCCTCTGACCGAACACCACCTTGTCAATTAGACCACAGCAATGAGTGCCACATCCAGTCTTTCCTCAAACACCTCCAGGGACGGTGACAACACCACCTCCCTGGGCAGCCCATCCCAATGCCCAATTACCCTTTCTGTGAAGAAATTCTTACCAAAAGCCAACCTAAACCTCCTCTGGCACAGCGTAAGACTATGTTCTCTCATCCTGTTGCTTTCACCCTGGAATGCAAAGTCATTCCTCCTTAAGGAAGCAAAAAAGCCTTGGTTTGTGTTACAGCTTTTGTGTGGCCTCACCAGTGCTGAGTACAGGGGGAGAATCAAGAACTGTACAGCTGAAGCACTACTTGGTGACCTCCTCCCAACAACCAAGCAGAGGGGAGAATTAATCTCTGTCTGGTGCCACTGCCAAATCCGTGGGAAAGTAGAAGTCTCCTAAAGGATTTGCACATCATGCCAGTTTTCTAGGAGGATGACATTTCCTCTATACCAGTTACTCTTTTTAAAATTTCCATGAAAACAAGTCCAACAGCTCACAGCTGGCAGCCTCTACGTGACAAAGATTTATTTCCAATGATGAGAAAAGATATATTAGCTGTTCCCCCTCTCCACACAGGGTTGGTTGGTTTTTTTTAAGGAGGAAAGAGGACCAAAGAAGGAGGGCTTACACATCTGTCTGTTTTCTTTCTTGGCTATCCGTTTGAGTAATAGCCTGAAAATTATGAGGGTTCAATTAGAGTTATCCTTTTCAAACAGATGGCTAATTAAATGTTAATAGCACAAGCAAGCAAAATGTTTTAAAAACCATCAAATTCACAAATGTTTGAGACATTTTGAATGCCATATTCTAGGGGCCAGGTAAAGCCAGAGCAATCTCGATGGAAGGGGATCACAGCCTGAAGCTTCCCACTGCTTTGACTACTTAATAAAGGCAAGCCTTATTAAAACATATGGTATTTTTAAATCCTCTTTCAAGAAGGATGGCCTGAAGGACAGCAGGTAGCTTCTTTCAGTTAGTTCTGCTTTGCTTAGTTCTCTTCAGCAACCACACTTCAAAAATCATCAAGTAATCCTTATCATGTCATCTTTGAGAGTCTAAATAACAGAAGCAAGAGGGAGCTTTTTTTATTGCACTGAAGCAGAAGAAATGCTCTGTGATGCAATAACACAGGAAGAAGAGGTAAGGGAATTATTCCAGTTTAAGTCAAAGGGAGAAGAGTTTGATCCAGTACTGCATGTCCAGTAAAGCACAGACATTACAAAATAGATCATATATGTCGGAAATAAACCTAAAGCTCTTGAATTTCTCTGGCATTCAGTGAATTTCCATTATCTTTTCTCTTTCCTTATCAGACAAAACTTGTGTTAGAGAACAACTCTCACATGCCAGAGTCCACCTGCCACTCAGTATCAAGCACCTACAGCCAAGGACCACAATCACAGCCAAAACACAATGACTGGTTTCTTACCCATACCTGTAAATATGACTTTCAGAAGCTACAGAGCCACAGCTAGGGTATTAAACTAGGAAAGGAGCACGGAAGAAGCACCTGTTTGATGAGCCAAGAAGTTCCACAGCTTCTCTCTCTCATTATTTCTAATATTTTGGCCTGTTTGCTCCCCAAGTCACAGTACTCTGAAAGCCAGGACAAACTTCTATGAACTTTTGAGACACCTGTGGAGAAAGTTTCAGGGCATGGAAAGAAAGATGAAAATGGGAGTGGGTTCAGCTACCCCTTACCCAAAAAGTCAGTCCTACATGAATGTCAGGCAGCACCTGGCATTGCTCTTTAAAAGCTGACAGTGCTCGGTAAGGGGCCAGTGAAAGGTGCTGTGATAAAGTTACCTTGTCACAATTGAGCATTTCTCAGTAACTCAGCACACTATAGATGGAGGCTTGACCAAACAAAAAGCTCATCTGGAATCAAGGCAGCTGTAAGCTCTGGGGGTTAAATGTACTGTAGAGAACCAAAATAATATGACACAGTAAATAGACTTGGGTCAGTAAGGCTTTTATTATCTTCCTGTACCCACACACATTTGCAGATTATACCTAAAGTGCCAGTTCAATTTTCCCACCCATCTTGCTTTGGTATGGAATCAGTGCTGGTCTAACCTCCTCCTTCAGGAACTTTGCCACCTGTTCAAGATGAGAAAAATAAAATTAGGAAAAGGGCTTGCCTCCCCCTCCCCACTTAGACCTGCTTGTCTCACTGGGGTCTCTCTTTCACAAAGACACTCAGCAGTCTGGTATGTCCAGGGTCAAAAGTGTGAAGCCAGAGGGAAGAAAGACAAGAAAGCCAAGGAAATCAAAAGCGAGAAATGTGTCTTCTTTAGTAGTATGGCCAGAGTTATGTAATATGGACACTCTGTAGCATACAAAAAGGATGCAGGAATTAACTACACATTGCATTACAACCCATAGCCTCTTCCCACTACTTTACCTGTTGAGGAGCACGTCCAGTGAAGGATGAGGGATCCAACAGGCTTTCAAGTTGTTTATGGATAGGGCTGAAGTAAGGATCAGCACGGACACGGGCAATGAAGTCATTATCACCCCCTTCCTGTTTCACAACAGCTGCTGCTTGCTGAGAGAGAACACGAATCTTCTCGTGGCAATCCTGTAGGTACAGGGGGAAGAAGATGGGAAAAGAAAAGTCATTCCATTGCTACTGACAGCACATGGTCATCTCACCAACTTGAGTGGGAAAAATATTGAAGTGTATTGCCCTGGCAAAAAGAAAACACAGTTTGGACTGCAGTCTCACATGCCACTACATTAAAACAAGATTTTCTTCATGCTTTCACATCTGCCCTTTGAGGCTAAAACCGTCCGAATGTCACATACACTCCCTGTTGAAATATAACATAAACTAATGACACTGGAATAATTTATACTTCCTCAAATTTCTCAAATACTCTCTGAGTCACTACAGGGTTTTTTTTCCAACTGTAAACCACGTAAAACTTCTACAGAATTGGAAAAGGGAAAAGAAAAGAATCTGTCCAACTTAACAAGCAGTGAGACTTTGCAAACCATAGCTTACATAAGGACATACTGAGGAAAAAACCCCATTCCTTTGGAATCAATTGGTAAGAACAAGGGAACCCGACTGTAGTCAGGTATCACCTGCAAAATCAGATATTGCCATGCTGGTCCTAAAATACAGCCATGTGGTTGCATTTACAGCTGTGCAAGAATCTTCTCCTTAAATGTACTATCCTTGATCTACAATTAGGACAAAAATTATCCTGTTTCCTCCATCAAACGTCATTTGGCTTCAGCACTGACCTGCCTCAGGTGAAGAGATCTATCTTCTGGATGTTTAGGGGAGGGAACTGTTTAATAGTGGGGAAGTGAGTTTCTGTGCTATGAGGTGGGAAAGCCTAGAAAATATGCTGTTCCAAAGTTCCCAGCACAGGAAAACAGAACATACGAATGTGAAGATGAATACCTTCTACAAGTGTACTAAGCCCTATAGGTGTGTAATTAAACAGCACCAGAAAGAAGGCAGGTCAACAAGAGACACAAATGAATCACAGAATGTGATTCACATGATGTGACCCTTAATGCGTTTAGTCAGGAAGCTTACTCACTGACCCACTGACATCAGAGACACGGGGAAAAAAAAAAGGAAAAAAGGATGTTTCCGGACTAATAGAGTAGGTGATTTGCCTCAAGTGTTTCAGAAAACTAGAACTATTCTGCTCAAAGCTTCTATCAAACCATTTCGTTACTCTTGCAACTTTAACTTCTGTCCTTCTGTCCTTGATGTGGAAATAATCATAGAAGGAAAAATTACTATCTAAAAGGTAAGTGAAAATGAGGTGTTTTATTAAGATGGAAATTTGATTATCAATTTTGACCTGAATTGTGAAATTAAATGATAAGGAAATATAATCTAATTGTGTCTGGGTTTATTTACTAAGGAAAATATTTAATTACAGTTTGCTTGAACACAGGAAGCTGAATGAAGGACTACAAACCAAGTGGTTAATATACTACACTGAGTTAGGGAAGAATGACACATGAATGAGTGGTTCAGAATGGTCTTGCTTTTTTGTTAACAGCACTGATTCATCCTCTTCTAATTTATAAGGTAGCCAACTGCCAACATGTTCCATTTAAAGAAGCCTGGCCTGTGTTCCAAGTTCCTTCAAACACTTAAAAAAGGAAAACGCCTACTAGTATCAGATATAAAAATAGGTCTCCCTCTTCTCCAGCACAGCCAGCCAGATCAGCTCAAACACACAGTGTTCCTAACAGAAAATAGGGATCTCCACAAGTGCTCTCCCCTCAGAGAGCAGAGCCTAGCTTTGCAGCAGCAGCGTAATTATAATAATTCCAAGGAAGCAGGTGAAGAGCAGAGAAAGGTGCCATAGGACAAGAGCCCAGACACATTTGTTTCTCAGGAGACAAACAGCAGGCCGTGAACAAAGGTATTTTGGACGCTTCATTTGTACCTGACGATTGCCCCCAGCCTTCACCATTGCCATGATTATATTCTCTGTGGCCATGAACGGCAGCTCCTGCCGGATCCTTCTCTCAATCACCTTAAATGCAAAAAAAAAAACAGGAAAAAAGAAACAGCATTATAGAAAGCCTATAGATGACTGAAAACTTTGCAGTGAGGTTTTTTTTCCTCTCCCCTTGAATCTCTAGGCCTGGACAATGGTCACGGAATCACAGAAAAGTTTGGGTTGGAAGGGACCATTAAAGGCCATCTACTCCAACACCCCTGCAATGAGCAGGGACATCTTCAACTAGATTAGGTTGCTCAGAGCCCTGTCCAACCTGACTGTGAATGTTTCCAGGGATGGGGCATCCACCACCTCTCCGGGCAACCTATTCTAGTGTTTCACCACCCTCTTTGTAATGAAAATTCTTTCCTATATAACCTAAATTGTCCCTCTGTCAGTTTAAAACTGTCACCCCTTGTCCTATTATAACAGGCCCTGATAAAAAGTTTGTCCCCATGATGCAAAGACAAATTCTCGTTTCGAACTTAGCTCTGGAAATCCAGATATTGAAGTTGATGGTACTTAGAAGCCGTATCTTGTAAGAGACATTACTTTGGAAAAGATGTACAATAGGGTTTTTTTAACCTGTAGTAAGTTACAGGACTGGACGAGATCTGTCTAGACAGTATATTTTGCTGCTAAGTTCTACAGATCCATTCTGTAATTCAGGGAAAAATATCCTTTGTGAGAAGTTTTGTATTTACTCTTTTATTGACCTCAGAAGAGACCTTTCATGTATGCCCTACAACAGTGAGAATATGGCAAGAATAGAGCAAAATTCAGAAACCATTTGAACTAACAGATAAAAATGTAATCCTTGGAGTGGGAGCATTTTTATACACTTTGGCATAGTTGTAGCATTACCAAGGAAGTCCATTATCTCCTGCCTTACCTTTGGATACACCACGAGTCCCTCGGAGATGTTCTGCAGCGTACTCAGAATGATGTCAGCTGTGAGGAAAGCCTCAGCCAGACACACGCGCCTACGAAACACACATACCCAGAGCCCTGGTCAGCAACAAAGGCCATGTTCCAAGTCCACCTCAGATCCTTCAGTTTCTGTAAATAATGCAGTAAATAGCCTTACTGTGGCCTAACACTGGAGATGTTCTCTTTTTTCTTTCTGGTTAGTAGAGAGGCAGAGAGAAAAGGGTGAAGGCACACGTAGAAAGCTCCAAGATAATTCCATGATTACACAGATGGGAAACAGTACAGCAGTCTACAGTATCTTCCCGTGTGTGTTCTATGTTGAGCTGTATACTACTGATCCTACCCTGCAGGAGTAAGACATGCTGCATGCTCATGCTGTGCCTGGCTGTGCTCAGTGGGGAACTTCCAAGGGGATCCATGCATTTGGTGAGGGCTTCCTCCAAGAAACCAGCTCCTGGTCACAAAGGAGGCTCCTGACAAAAAGGAGAGGATGGAAACAAGAGGAGTAGTGGAGAGTGAGCTCTATCAGGCAAAATGCTCTGCGTCACAGTGCAGCAAACACAGCATCATCCATCTGTGACAGCAGGGCCTGGCCCATTTCAAACTGTGATTTTATAAAATATCCTAGTTCTCAAACCTTGTGCCACATCTAAGCCCTCCAATTCTATCACAGTGTCTTAAAACAACCTTTCCAGACTGTAGATTGATTGAACTTTCTCTAGCTTCTTCTCCTTCCGAAACACTATAGCTTTAACAAGAAAAATCCAGGGCACAGATTTTTATAATTTGTTAATGAAGTGGACAAATGAGTCTTTCTTTTAGATGAGAGGAAAATAAAATTTTAAACATTCCAGTACCTCCCTCAACACTTGGTAGCTATTGGGACATAAACACACCATATCAACCAGTATGCAGTTTCTTAAATTTACATTGTTTTCTGCTGCCTATGCAGCTCTTTCTTAAATGAGACCAGGAGCTGTGGAGTAAAGTCCCTTTGGGAAAAATCTTCTACTTTTTCATGAAATTTTATGCAGGTATTACGTTTGTGGAGACATTTTAAAAATAACCTTCTCATCAGCAATCTTAATGCTGATCTACAGCCAAAACTGCTGCTGTTCATTGTTTCACAGGAGCCATACCTTGGAAGTCTAGAGATTTCTAAGATTCAAATTCTGCAACAGAATATGACTTTGAAGTTAAAATGTTTCAAAGGTAGGTATCAGCTTTATGCAGATTTAGTACTAAATAAAAGATGGAAGCATTGAATTTAATTGCTGTAATTTACTTGATAATAATTGTAGATAACTTCTGCTCAGCTCAAAATAGCTGTAATGAGGAATCATAAAACAAAGCAAAATTTTCTGAGCAATATCCTAAAGACCTGCACAGATTTTCATGAAACATTTTTTTAAAAAGTAGAGTAATTGTGCTCTTTCTCTAGGATCTGAACTACTTCTTGTAAAGAACAACATTTTCCAAAATTAAGATAGGTTTGTTTAGATTATTTGGAGGGTTAAGGTATTGAACTATTCTTTAAGAAGCGAAAAAAAGCAGAGTCAAAAAAACGCATTCAAAACAAGGAGGAAAACTTGAGAAATGTGAGTACTCTAATACTGTGCTGTTGAAACAGGAAGACTGTGAAAGCAATTTATTACCCTGGCTTCTGTATCCCTCCCTTTCACTACTGGTTTACTTAGCAGAAGATCTTGACATTAAAAAAAACCTAAAAGTTTTTATCTGATGTTACAGAGTTTGTAGTCTCTAGGTTCTATTGAGACAGCTTTTTTGTCAAGGACGTATCTTGTGGGTTTAGTTTAAAGGCACTATTTTCTAAACAAAGCACCTTTCTGCACAAAGCCATCTGCAACTGCCGCACTGCACAGTCTAAACAGACCTGTTGGCACTGTCGTCCAGCGTTCGCTCAAACCACTGCACGGCGGCTGTTTGGAGGGGATCCATCACCAGCGTCATCAGGTGCCGAGCGAGGCTGCAGCAGCGCTCCGAACGCATTGGGTTCCTCTTGTAAGGCATAGCACTCGAACCTGTCAAAGGAGGAAAAGGGATGCAAACAGGGCAACAGCGGGAGTGCATTCGGGAAGAAGAGATGAAGGTCCTCTCCCAGGAAAGAAAAATGTGTCAGGAATCATAGTTTTGACTAAAGCCTCAAAATGCAACAATATTCTAAGGGCACTATGTAATAACGAAAATAACACTTCCCCTTCAGAAAAATGAAATTTCCCCTTCAGACCAGAAACATCCAAATGTGGGCAGAGAAAAAGTGAGAAGACATTTTTGCAATTCTGCACACTGGAAGTACTACCACATAAAAAGGATAAGTAGTCTTATTTTTTAAGGTAGTATTTAGCACCATCTCTCTGGGCTACCCACGGTGATCTTAGCAGTGTTTGAGCCTCAATCTGCTCAATAACACTGTCCTTCAAAGTCAGATAGTTAGACTGCTGCCTGTTGCTCTAGTGAATAGATTAAAATCATCCACAGAATGTACAATGGTACAAGTACTAGATGGGGCTAAGGCTTTATTTGCTGATTCAATTCTATACAACTATTTAGGGAACCTGAACTTTATTTCAGCCAAGAGCCAAAACACTACATTTCTTTTCCCCTTCCTAGCAATGTCAGAACCACATCATTGGCATTCTTCTGGCAAGGGTGAAAGGGTCCACCCTAGTTTCCTTGTTCCTACTTTGTCTGCTTATAAAGATAACAATGCTGAGTTGAGCTGAAAACCTGCTTTCCAGTAAGCTTCATGAGGACTGGAAAATGTTAAGCACTCCTCAGACCCAACTCTTCCTCTCTAGGCATGGGACATACATGGCTACTTCTGCTCTATCCTTAAACACAGGAAGGGCACAAATACAAATCTGATTTTAATTACTTAATATCCAGAAACCTTTAGGCAAGGTGTTTTTCCTTTTTTCCTGCCCCCTTTCTTTTTGTTTTAAAAGGACCCAAAATACTAACAATGTCAAATCCAGTTAATTTAAAGCAACTTCTGTCAGTGACATTTCTAAGTCTGTTTAAAAAGGCCACACCAACATAAATGAAAAGGCATATACACCAGTCCAGGAAATCTCTCTCCCTTACCAATCTGTTCTTTCTCAAAAGGCTCCTCTATCTCCTTCAGGTTGGCCAAAAGACGAATGTCAGTGCAAATCTAAAAAGAAAGCATAAGAAATTAACAAAACAGAATCAAACTGACACACACCAATATATCTTACTGTTAGTGTTCTTGGAGAATTTTTGCATCTATGTAGAAGAAGTACATTGGGGGCAGTGAAAAATTTGACAAAAATTTTGACGTTGCAATCATACTTCCTGGCCTAAAAACGTTTGTCAAGGAAACAAAGAAAACAGCATGCCCACTGTATTAGATGAGAACAGGACTCCAGCAAGGGCAAGAACACTGAAAATGCATAACAAAATTACACAGTGATTTGCAAACACATATAAGGTGTGCTCACTGAACTGGGAAAAAACCAAAACAGAAGAAAATACCACAGATCACTTTAGCCCCGGAGGAGGAAGAGGGAGGGAACAGAAATAAATAAATGAAAAGAATCCACAAGGACAGAGAGAATAACACCATTATCAGAAAGGCAATTAACTAGGAGCAAATGGTGAAATTAAAAAACTCACACACCACTAGGAAAGACATTTACTCTAATGGGATCAATTTAGCATAGATTAGACTAATATCTGGTGTGGGAGTTGTTAACCCATCTTAGAATCTGCTCAGTTAACTTGCTTTATTTGTCATTGGTTTTAAGATCTTTGAGATTTGAGTACTAGGCATGTACCCAGCGGTGAATTTACATGATCACAAAGAAAACAGCTGAACAAGGAACACCAGTATTTCTTGAGAAGAGCATTCCGCACCACAAGCACCTTTCCTTCAAGATCTGGAAGTTTCTCCCTCTTCCTGATGTATACAAGTAGGGTGCTCACCTTGTGTATAGAAGCCCCCAGACTGGCCAGCACAGCCAGGACTCCAATATCCACCTTGCGACTGTAGGTCTGCCCTGTGACCATGTAAGCCCTAGAAATAAGCACAGAAATTCAGTGTTCCAGCCAGACGCGACAGTACTGCAAGACTTTGAGCAAAGAAGCATGGCTCTTGAAGTGGAGGGCTGTCATTCTGCCCTGATGAAAACAACTTTGGATTCAGGCTGTCAATTTCTTAGGGCAGCATGCAGATGGGAGAGAGGTAAATAGAGGAAAAATGGACAGCTGTGCTTTGTCAGGGAAACAAGTTGAAGTGGCCTATTTAGGAAGTGAAATTTCATGCAGGAAAATGCAACTGGGAATGGAAGATGGCAAGGGGGAATAAGTGAACAGCAGCACAGATGTCAGTTTGGCAACCAGGGGAATCTGGGCCAACACCACCAGCAGGAGTCACACACTGCTAAGAACGCTTGTTACATACCGCTTAAATCCTGCCTTTGCAGTCACTAATCTGTCCAGTTCTTCAACCTTGGGGTGAAGCAAAAAATAAAACAGAGTTCAAAATATGACTCAGTAAGGTCAGCAAGAGCAAAAATGATTATTTGCTGTTCTCAGTTTACAGTCAAAAAATCTTTACTTTCAGTGAAACATCACTTCCCAAATGCTGCTCATTTTCACACCAAGCCTTGTGTCAGTGACCCCCAGAGGGATCACGGTGCCCTTGTAAATTTAATGCCAGAATCTCAATGTTCCCTCAACGCAAACAGCATTCCAGAATGGAAAATTGCCAAGACTAAGTCTGTGCCCTGGGCTGTCTGACATACCTTACTATGGTCTCCCTCAAAGAGCTGCAAGAAACTGGCTTGAGTGCCAGTGGTGCCTTTCACACCCCGGAAGCGCAGGTCATCCCGAGCCCGTTCCAGGTTCTGCAGGTCCATGCACAAGTCCTGAATCCACAAGCAGCAGCGTTTCCCCACAGTGGTGAGCTGGGCAGGTCTGAAAACAATCAAGAACACAACTCATTGAAGATTTGCACAAACACCACACTTCACTGCTGAGTCTACCATTAGGACCTCCCTACAGATTCATCTCTCTTGACTCATTTGAGCAGAAATTAACAGGACTTGGCTTAGGCAGAAGGATGTACCAATGTCAGCAGTAAATGGTACTGAAGATGCACTCGTTCCTTTCAGGAATTAGATGGAAATACATTACCAGAAAACAGCAATTCTGTGTCCATGTGCCAGGTGTGCGCCCCCTGCCGGCTTGCAGGGGCTGTGACAAACTGGGGGTGCATCTGTCCCCCATCCCAAATCCACTCCCCCAAGGCACGGGGGACACCCTCCCTGGCTGACTTACAGCACTGGTGTGAACTTCTCAGCATAGAAACAGCTGCATTCACTTTGTAATTTTAAATTATTCCTCTCAGGAACCTTTTCTTCTTATTTATAAAAACGTGTTCCTCAGCCTCTGGGCAAACACACTTCATCAATGCTGTCAGCCAACACTTCTTGTAAGACCTCTGCCTTGGAATAAGCAACTGCAAGCTCCAGCTACACTTCACTCCCCCTGCAAATGCTTTGAGGTGAAAACACGGGTGTTACGCAGAACCCAGAAACTGAAATATTTCAAATTATCCACATCAACTTCAAAGAAAACCTCTATACTACTTTGAAAAACCAAACACACATGAACAAGGTGCTCCTGATTAAGCTCAGATGTAAAAAGGAAGCTTGTAAGATCTGGAAGCAGGGACAGGTGATCCAGGAGGAATACAAAGACACTATTCCGCACTGCAGGGATGGGGCAAGGAAAGCCAAAACCCACCTGGATGAATTTAGTGTGGGATGTGAAAGGCAACAAGTCAGGCCTCTGCAAGTATATAAGCAGGAAAAGGGAAGGGTAGGGAAAACATGGACCTGATTGTAAACGGAGCAAAGGCCCTACTAACAAACAACACAGAAAAAGCTGAGGCATCAATTGATTTCACCTTGTATACACTTCTTGAATACTCCTCTGTCCTCCTTCCAAAAGCCAAAATAAAACTAACACAGATACTCCTCCAAAAAGCTGTAGAGAAGAGGGCCCTAGGAGTAGAGCTGATGGAACTGACACCGCATATACAGCAAGACAATTAATCAGAGACGAGACCTGACCTGATGCTTTCACTCTCCTTTGGGAGAAATGTTAAAGTGCCAGACACCAAGTCTGACACGACCTGTGTGTAATTTCCCTGCCTCTGTTGTTCCTGTATCACTGGGGTGTAGAAGATCCAGGCTTACCTCATGATATAGTTTAATGCTTCTGAAAACAGTCTTCATGAAGCAGGAGATTAAACTACCCTAAGAACAGAACCACCCAGATCTCATTGTCCTCTGACTCAGTATCTGTACTAACAAGTAGCCATTAGCAAAACTTTCTAGGCTGCAGTGGAAAATAACTTAGAGAAAAACAAAGAAAATGTGACTGGAAGACAGGCTTAGTGAAATTCCCAGTTACACTTTGTTGAAACGGCTCAGAATATGCACATCTGTGTTTGCCTGGAAGTGATCCTTTATGAAGCTGTGTTGAAGCAACTGCTGACAGCTAGTCAAAGCAACAGTCCAATTTCCTGAGACAAGCCTGGAGTCAAGCACATCTGCCTTTTCTGAACCACCAACTGCCAGTGGTCAGAGATGGGAAAAGGATGACAAAAGAGCAGTAGCAGGTCAATTTAATCAAAGCACAGAGAACAAAAAGAAAGCAAAGGCTGATGGCTACTTACTGGTAGTGAGTGAAGCCCAAAGCAGGCATGTCAGCATACTTCTCAGCAAAGTCGGCCAGCCGGCTGATCACCCTTGCGAGCTGGTGGAAGCAGGAAGGATAGAAAAGAGGTGGAATAAGACAAAAAAAAAACCCCCAAACAACACAGCAGAAGTTAGCATGCTTAAGCACAACATTATGAGAAAAAGGGGAGGGGAACAACTGTGCAGGGGGGGACAGCTGTGCAGGGAGGGACCTTGAGGGGCAACTGTGCAGCCCCCTCCAATTGTAGAATATGGTGTGTTTCAGGTTTTCAGGGCAGGCATGCAATTTCTGCTTGCTACGAAACTCAAGCAAGAGCTAACACAAGTCATTGGACTTGAGCTCAAACTAGTCTAATCGCCATGCCCAACCCAATCCTGCAGTTGGTTCATCCTTGGGTATTTTCTTTATTCCTGGAATTGGTCAGAAATGAAGTTGGTTTGGGTATAATTGATACATGTACAAGTACAGGGCAAATTGGATGCCAACTCATTCAAGTCAGATAGACACCACTGCACTACACTCCTGCTATATTTGACCTCAGAAAATTGTATTATATAGTTTCTTAAATGCTGACACACTCCTAGGAATATAGCTAAGGATAAGACTAAGATAATCCTGAAAACAATACAATTGCTTTCTGAAGCTAGTACCTGTGGCACACAAACAAGGAGTGGCTTATAATTCCCACTGTGAGCAAAAAAGCTCTGGGGAAAGACTTGAGAAAGCAAAGGAACTGTTCACTTCTTTGAGAACAACCCAGACAGACAACTCCTCCTAGCCTCCCACAAATGTTTAGGAAAATCCAAGTTAAACACAGGCTATGCACAGGACGTGAGTGCTCCCCAGTTCTGAGACACTGCAGAATCGCCTTCTCACCTTGGGTAGCAGCAGGTTAAACCCATCACGGAGGACAATCAGATCCTGAAAGAAGCAAAGAAAGGAACTTTGGGCCATGTCTAAAGGACCAGATATAACGGTTTCTCTCAGAGAGGATACAGATTATGCTTTGTTGACTCAAATGTCTCCTCTTAAAACAAATGCTTTGCTTTCCTTCTTGTAACAGAACTTGCACTGAACTTGCTTATGACAAAAATGCTGGATCTACCATTGTTCCTTTTATACTGTCCATGGAAGGTCATAATGAGTGGTGGAAGACCTGTTTCCACCAAGTGCCTATGAATGATTATTTTGAGGTTCTCGGGACTGCCCATGGAATGACAGACTAAATCATACAGTCCCAAGTGGAAAATACAGGCACTGTAGGCTAAAGACAGCAGGAAGGTAAGTGGACTGATGAGGCACCAGTCATCTTTACTCCTTCTTTTGTGACCAAGGTACAGTGGGGTGCAAGTGTCACAAGGAAGGTGATATTACCCAAAAGCTAAACAGGTTTGCAAAGGAGTAGAGAAAAAATAATCACACAGCAGCTTCTCATGCGACAAAAGCAGCTGTGAAGTTGCAATGGCTTGAACAGTGGAACAGCAACATATACTGAGAAATGAGGCTTCCGTTTGCATTCTGTTTTAGACGAGGCTTTTCACAAGTATTTTACACTTTTGCAGAACGGTAGTACTTCCTTTTTCACTTAACACACTGATCCCTTCTCTTGGCTGCTGAAAAGCTTGTTTTCCCCTGAATTACGCAGGGGTTCCAAGAACAAATTGAAAGCTCATGGACCTTGTTTTGTAACTCAGTGAACTCTTGTCCCAGTGGTGTAACTGATAAATCACACAGTTCACATGTTTCTTTGTGTGTTTACAACTCCCCTCTTATCTCCCTGAATATTTAACATGCAAGCAGAGGTTAGGGAACAGTTTCCAGTTAGATCTTGATCCACATCAGAAGAAAGAAGGCAAGTGGAGCTTGCCTTCCTAGGGTAGCCAGGTTGAAGAACTGAATTAACTTCAACAGTGAAATTAACAATAATGTCTGAAAAATACATTTAATATTTTATAAAGAGCTATAAAATAAACAACTGTAGCTTTGTTTTGCCCAGCTCTGCAGGCAGGAAACTGAAATATTATATTACCGTGTTATCCCCTACATAGCAGGAAGTTGCTCCAAGGTGAATGATGGCTGCAGCTTTCGGGCAGCAGTGGGCAAAGGTGTGCACGTGGGCCATCACATCGTGGCGCAGCTTCTTCTCTTCCTCTGCTGCCATCTTGAAGTCAATGTTGTCCAGATTTACTTCCATCTCCTGTATCTGCTCATCTGTGATAGGAAGCCCAAGTGACTGCAATGGGAAAAGAACTTTTATTGCTTTTTCTCTTTACCAACAGAGACAGAAGCTGTTGAAATAATTTACTCCCGTATGACATCTCCCAGAAGCGTGACAATTTGGTATAATCAAGCTGTAACAACAAATGCTTTCATTCTAGGGCTCTCCAGCCTTTTCCAATAGGATAGGACAGTGTTCATTCTTAGACATTACTTTTGGTCTTCATACTCTCCTCAATCATGTAACACTCCTGTGAAAACCACAAAAATTAAAGCACATGGGGAAAAGTGATATAAAAATAGTATAGTTTAAACTTATTTTAATGAAGTTTACTTTTTGGGTAAAGAAAAATCCAGCTACCATGTGACTAAGTAGCTTGTCTCAGGAAAAACTCTCTGGACCACAACTAGACCTACACAACTGTAAACAGGGGGCTTAAAACATATGGAAAGGTATATATGTTTGTACCTTTTCAAAAAGTCCTCAAGTACCTCATCTCAGATTGAATATGAAACCTTGTGAAATCAATTACTTGATCTGGAAGATAGAGATAAATGCTCCTAGTTCATGCTCAAAACAAATTGCTACAGCTTTTCAGCAAGCTGACTTAAAGATATCGAACCACAAGATTATACACTGGTATAATTCTTGCAGAAACTAACTAAGATGAGAAAAATACCTTTTCCTGATACTGAGAAATTAAAAGTCTCACAATGAACTTGGCATTGCTGCCTTTTCCAAACCAAATTCTACTGTCCTGTGCATTAGTAATGAGAAATCCCCAACCAGGAGGTTTCCAGGATTCAAAGTATTTAAGAAACTGCTTCTGTTCAGAATCAAACTGACTGAAAAAATGTTTTGCAGATGTGAAAGCTGGAACTGAAGAAGACAGCAGGTGAAGCAGATGTATCTTCAAGGTCCTCATCAGCTAATAAGTACCCAAATTTATGCTGTTGCAAGCATATACATGACCAAGCACAGGCAGCTCAGCAGGCAATACACTCTTGTGCCAAGATTAAAATCTCGTGCCTTGCTCAGACATCTGTGATCCTTTGGGAAAAGCTGACCACAGTACACAGTCAAACAGACAGCAAAGAAATAACCCCCCAAAAGGGGATGATTTGACGTAGAACACATGCAAGGCAGGGTAGTGCCAAGACAAATGATATTCTCATCTGTCCACAAACGTGTGAGGCCTCTTCCCTATGAGCTTTCGTTGACACTGGCAGTACCTCGGAAAGGAAACAATTGAATATCCTTCAAACCCGTGTACCTAAGAAAACCAAGCAGGAAGACCACATGAGAGAGAACACAAGGTTTTCCCAAAGCACCACAGGTCAGTGAGGTCAGTGACGAGCTCTCTGGACTGTGCTTTTAGGGTGTCATTCCTCCCAGACTGTTCCAATATTTTGATGTGCCACTCCAACCGCTATGAGTGTTCATCACTATTCCTAAAGGATGGGGCAGAGCAGGCGGATGTCATGGCACACCTCCTGCACACAGAATGATAACACTGGGCTGCTCATCATGTAAAGAACATAGAAAAATACTGAAAATTGAATTGGACAGGAAAAATAGGTGGAGGGTTACTACAGAAAGGGAGAAAACATTTATATTGCACATGTGCAAAACATATTGTAAGCCAGTTTGATGCTGCAGGATATCAAAGCTACTTCTACGGGAAGGGAGAGCTCCAAGGAATTTGTACTTAACTTTCAAATACAATTAAGTCAAGAGTTCAAGATAAAAAGGGTTAACAGAAGAATCATAATACAAAGGAACTTATGGAAAAAAAATCAACTAGAATTTTGGGATGGGTATAAATTTAGCTCTTAACCCAAACTTTAAATACTGTCAGTTGAGAAAAGATAAGCTTTTCTTACTAATCACACACTTTGCTAAGCCTGCTCTTTCCAATTCCTGCTATTGCTTGCTGAAAGGAGCAAAATACTGTATAGACTTTCTGCCAAATTCAGTGTCAACTGAAATAATTCTTCCATTCTTATCTCACATATTCCAAGTTGACCACTTGAAAATTTCACCTATTAAGTAGAGTGAATACTGAAGCCATCTGCCTGGCCCTGTACTTTACCTAAAATTTTATCACTAAATCACTAAAATTTTATCACTAAGTTGCGTGTCTTCTCTCTTACTACTCCCTGCCAACTTTCAGAAAACCTATGATTAGATCTTCCTAGATCTGATTTATCAGAAGACAAAAGCAAGTATTGCCCACAGTTCATTTGTAACTGCTTGGTTTTTAATGTACCTGAAAAGATACGCTACATATCTTTGATAAGAATGACTGAAGAAGCAACATATGAAGGTCTTGGAAGTGAGGATATGTGCTGCAGTAAACTGCCATAGTTCATTTGATTACCTGGTATTTGAGTTGGTGTTCTTTTTTATAGAAATACTATGCATCTTCTGTAAGGAACCTAAAGAAACTGCTTGTATCTGTAACTAACTGATCGCTGACAGAGATAACAGGTGTTGGAAGTAGCTGACTCTTCCTCCTTTAGTCCAGAGCTGACATTAGATTACAAACTGCTCTGGAATGAGGAGACAGATAAAAATAGTAGTCTCCCTCTTCCCACTATGAAAAGAGAACTCAAGAAGTTGTAAGATACGTCTCTACTTTCTGGGAGCAAAACTCGGGGGTGGCAATGGGAGGCAGAGCAAAGGTCAAGAGATGGGCTAGCCCCGAGTTCAGGGCTTGGGAGTGGAAACCCAGAAATATCGAACTGGTTCTTTCAAGCAGATTGCTTTCTCCTATTGGACAACTCACGTATTCTGTTCTTGAACAGAAGAAAAAGTGATGATTATCTGCTGGAATTGATATGAATATGTTTAAATTGTCATGCTTCCAACATGCAAAGCACCTCAAGCATGCATTCATCGTATTGGCACTTTCTATGCTAGATGAAACTTGCAGCTTTCTCACTCCAGCATCTGAACTGTGACAAAATCAGGCACGTGGTACTTCAGAAGGTGACTCCTGTTTAGCACAGCTGTGTAATTACATCTTCAGCTTCTGAAATATCACATTTGGTCCAGCATATTATTGACAAAGCTGCTGTAGTGACATAATCCTCACGTGGAGAAAGAACACGGTAATGACACTGTGAACTGCTTGTTCGTTCTGCAGCACGGTGCTTCTCTGCCCTTGCACTCATAGTAACAGCCAGACCTAGTGCTTGGAGTGCTTGCTAACAATCCCAGGGCTTTGAAAAACAGAAACTGGACTCTGTACAAAACAAACGGGCACCAATTGAGTCTGAAAGCTAAAGCCATTCTGTCAGAAAGTGGGGTGGTTTTGTGCCTGTTTTTTCTTTGGCTTTTTTTTGGGAACACATTAAAGCTTTTTTACCGTCAAAAATCTGGTAAGAGTCACAAGGAATCAAGTTAGTGCATCTTAAAACTGACTGTGTCTCAACTGAGATGTAATAATGGCTGTACATGTATCCTTAATTAGGACCGGAGTCAGTCAGAAGGTTTAGCTTAAATTACACATTAAGAAAGTTAATTTCATACACTCTACTAACACAAGAGCTTGCAATCATATGGACATGCTCTCAGTTGCTGCTTCCTGATAGCTGAATTAATAATACACAATACCCAATCTTCTGTGGTATTATTTTTCTTTGTGGTACTCAGCCTACCAGTAACATCACAACTACCCTTGTCCTATTATAACAGGCCTGTAGAACTTTTTTCTGTACTTTGCTTTGGGCAAAAGTAAACTTATCTCGGAAAAAAGGGCTATCTAAAAACAGCTGGCTGCAGATGCAGGAGGTGGGCCGGTTGGCACGAGCAGACAGCCATCGGATTGAACGGGACAGTGGACCTCATCCGTCACACCTCCTGGAAAGCAAACAGCCGAGCGCTTGGGAAGGACACCGATGTTTGCTCAAAGGCAACCCCCTCACCAAAGATTGCTTAGCAGAGCTTTTACAAAACCGATTTTACAGTGCAGGCAAAAGTGCAAGGGGGAGGGTATGAGGCGAGAAGAGGTGATTTGCTGACAGGTACGCAGAGGACTGTGTACAGAGGGTTGGGTAACCCTGAACTCGCATACCCCCCACCCCCTGCGCCCCTTTCCTCCCTGGAACACGCTAAGGAGCGCCTGGAGAGTTGCTCTGGTCGGTTTCCCGAGGGTAACTCCGGGAAGACAGGGCCGATTCCCGCCGGTTCCCGGGCCCTCCTCCGCCAGAGCCCTTAAGGGAATCGGGACGTGAAAACGCCCCGGCACCACGCTCCCCGCGGCCCCGGGCCGCTCTGCCCTCAGCGCCCGTCCCGCCGTTACCTTCTCAGCCTGGGCG
>VZRQ01004164.1:944143-1028202 GCA_013397975.1 Machaerirhynchus nigripectus | reverse complement strand
GGGCGAGGTAGAGCCAGAGGCGGCGCCAGGTGCCGAACTTCTTCCTCTCGCTGAAGTTGTACGCCATCTCGGCGCTGGCGTACCGCGACACCAGCGGGGAGCGGTACCGCGCCATCACGTCCTCCTCCTCTCCGGGGGCCGCCATGGCAGCGATGGCAGCGGCGGCGGCAGCGGCAGCAGCAGCGCAGGGCAGGCANCGCGGCGGGCCCGGCGCCCCCCGGCGCTCGGAGGCCAACGCGGCCTCAGGGGCCCCGACACGGCCGCGGGACACAAAACATGCAGAGAACACGAGCTTTAAATGCTTAGCAGCCAAACACATTTATTAGTCTTTTTTTTTTTTCCAGGAACCCAAAAATAGTTTGTAGTTATAATGTAAGCAACTGAGTTGCACATAATACAATCATATCTTTCAAAACAAAACAAAACAAAAAAGCTGTTTAAAAGCCAAAAAAAAAAAACAAAACCAACCTTCAGAAAACTTATATAAGTATTACACCATCTCTCAGTTTCAATGAAATGACGACGACTTAATTCCTTATTACTCTTAACTTGTCACACTCCAATAAAACATCACCCTTTTGTTTGTTTTTTTTTCTTTTTTTTCCTTTTTTTTCTAAATCCAGCATGAGAAATACAGTACCTGCTATGGCAAAAATACACATAAAATGCAACATTTCAGCTTATTTGTACATTAGTAGAGTTTAAACATTTTATTGGTTTTTTTTTTCTTTTTAAGTGAACCAGTGATCTTAAGTACCACTATACTAAAAGTAAAATAAAAATATAGAAAAGGAGGAAAAGGGGGCAGCCAGCCTTACAAGAGCACCTTCTAAAGTGCTGAGTTTCTGTGTCCATGGAAAACCCTTAGGAAGTTCAAACATATCTGAGAATATGGGATGGAAATTAAGATGAAATCTGGATATGCAAGACATTGTGTCATCTCCTCTACATTCTCCCCATCTGTCCTGTGATTTTCTTTACTGCACACTATAGAAGGACGGGAGAAACCAGAACTATGGTAAGAGTTTAGTAAAGGAAGCCATTTCAAGTATAAGAAAAAAATAAACACTTACAGGTAACTTGCAAAGAGCATCAATATACACACAGCCACTATTTTTATTATTACAATGTCTGCTTCTGGGGGACAGTGTTTCAGGCAAGAGGACTTTAGCTGTACCTTCCTGTTACCTATTTATGTGCAAAGTAGAAAAGCTGCCTTTTCTAATCCAGCCATATTGGACATAATTGATTTTCTATTCAGCCACCTCATCCCTCCATTCCATAAGGAGAGAAGAAGGTGGCATTATTTTACCAAGAAGACTAGATGAAATGAATCTCATTCTCCATTCCTCTTCCAGACACACCCTTCTCCCATTACTTGCTTGCAATGAAGAGAAACTTGCCCAACTCCCGATGCCCACCAGTAGCCAGTTTCCTGAACAGGTAGAAGGCATTTACCTTTGTAAACATTATCCCTTATGTTTGTGGAACTCAAAGCAGCATTTCAAACCTCCAGCCGAGCGGTGGAGATGAAAATAGATCAGAACGCTCCCGTCACTGCTTTTCCTCCTCCCCTTTCCTCTTCCGCACCCAGGAAGATTACATTTGGTTACTTTTGTTAGAAGGTGGGGTTTTTTTGGTTCTTTGAGGAAAATACTTAGCATTTAGTTCAAAGTAAACATGACAGAATTACCATCATCAGAGTTATACTGCTGTTTGTTCTGCTTTCTAGATGAGAAAGAAAAAGCACTGTGCATCAGACGTTCTGCAGGCTTTAGAGCACAGGTGGCAGAAAACCAAGATACCTACATGTGTAAATCCCACAGGCGCACATGCATCACTTCAGCTTCTTTTTCTGCAGAATCACTGTATACACTTCACCTTGATTACTGGCAGAGATGGAGAGGGTGGCACAGGGCAACAGAGGAGAGATGTTCCTAAGGCCACGGGGAGCAATGCAGGACAGAGAGGACCAGGGAGTGTCAGTCAGAAAAGGTTTCAGGTACAGAAAGCATATTCTTGATATTTCGAACACCAAATTCCAAGAGGCATGGGCTCATTTGCACATCCCTGAGATGCACATCCAAGAAAGAAGAAACAGCGACCATGTGACTGAGAGGGGAGAAAGTAGCAGAGGTTCCCTGACAGCTGTGGGATTCACCCAGTGAAGACCTCTTCCCCCACCACCCTCCCAGAGACATTCTGGGAGAGCTGTAAGGCATATACACAAGCAGCATCTACTATCATTCTCTCTGTTCCTACGTTCTACTGGCAGGTGATGGCTTCTGTATACTGTGGACAAGAAGAGACACTGCATTTGAAGTGTGACTGGTAACACACTGAAATTAACTCAGGGAAGGACACAGGAAGCTACTCTGCCCTTTATCCCTGGAGCAGCAGCATAAAGTGGCCAGGTTCTTCATCTTACCCCTCTCTGGAACTATACACCACCACCTCCCCTTCCTGATGGCAGGAAAAGATGTGTCTACATGAAAGATGACATTACCAAAACCGCCATTTAACAGCAGGGAGAAGTACATGAACTTAGTCTGATTTGGTGGTCTGGTGAAAGAAGCAGCAAGCTCAAAGTACTTCAGTTTTGAAGCTTATCTAAAAGTACTGAAGACATGTGACCTGTAGCAACACTGGCATAAGTATAGAAAGAAGAGAAGAAGGAAACAGGCATAAAGACTGAGGAGTATGAGTAACTGAATCTCTATCAACTTCTATCATTTAGGATCTGAGTGTCTGATGGCTTCAATAATTAAAAAAAAAAAAAAGGGTTATCTCCCTCCACACAAGCAAACAATGTAAAAAGAACTAGCGATCTTGCCGTGAAAACCTTGTAATACTTCTATCATGCTTTTTTCTTTAAAGCACTTGACAAACATTACTAGTTGATCCTCACAAAACCCCTGTGAGGTAGGTAAGTATTATTAACAACCCCGCTTTACAGGTGAGAAAACAAAGGCAAAGTAGTTAAATGACTTGCCCAAGGCAAGGGAAGAGTAATGGCCAATGTTAAAATTCAGGAGTTTCAGGCTTCCGGACCTGTGCTCAAAACCACTAGTTCAAATATCTTTTTACAAAGGAGATAACAGATGGAAATAAAAGCCCATCAAGTGTAGAAGAAAAGCCAAGATTTAAAAGGTTACATCAGAAGGGGAAATGTACCACGAGGTATTTTTGTGAATGAGTTTAAGCTTCTGATTTTTCTTTTTTTTTTTTCTTTTTTTTTTTAAAGGCATTTGACAGAGTGGAACCCTGATAAGATCACATCTGCAAGGCAGGCACAGATGCGAGAGTGATCATCAAGTCTATTACTTATTACAGTACTGTGAATGTCAACAAAAATAAAATTGCTGCATGAAAACACTGAATACAGGCAGGATCATCTCTCAGTTTATGATATTACACCTAAGATAATGCCAAGGATAATGCAGGTACCATGGCTCACCATGGACAAAGGAAAAAGTCAAGTCAAAAGGTCCCTATTATAATGACAGAAAGAGCAGTGAGATCTGCATTTTTCTGAGGAGACTCTTCCTGGAAGCTCAGCAAGCTTCAAGGAATGCACATAATTCACAATGACTGCATTTTGGAGATGTGGGGAAGTAAATCCTTTTTAATGACCATTACGATATCACCTTATAGTAAAAATAGGATAGTTTCTTTTAAGTAGAGAGGACCTGGTCTACATATCAGTCTACTTTCCCTAAAATTTCACACACGGTCAACATAAGTGCTAAGTCACTGGCAGCAACACCAGAGAACTAAACACCAGTAGCTGCTGATGTTGAAAAAACACAGTCCTTATAGTTGGGATTTGATCAGCACTAGAAAGTAAGTACCATCTCCACCATCTTGCCCACAGCTGCACTGTCACTGTATGAACTGTGCTATAAACAGCAGCAAAGAAAATTTTAGGGATAAAGAAGTGTAGATAGCAAGGCCCAGCCATGTTCCAATTCTCCTGGAAGAGCACAAGCACTGCTGAAATAGAAAACAAGTAGTATATCCAAAAAAACCCAATGCCTGTGGCAGTGAGTTTCCTGAGCTTAATAGGGGCCAGAGCACAGGAGGTGGTAGATATTCCCCAGGTAGACCTGGTGTCCCATTCACCCTTTTGGCCCTGGGTTAACACAGTGTGGCTGAATCCACAGCCCTGTGCAAGGCTGAGAGCTGATTTTATTTTGCAGCCAACATTAGTTATTCAAATCTCTGCCCAGTTATCTATTGGCCAGCTTCTGACAAAAGGAAAGTTCTTATAAATTCCTTCTTAATTCAAAGTTATCACTTCCCCACTTCCCCAAACTATAATGGATATGCCATGGACACAGAAACTCCTGAACAGTTTAGCAAAGTATCTTTGTCCCCTACACCCCCCTTTGCAGAATGCATAGTTTACAATTCACTTACAAAATAAAGAAGCAATGCTGACCACATATGGGACCTTTTTTTTTTTTGAAAAAAGAACAAACAACCTCTTCTTAAGTTCAGTATCAAAATTCACATTTGCATAATAATACATTTCAAGGCCATTAGAGAGGAATGAGAGCGAAGCAAAGAAAACTGCAGAGTCTCTCCTCTCTTTGTCTTCCTGAATAGAGCTGAGGGATCCCACTGGAGTTTCTTTTCAGGATGGGAATTACAAAGCGCTACAACAACAGCTCTTGATCTTGTACACCTCATGTTTTGGGTGGGACGAAGAGGTGAATTATTAGGAAAAAAAAACAAATGGAAGGAGACACTGCAGATTCCCATGTTTAGCTACAAACAGCTTCGAAGAAACAAAAAATTACTTCAGATTTTTTTCCTTTTAAACACTTCTATCTCACCATTTCAAAAACTTTTTTTTTCTTCTTGTGTAATACCCTGTTCATTTAAATGGCAACGTTAAGTGTGCTGGAAGTTGAAGGGTTGGAAAAAAAAATTCCTGTTTCGCTTATCAGGACACGGGCAGAGAGGGTAAAAGTGTGCCTGCACCCACTATTTAACAGAAGCTACAAAACATCATCTTCTCTACATGTATAAATTTGTCTCAAATATCACTGTGTTTCAATTCTCCAGTGCTTACAAAAAACCAAAGCCACACGCACTCACACTCATGCACACAAACATAAAGAGAAGCCACATAATACATATACAAACTCAACCTGCAACAGCAGACTAGCCTAAAACTATCAACAGCTTCTGTGCATCACATGACATCCCTTCGCACCCCCCACCCCAATCTCTACCACATATGAATACGTATTGTGCAGTGTAGAGACCAGCCAATGATGCTGCTTGTCAAAAGGGACCAGTGGGCTGCAATCTCAATGTCTGACCTCTTGAAAGAATAAATTGACCATTGTCTCCCCTCCAGCCCAAGCGGTCTCCTCAGTTAGACAGTCACTATACTCACAAAGGCACATTCATAAATACCACATTTAACTTACTGCTTGTAAAAACGTAGGCGGAAACGTTAAGCGCTTATACCCCAACTCATTCCTACTGACCCAGCAAGAAGTATCACAATAATGTATCACTTGGTGAGACCTTACTCCACCTTTAGAAGGTACATATTAAAGAAGTCTTCCAACACCTCTTTCAATTTTTTTTTTTTGCATAAATGAATGCTTTTTTTTTGTTTGTTTTTGGCTTACATATTTTGGAATACAGCACACTCACTATAAAGCTCTGTTGTAAGGCTACCCCCTAAAGTAAGGCTGTTCTACCTTGGCTTGCATTTTCACTTCATTTTGCTTCTTCTCCACACGTCCCCAAAACAAAACAAAAAAACCCACACAGCGCCTTATATAGAAAGGGTAAGCCATATCTGGCAGGGAGAGGGAGGGGAAAGAAAGCACATAATATCATAACCATGTCACTAAAATAGCGATTCTTACAAGCTGTGCAACCTGCTCAACAGTAAATAATGAAGAAAATGATCACTTATGGTTGGTTGTGTTTCACCTGAAACAGGAGGAGCTTCCACTTTGTCTCAATTAATAAAAACAAACCAAAAAAAAAAAAGAGGAAGTTAGTTCTGAGAAACGTAACAACACACACCAGTAGCCAAGAAGAGGCATTTAGTGCTCAAGGAAACATTTCTTGCCGAACACGGCCTTCTTCTACTGCGCACTCATGCAAAATTCTCCAGTCTCTTCTGCTCTGCCCACCACAGTCAAGAGTGTTTGCTGCTAAAATACTTAAATACTTAATGCTGGCTGGCACAATGCATACTTCCCTTTTTTTTGTTCTTTTTCTTCTTCCTTGGAGTGCTCTGTATTACTTTACGGAAAGGCTGTCCGAGTCAAGTCAAAAAACTCCCTTTCTCACTACAAAGTTTACAGGACACTGCTGAATGTCACCAGTCCCAACTATCACACATACAGGGCAAAAATGGCTCTTCTGCAGAGGGCACTTGATTTGCTAGAAGCTTGCTAGGACTCTGGGAGACTTCTAGAGAAAAGCTTTCCTGCATAGCTCGATGAAAAGCAACGTGCAGGCAAACTGGATGCAAACAGATGTTGTCTGCTGTGTGCTACAGATGAAACTGCATCTCTCGTGGCCTGACAAGTTTTAAAAAGTAGGCTCCATAAATCACTTTTCATACAAGGATCAGAAGCTACAGTTACTACATCACAAAGTTTAAAGTCACATAACACCACAAAATAGAGAGCTATTCATTTTAAACAGGACCCTGACTCAATTTTAACAGCAATGTAGACAGACCCTTAAAGTCTACTGTAGGCAAAGCTCTGCTTGGTGAGTCACTACAAAATGGACCTGTTTCCTATTATCTACTGCAAGGGAACTTTGGTAAAATTCAGCAACACTGGTATTTACAGTGATGGGACGCTTACGCAAAACATTGTGAAGGACGTGAACTAGCAAGGCTGATAAAAATCTCCAGTTTGGCTCCTGTAGTTTAGTCCAACCAGCAAGTCTGCTACAGCCTAACTCTTGCTTTGAGGTTTAGGTTTGGATGTGAATTCAGGACAACAGGTCCTGTCTACATTGGGAAACTTCACACATTTCTCCCCATTACTGTTAACATCCTTCTGCCACAGGTGGAAGCCTAGTACTGGAGGTAAAGGGAAAGAGAGTTTGGGTTTTAGATATCTGTATTTTGATCACAGTGGGAATGACCGATAAAATCTAACAGCATCAGTTCCTAAAATTGCAAAACAGTCGCAAATGAAATACAGAAATGAAATGATATTGTGTGCAAAATCAATTTAGACAAACCAACAGATTCTGCATATGTTGCTTCAGATTCAGGACCAAAGTTGCACTTCAACATCATTTATTTACTGGGGTTTTTTTTGGAATTAACATCAACTTAGTTGTCTTGGTATTACTTTCCTGCCCACAAAGCATGCACACATATTCACAATTTAAAAAGCTGCTTCTGTTAAGGAAACCTTACATCTTTAGGAAAAAACCCCTACCTTCTACTCAATCAGGACTATTACCCTGAGATGTTAACCAGCCTCCACAAAACCTGCATTTCAATACACTTGAGAACCTGGATACTAGGGTCACATGATTTACAGTGAAGGTGATAAATGCAATATGCACTGGAAACACAACAGGTCCTCTGTCTGCTACACTGACCCTGATCCAGCTGATTTCCTTGACCAGGCTTGGTCAAATTTGGGTACCTCAGATACACAAACAGTGCTCCTCTTAAAGTCAATAGGAAAACAATAAGCACAAACAAAATCAGAAACTTAAAGAGTTAAACATAATAAAGAATGAAGCAAAAAACCCAACCTAACCAAAATTTCTCCCAAAAAAACCTACAGTACTATTTGGATGCACTATTAGGACACAGTGGAAGATGTGGCAGCATTTCTAGGAAGAAAAAACAGGGCAAAAGTTTAAAGAAATAAATGATTAGAAATTTCATGGTAAAAAAGGGTAAAAAGAGACCAACTTAATCTAAATGTTTAATTGTTATTTAATCTTTGAGGTGGTTATCCCAGCCAGTTTGTTGAAAACATGCTTATACTGCAGAGGTAAAAACATACTTGGCTTAACATTCTTACTCATTACAAAAGCCACTTAATGTGAAGCAAAATAAAAAGAAAAAACTTCTAAGAAAAACCTGGCACCCTGTGATTGCAGAAAACCCCAAACCAACAAAAAACCCACTCTCAAGACTGCTAGGCAAGTGTGGGGGTAGGAACATAAAAACACTGGGAAAAGATGGCAAGTATTCCCAAATTTCTGAGCTGTACCACACTTTGTTTTGCTGGCTAGACTGTTGTCACTGCTAAGACGAAATCCTCAAATGAAGCGAAGAATTATCACACAGATTAAAAACTGTCAGCTTGATAGACACTACAAGGCAGGGTAAGCAAAGTGGCAGGATTTTTATCTGGAAAGAGATGCCTTTAGTCTATTCCAAACTGTGCTGTCCCCAGCCTCTTCTCCCTACCTTGCCAACATGTTTAAACAAGATGCTGCCACTGATTCCCTCCTGGGAACAGTTTTGTAAAAGCCCAGAAGTACCCTAACATCAATTCCTGCTGACTTTTTGCTGTTAGGACCTCAAATGGTAGCAGAATTTTTACAACATCAAGCAATGGTTGTCCCCAGCAGCTGAGTCTGCTTAGCACAATTCTGAGACACCACTTGCAAGGGTTGGGAATGCCATGACTAAGCAACACAGATCTGTCAACTGTAGCTGGAAAACAGATTAATGTTCCTTTGACAATGCAGGGAAACTGTCACCGAGGAGACAGTCACTCACACTTACAGGATGAGGAGCAGACTGTTGTACTACAGTAGGTTTGGACCCAGCAGACCTCTGAAATTTAAGACTGTCAACCCTTCAGCAGTCACAATCCACTTCCAAGTGAATGTCAAGGGTCAGCTTTTTTGACTTAATGCTATGGTTTCCTCTCTTTTAGGACACTGCTGATTTGATAAAACACAACTTCTGGCAAAGCACTCTAATCCTCTCATTAAAAGAAACAATGAAATGAAATCAAATCCTACACTTGCTAAGTAAACCCTCCTTCTACTGGCCCACGACAGGATTTTTAAAGCACATTATTATTACTACTGATGCATTATTTCCAATAGACTCACATGCACACGCAGCACAACATGAAAACACTGGGCAACTGCTATGAGAAAGACAGAATTTGGCATCTGATTTTTTTTTTTAATAATAATAACAACTTAACTACTATTAAGTAACTCATTGCACGACTTGCTCACACGGCATGCTCTTCTTCCCTTAAGAATGGGTACATCTATTTCCATGAAGTGGCTACACTGCCTCACTTTGCCTCATCTTCCCTCCCCTCCCCTACTGTAGGGCATGTGGGTGCATGTAACAAGGCACTAGCGCGGTTTTCGTGGTTTGAGCCGAGCCATTTCAGGCGGAGTAAGCCCCTGACCCTTAGAGCTGGGAAGCAGAAGTTGGCCATCCCAACACCAAACTCTGAAGTTCAAGACTGTAAGCCCTGACAGCCAGCAGCAACAGAGTGAACAGAGGAGTTTAACAGCTATTTCCCTCATATAAAATGAAACAGAAAGACTGGGGGGTGGGGTGGATGAAGAAAAGCAAGCAGCAAATCTCCAAGTGGGGAATTAAACTGACCAAGTAGCTGAAAACAGGAAAGTTGATTTCCAATGTACATTTTTGTGGAGTTTTTCCATATTCTTTTTTTTTCTGTACTGAAAAAGGCAGGTTAATAGAACTACTTCATTACTGAGTATTCTGCCAGCACTGGTTTTCTTTAGCACTGCTCAGAAGTGGTTCAAAGAAGCACCATCGTGTATTTGCTGCTAGTTATCCTAACCAAGGATTCTTTCAGTTAAACTCTACTGCATTTTAATAAGGTTTATACTTTCATTCTGCTTTTGAAAAGGTGCTTGGAAGAATATTTTTGTTTAGTTTCAATCGAGAGGGAATAGTAGATTTCCATTCACACACTTCTCTTCTCCATGCAACTGCACACGTCTGCATGAGTAACAGAGCACAATAAATGATAACCCTTCTCCCACAAATTGTTTAAAATTGCAATGAATTCCTGTTGCTGATATTGAGAAGTTTTTGTAATGTATCTTAATTTAGAAAGTCTTTAAAATTCTTGATCCCTCGCTTGACAGTAACATTTGGAGATTTTTCTTTTTTTCTTTTTCTTTTTATTTTTTTTTTTAGCATTTTTATTTTAAAGTAAAAACTTTCAAACATTTTGAAGATTCAGGAACTTGTAAAAGTTTATCAACAAGAAACAGCCATCTATCTAGGATAAGGTTAAATAAACCATCTTCAAAAAACTGGCTTCCTACCCTAGAATTCCTGAGAATGCTTGCAAATTTAAAGCAGGAAAATAAAATGTTAAAATAAAAACAAAAACACTGTTAAATGCTCCCAGAGTTAGTCTTCATCTAAAATATATATATGCACTTTTTGGTCTTTTTTTTTTTTTTTTTTTTTTTTTTTTTGTACGTTTTAATTTTTTCCCTTTAAGCTTACAATGGAAGAACAATTTAGCTTTTCTTTTTAAATATTTCAAATCCCTCATTATGTCTTGTAAACAAGAGGGGCTCTAGCACCCGGCTTTCACCGTAGTATCGCAATGAACTCAACTAGCCCAAAGTGCAGGAAAAGGGACCTTAGGGCAGGTTGGGAGAGAGAAGTGAGGGTGGAACACAGCAATGAACCAGGATGTATAGCAAATCATGTGACAGAACAGATACTGGCTTGCTCAGGCCAAAGGTGCTTCACTAGGAAGTACTGCTGGCACAGGACTTTTAAGAACCTGCTCTGCGCGTCCGAGCGCGCTTGGTCTTTGAGCAGAAACAAAGCTGTACAGATGCCTGCACATGAGGGGCACTAGCCAGCTAGCAGAAGCTGAAAGAGAGCATTTTGTTTCTTTGTGCATGGTGGGATAGATGGAGGAGGAGACATGATAGGAAAGTGTATTCCAAAGGGGACAGAGTATGCTGCACACTCCAGTTTACTAAACAAATACAAACCTACTCATATTTTTTGCCACATAATGCTTTGCATACAAATCTACAGGCATGTGTATATGCAGCATTTCCCTCAGTCTTCCTTGTGACATTGGGTTTACACAGAAAGGGCGAATTAAATAAAACAGCCATGTAATTCCCTAGCCCTTCCCTCCCACCCCCAGCACACAGGCATACACACACACATACACACACACGTGCACCAACCTCCCCCCATGACTTGCATCTGTTTTTGCTTCTCCCCACCAAACCCATGAGTTAAATGTATTAGACATGGTTGCATCCTTCAATGAAAACGCTGAAGAAACAGGCTCCCCCATCTACCCCCCCCCGCCAGGTGATACAGCACTTCTCCCTCTGAGGGTTGGAATGGACAGGTATGTGCTGGTACAGAATGTCGGCACTTTGTTAGACAGTGTAACAGCTGGACAATGCCATATGGAAGTCCTAGCACTTACGGAAAAAGTACCAGCATCTCTCTTCCCTCTTCCCCTGGCCCCACCCCCACAAAAGACTTCCCGCTTCGTGTCAAGGGATGTTCCTTCAAGTCTGCTACAACTCTTTTAACAACAACAGGTCTTAAAAGTTTTGTTCCCAGCGCACACATGCACGCACACACTGGCTAGCACTGTGGATTACAGGTCACCCCTATCCTGCCCAGAGTACTACTACACTGATGCTAAAAAAACCCCAAACCTTTCCTTAAATACAGAAATTAAAAAGCAACAGTACAGAAAAAAGTAAAAACAAAAAACAAAAAGGTGCAATACTTTTTAAAAAAAAAAGTCTTTGCTAGTTATATACCTCCCTAAGCAAAACCACATACACAGGAAAAAACACAACACAGAGAAACAAAAGGAAACCTTTGAAGTACACACTGGTTTAAGAACATTCGTACGTAAACGTTTCTGTCAGTGATGGTCTGGCGCTGTAATGACACCAAGGCCTGGCACAGGTAACGCTCACCGTGAAGGACGCAGGAAGGAGTTAGCTGCATGTGCTTTCAGGAGATGAGGCAGGCTGGCCAGCACTTTGCTGACACCATTTGGTTTTTTGTCAGTTTTAATAGAAGCAGTAAATCAGCTAAAAGGCTAATTTGGTTGGGCTGGATTTTCAAGCTTTTGATGGATTCCTCTAGAATGAGTACGGGTGCTTATTTAGGTTTGGGGGAGAACAGAAACACTTGTTTTTTTTTAAAGGTACTGAAGCTTGCAAGAGACTGAAAAAGAATATTTGTCTAGCTGCACAAAAAATGGCAATGTCTTCTTTCTTCCTCTTTGCCCCTTGTTGGAAGAAATAAATGGCTTGCATTATATAACAAACACTCTAGGGTTCATTCAGTACAAAAACTCCACATGCAGACATAAATAAAGACACTGTTACTCAAACGACAACATCGTCTCCCCTCTCACCAAATCCTTTGGATATGGCAGTGTTCTGCTCTACCACAGGGTTTGAACAAGGGCTAGGAAGCAACCATCCACTCTGTATGATCTGCAGATTTGAGATAGCACCCTGCTAAAACGAATTTAAAAAAACATACTGGCAAATTTTAATCCAGCCCAACTGGATTCCGCTTCAGCCACAGGGACTCCACCATGCCTGTCTTGCTTTTGGAATCAAGACATGCAGATGGCCAGCCAGCCCGTAGACCATCAGCAATGCAGCGTTTCAAGATTATATATATAGAGAAAAAAATGCACACACACAAACATGTGCACACGCACTCACACAGAAACAAGCACACGTGGGCAGTTACATGTGCCAGAACACACTGGTACTTATCAACCAGCCAATCACAAAGTGTTGGTTTTTTTGTTTTGTTTGTTTTTTCAGTTTTGTTTTTTTTTGTGGGTTTTAAATTTTTTTAAATTTTTTTTTAGGTTTTTTTTTTTTTGTTTTTGTTTTTAAAGTGAGGCTCCGTCAAGTCTTTCCCTCCCTCCCCTTATTCTTTTGAACCCCTCCCCAACCCCAACCCAACATGGTAGACCTAAGGACGGAAACACACCCAGTGCAAACAAAGTTAAAAAGCTATTTTTTCAGTATATATGTTTCTTAGCAACAACTTCCGTATAACATGAAAAAGTGAAAAACTAGAAACTAATTTTTTTAATTTTTTCTGTTTAAATTTAAATGGTATGTGTACTTGCTTCACATTGTCTTTCTAAGTTGGCGTTCACGATTCAAGTATTTCAAGAGTGATATGTTCTCTTTTTGGATTCATATTCCAAACAAAAAAACTGAAGTTATATAAGGGAGGCAACTATGTGCTCAGACAGTCTATCAATGACCCACCTTTTTTTCTTTCTCCGTTTTCTTTTTTCCTTTTATAAATGTATTTATTGCAAGTTGAAAAAAACGAAAAGGTCAAGTTAGTGCTGCTGCTGTTCCAAAAAAGGTCACGAGGTCAGAGTTGAAAGTTCTAAGTTCAGATTGAATCCGACCCTCCTCCCAGAAGGTCTCCAGGTAGTAAGGGAGCAGGGCTGCCCATTCTGTGTGGATCCTCTACGCTTGGGACCCCCCACAAACTTGAAGAATAGTTTGGGGGCCCCCACAATGAAGCGCCAGTGAGATCACCCCCACTGCTGCTGCCGCCGCCACCACTGCTCCACTGCCCAAGCCCTGTTGACCCACCAAAGAGATTCAAAGCAGGTCCAACTGGATCTGTCTGGTTCTGTCCTGTCTCCAGGGATTGCCAGCCCGCTGCGGGTGCACTCGGGGTTGCTGCAGGTGTAGGGGGCTGAGCTTGTGCCAAAAAGCGACTAACCTCTTCATCTGTGGCAAACTCAGCCAGGATGGTAGTGTTTCCCAACACACACCTACAAGGCAAGATACAGATAATAAAAAAAAAAATTAGAGCCAAAAGGTAAGGGCAAGGGATTCAGAAAGCACGGGAACAGCACTAATAGGTGCCCAAACCAAAAGAGGTATCAGTTACATTGCTACAATGGAGTGCACATGGAAAACTTCAGCTGTTCTTGACAGTAAAACTCACTCAAAACACAAGAGCTTCCATTTTAGAAGGGGAAAAAACAAAACCCAACCAAAACACCCCAACCCCCATGCCCCAACACTCAGTTATGCCTCAACAAAATCTTTTTACATTTAAACTAAGATCCTGAACGTTAACACCAAAAGCAATAGAAGTGCCCATACCACGTAGGTAAATGCACGTATGCCATCTTTCAAACAAAAATGATGAACAACAAGTTAAAAGCCTTTGAAATTCACGTGATTAGTATAATTCAAAAGTTTTTGCTGACTTTAGGGGCTTACATCACCAACCCCTCACACTCCCCAAAGATTTTTGTCATAAAACCTTGCTTACATGTGCAGTGCAGTCTGGGCCTTGGCCGCCTCCTGTTTGGTGTTATATCGGATGAGAGCGGTGCCCTGGGTCAGGTTCAGATGGAATGTCAGCAGTGGGCCATGCTGCATGCAGATCGTCCTCAAGGTTGACCCATCAATCTGAGGAAGAACAGCCAGGATGAAACAGATGTTTGTAATTATTTCTCCAAACATACTTCAATCCTGACTTTGTCACAGTAATTGAAAGATATTCTCCTCTCAGAAAGAAAAACAGATGAAAGCAGTGGGAAGTAAGCAAAGGTGACAGAAGTTGATTTTCAAACAGGAACTGGTATGCCTTGACTTCTCACAATTACATGGAGCTTGCTTTAGTATGGAATAATCTCACTTATCTTTCCTGTTCACTTACAGCTTGAGTCCAGTTCTCCCTCTCTCGCTAAGTTTCTTACACTGTCACTATCCTTATGTTGACAGCTTTTCCAGTAATTAATGTCTTCGTCTCTAGCTCTCCAATTTCAGCAGAATTTAGATAAACTAGTATTTAAAAGGTTTTTGCAAAACTGCAAATATCTCTACAATGAAATTTTTGTAAGTTTACTTTGGTGCTTCTTTGTCTTTGTGGTTTATGGAACAGTGACAGAAAGAGTCAGTGATCTTCCTGCCAAACCCACCAATGTCCATTCCATCTGAACTGATGTTTTCACAGCAGTTGTTGCCTGCATTCCTTCTGCAGCAGGAACAGCTTGCTACTTACCTCCAGTAACAGCTGTTCTTCAGGTGTTCTGTACAGACAGATTCCATTCCTGGTGTGCCACAGGAACATGGACACATGAATGGGATCAGTTTGTGCAAATACTTAAGGAAGGGCTACTTTCTTCCTTCTTTCCCCCCTATTTTATAATACAACTTCAAATGAGGGAAAAGAAGTTGTGTGGGGGTATAAATATGGTCAAAGTTAAAACAGAGAACCTTGAAATGAACATATTGTTCCTTCCAACCTAACCATTCTCAGTCTATGAATCCATCAGAACCTTTACACTTTTTAGGGAACTGATCCACAATAAAGAGAGACGCCATAATGAGACGATTATGATCTGTTTCTTTTTCCTACTAACTTAAATGCCTCCAAAATATTTTCTTCTTCCATTAAATAATTCCTAAAAGCAGCATTAAAGTAATTTATACAAGCCAGACTTAGAACTGTGCCTTTTCCTCACACCACTTCTTCCTTCACATCAAGGAAAACAGTCTTTTCTACAAAAGGAGCACGGGTTGCCATTTTTCCTTTCACATCAAACTTTTTTTGTAGATTGTAGAAGCATGGTAAATTATCCTGCTGATCAGGGGACTCTCTGTCTAGACCTCAGGGTGCTGCTGATAATCATACAGGCTTTTCCTAGCCCTTGAATACAGGACTAACTGGGAATGCTGAAACCGGGATCTCCACGGAATTAATTTTGAATGGCAGCAAGCTTTGAGAATACTTGCAGAAATAACCTAACTAGACTGGTTTTGGCAGGAGTGCTGGAAAGATTCTGTGGTTTCACCATGGAAACACTAAAGTGAAAACTGGCAGTTATATCAAATTTCTTACTGACAACATCGCAAAGAACAGCTATAAACCATTCCACTTTCTAGTCATGAAATTTACCCTCACTTCTAGGAAAAATCTTTGTTTAATAATTTTTTATAACTCTTAAGTAATGTTTTAACAGCCACATAGCAAAACCTGAACATCTTAGCTGAAGAGATAACAATAGAAAAACCAGCCAGACTGCAGCTCAGTTTAGTAGAAATGTTACATATGCTGACAAATCTGATTTTGTCAGATTTTATTCAAAGAGAAACAACTGAAGAATTCAAAAATCCTTGCTAAAGCAAACAAGTTCCCAGAAACAACCACAGAAAATACCTGTGGAGTGAGATTGTGAAGAACCAGCCAGTAGCTAGGACGAACTGAGCCACCATCACTCCAAGTAGACGCTGCAAATTATAAGACAGAGCAATCAAGACAGATTTGATACAAAGAAAAACCATCCTTCTTTACAGTTAGGTCTTCCAGAAAAAAATCAGCATTACCAGCCCTGTTAAAACATGGAAGCCTAATCTTCAGCCCTGAAAACAAAACCACGCTTTTCCTCACATTTCACATCAAGATTCATTTTACTAGAGTTTATCTTAGAGGAGTTTCCCACTCACAGCAAGCATCTAGTCTTGAAAGGCCCTATATAGCAGGTATTCTCTTCTGGCAGCTCCCAGCCCTTCTTCACTCATTCCCTGCAGCAGGACCCGAGATTCCACCCCCTACCCGCCCCAATTACTGACAGCAAATTTCCATTTCAGGAAGGAACTCTCTTTTTTCCTATTACCAGACAACTGCAACTTTCTTTCCTCCAAACCACTGGTGCTGTAAAACATACACTGCTCAGATAAATGGTGCTACCAGCTGATTGTTCTCACCAGAGCCAAGCCTTGAGTCCTGTGCCCCCCAGCCCCTGACCGATCGGGGTGCTGTGCTGTTCCATGGAGATGATGGTTTGGGGTTGGTCAGGCCAGGAGGTGGGCGGGGCAGCCCTGTAGTGTTCCTTGAGGAAATATGGTTTTTCCACATCTTGTTGGAGAGATGAGTGGGATTGTGTCCTATGGGATCTGGGGACCATGTTGATTTGTAATCACTGAATTTTGCTAGAAGATTAAAGAAATTATATGTATTAGAGAAACTTGTGAGATTAAGTACCTGTCCTATCACAATAAACCTTTTGACTGAATTTATATTGGAGACAAGCATGAAGTACAGAACCATACAACAGTTAATTTATCATACCAAAAACCCCCATGCTACATGTAAGTTAATCTTCACTTATTTTATATATGCTGACCAAAAAAAAAAGTAACATACCTAGATAATTTATGATAATGTAGCTGATTGCAGTATGTTACATCATTAATTAGATGAACAGCAACTTTTATGTTCACACTGTATTTCATCCAAGAACCTGAAAATTTCTTACAAGTTTGGGCACTACTGACCTTTAAGGAAACTAACCTTCAACTAAAAAAACCTGCAGAGAACTGAAATGAGTATTTACCATTCTTGGTCTACTTAGCTAATGTTATCTCCTAAAGATGTCCTCCGTACAAGATCAAAGCTTTCTTGTGAATCACAAATCTCACACAATGTTGACACAGCAGTAACATATAAAGAAGGCTACTTAGCTGGATGACAGCTGGACTTTTAAACAATCTTGATAGTGCATTTTTTTACTAGAAAGCATTACAAGATGCCTATTAGAAACCCAGTAGTGGATATCCTTAACACATTTCAAGAACTCCTTATATAGAAATGCAATAAAAAACAAAAATAAAATTCTCCCACAACTTCTGACACCAAGGAACATTTCTAATGTCAAAATCCCTCGTTGTTATGCAGTGAGAACCAGCCAACACAGACGTGGCAATTTGGAAGACAAGGTTGTGACAGACATTGTCTTAACCATAACTCTCATGTACAGGTGTGCAAATATATGTATTTAACTGTAATCACCAACAGACGGCGGTGAATTACTGATTTGAAACTAAGTGAAAAAATACACATTTACAGTATGCCAGGGCATCATAAAATAACACATCTGGAAACCAAGACCATAAAGCTTTCAGCACATATAAGCATGCTGCAATTTACAGCTGGATCTCTGTATTTCCATAACACAGTAACGGTCAGTAGCAAGCAGGTTTCAAGCACTAACCTCTGAAAGTGTATGAAGTGCTTAAAAACCTGCTTTCACTAGACTCTGCTTTAGAGATAGGTGAATTCTAAATTCCCGGTTCAGAAGATCTGTTTTCTGACTGTAAAACACTTGTGTCTAGTAGATGAACTGGTATTGCAGATCAACTAGAAATTGGTATGTGGCAGTGGTCTGATTTCCTCAATTTGACTATGACTTCAGTATTTTTTTTTTTATCTCTTTGGTCTTTCCTATGTGCTAGACAAAAATTAAGCAAAGGCAAGAGGCTGCTACATGCCACTCCTTTCCTCAGGCTGTAACAGAGGAATCTTCTATGTCACTAGAATGCTGCATACACAGACACTGCTTCAAACCAAAGTCAGCTCACAAACTGGTGGCAGGAACTCAGTTTTTCTTAAGGACTAAACAGCATTTTCAACACATTTTGTGAAGATGCTGAGGTAACACCCGAACACAGCTTTTATTCAGTATGATGAAAAAACCCAAAGTTTGGGCCAGATATAGCTCTCAGCTCTGTTGCTCACCTCCGTGATTTAAACACAACTCTTCATTTTTAAGTAACTGTCAAGGCAATGATGTCTTCAAGAAAAAGTTCTGACATCTGCAAGAAGCTTAAAATCCCAATGGTTCACCTGGAGCAAGTATTTCCAGCGTTCTACTCTGAAGTGTGTGCAGAAACAGTTTTTTACAAGAAAGCTTTGGAGACCTTCTTACGAAGGATTTGAGACAGATATTTAAGTTTATATTTATAGGCCAACCATTAAAAGCCAGAGAACTAAACGTCCTCACTGTCCAGATTTCAGGGAATGATGACTGCTGGAAAAGGCAAGGCAAAAACATTCCCTTCACAGCACTCCCATGTTCTAAAGTTAAAATAAATAAAATCACTCACCTTTACTAATACATACACAAGCGGGTATATTTTAAAAACTATGACATGTCAACAGATTGTACATGTACTGTTTCATTTTTCCTTTTGTACCTGCTGCTTCCTACTACTCTACTCTTTAACTTGCATAATATGCTGGTTTTGGCTGGGATAGAGTCAATTTTCTTCACAGTACCTGGTATGGAGCTGTGTTTTGGATTTGTGCTGGAAACAGTGTGGATAATGCAAATGATTTAGTTATACTGCCACATAGTGCTTACACAGCATCAAGAGCTTTTCTGTTTCTCACATCATCCCATCAGCGGGAGGGATGGGGATGCACAAGAAGCTGGGAAGAAACAGTCAGGACAGCTGACCTCAACTGTGCAAAGCGATATTCCATGCCCTATGGAGTCATGCTCAGCATATAAAGGCTGGGGGGAGAAGGCGGGGGAGACGTTCAGAGTTACGGTGTTTGTTTTCCCAAGTCACTGTTACACATGATGGACTAAACACTCCAAGTGGAACCATGATGAACTAGTGCTAAGTGAAAAACGCTTTGGGTAAGTTTCAGAGCCCGCATACCTGAAGTGCTATGAACGTTGGTGAAGGAATTGTCAGAGGCACTGTAGGGCCAGGCACCAGGTGAAGGCAGCGAGGTGTTGAGGGAAGAATTAGACCCTATCAAAGGGAAAAGGAGAGAGAAAGAGGAGACCAAGTTCACAGAGTTTCTGTAACACCATTAAACCTCAAGAGAGCCACAACTGCACCAATGCCAAGCTTTCAGGTGATCCCAGCCACAGTGCAAAGGCACACAGATTCCTTCTCAGGCAAATGCAACAGAGACTGTTCGCCTGCTACGACCGCAACATCGCAATAATCCCGAGTATCAGAGCAACTTTGATAATCACAGACCAGTAGTTCACCGTTTTACCTGTGGTGTTGTCCCGCAGAAGTTGGTGGTCAGTATCTACAATGGGAGATGTGGCTGTCCCCCCCAGCACACTTCCAGGGGTCACATAGGGGTCAGATTCAGGGTCAATGTTTTGTATACCTTTCCATGGCACTCCTGGTTGGAACTCTGGGACAAGAGAGAAAAAGGAATTAGATGCAATCAGGGAAATATCACTTATTAGAAGTAATTGCTGAAGGTATTTTGGGAGGGTAAACAATTGTCTTCTGTACCATTCCTCAGGGGAAAAAAAAAAGACTACATTTTAGACGTGTAACCTATTTCAAAATTCCTCCCAGAGCACTAGCTCTGATGTCTGAATACAAGTCTACAAAAGAAGTGGTACAAGTGCATCCAGTATCCCTTTTAAGTGCTTCTCCTTTGCTACATTCAGATGAGGTTTCAATAGTTCTAATGCATCCTATATAAGATGTGTAAGAATAGATTCTGTACACATACTTTGTGTGTGTGCAGAAGCCTTTCCCAAGGAAAGGCTACCTACCTCAGGAGTTTGTAAACACATGTGACACAGCATGCTGTACATACACACACACACTTCATACATTACTGATCAATACTGAGGTGAGATGCTTTATGGTAAAAGTAATGTATATACTCATTGACATGGTATATACTCATGCTTCACAGTGAAATGGGATGTACTTATCATGCTTTAGTTTCAACTATAGCTCCAGGCATGCCAGAATTGTAAGACAAGAGGATGAATTATATTAAATATGAATACACAAAGACTCCAGTTACTGTAAGAAAGATCAGTAACTTGGTTCCTTCAGTGAATTAAGTGCTGTGGTCAGTTCTGGAAGCAGTGGTGCAAAAGCAAAACTGATGAACACAAAAACAAGTAAAGAACCTTCATATACTATGTGACAATTTGTGTGAGAGAAGAGTGCAAAGGTGGCAGATTCATCCCTTGCAGATACAAGTCCAGAATACAGAATTCCCAACCCGTATTTCTGAAATAATTAATTCAGAATTATTAAATCAGAATTTGAGTGTAATTAAAGATCCATTATTAAAAGCAGGTCAAAGATGTGCTCTCTAGAATGAAGCACTGTAGGATGAATCTGGCATGGAAGGGTTCATTTCAGTCACCTTTGTAATGAAGAAGTATAGTCAAGACTATGACTTTCACAGACACATACAGAAGAAAATATGATACTACTGGTTCAAACAATGGCCACAGCAAGAGCAGTATTAGACTGTGACAATGCACGGGAGAATCTGAGAGAAGACAAGAGAAATGCCCCACTGGGTCATAACTGTGGTCCATCTAATCCAGTATTTTGCCAACAGCAGTCGGAGAAATACCATTAAGGCACAGAACACAAACCCGGCCACTATCTGTGGACTACTGGCCTCACTCTCTCCCAGTATCCACAGCTGTCCTATCTAAGATAGCATAAACACCCACTATCTGCTAGCACCAGCTCATGAAACTGTTTTTCCATCATTTTATCCAATCACAGTTTCAATTAGCTAGCATCACCTGTTTCAAGAAGCTCTGAAAGCAACACAACCCAGAAGTTTGCCACTCCTGATGGAAAAAAAGCTCCCATCTATTTAAAATATATATCCTCTTAATTCGAGCATTTGCACCATGGTTCTGGCATTGCAGGAGTCACAGAATTACATAATATAATATATATAATATATAATATATATATTATTACATAATATAATAAATATCTGCATTTATCTTGTTCACTGCCTTCATGATTTTATAAACATCAGTTACATCTCCCAATCTTTAGTAACTCAACAAAATAATCCAGGTATCAACTCTTTTAACACACAAGCAAACAGCACAGTATCAAGGAAGGACTCTGCTCAACTACTGCCAAAATACTGCCATAGCCTGACAAGCAGGACCACCTTATTGTTAAGGAAGAAGTGACACAGCCCTTGGGTCTACTCAAAATATCTTCTCTGAGACAAAGAATCCATGAACACAGGTTAGAACCTGGAAATCAGAACTTGTCTGGAGAAAAAAAAAAGAAGCCCAAGTCTTCTATCTGTAATGATCGTGAGAATTGGTATGGATGAAAATTAAGTGCACAGTAAGCTCTAATCAAAAGGTTAATGAATATAGAAACAAGGCTCCAAGGATCAGGCATATTATTGTTTATGAACACATTCACTCAACAATGTAACCCTGGCTGGAAAAGCATTTCCTTCAACTTCGGCATACTGACAAATTTCCAAACTTTCCTTTGGGGCTGATAGTTATTAGCACATTCACCAACTTCTGTCTACAGACATGCTCTTTTATTTCTAGACAGTAAAGAAGACATGAAATTAATTTCTCCACTGATATTTGATAGGTCCTCTCAAGATATGAGAACCATGACAGACACATCCAGGCCAGTTTGTTTGAAGTATGACTGATCTTGAATAGGAAAATGACAGTACAAGTATTACCTAAGTATGCAAGTCTGTGCGACATAACCAAAAGACAGAGTTCTCACCAATGCAGCAAAACTTGCTCTCACCTCCAGCTGAGATATCAGTTTGACTGGGCACCACTTCATTGATCTTTGTGCTGAACAATACTGCTCTCTTGAACAGCAGAATTTCTGCAGCAGATGGCATTTAGGAGGAAAATGTGAAAGGTGTAGTCAGGGTGAATGCTGAGGGACCACTGTTTTCATTCAAAGGAAAAATTTCACCTATTTCAAGAGGTTTTCTCTTGTAAACTCATTTTTGATAACAACTTGTTTCCCAACACTGGGAAGAAGAAGTCTATCTCCAGGCCAGGAACTGACAGTGGACCTCATCTACAAGCTTGTAGAGAAGGACCTAGAGCGTAAAGTCACTTTAGGTCTTCGGTCTTCATTCCTCATCAGGGGTGCTGTGTCAATAAGGTAGATCATGATTTCAGTTTTCCTTGTCAATGAAGTCCAGAAGTCAGACAGACTATGAGACAGCTCAACTGGCGGATGGTTATGGAACAGTAACATGTCCCAGCAGCCTATGGATCTCATAAGAGTGGAGCAGCAATACAGCAATAACTGAATAACTGCCACCCACCAAAACTCAGGATCTGTTACACGAGGCCTGAAATCATAGTCTTGGGCTGCTCACACAAGAAATTATGGATGGTACTGAGGATCTCAGTGAAAATTTATGTTCAGGATTTGTAAACTTCATTTATCCTCTCACAGTAGTGAGGCAGTCAGCAACAAAAAATTTTACTCATCACTGACAGTGGGACTACAGATACCACTAGGGAAGCTCACAATATCAACAAGGGGCAAAGAGTAGCTATCCAGCTTCTCACTTCTGTAGCAGTTTTGGTACCAAGAATCTTGCCAAAGCCAGTGGTTGCTCCAAGAAGAGCTTGATCCTCACATGTCTCTTTTAACATTCCAAGCAGTACTGTGTTTCTCAGTATTATACAGGGGAATGGTGACTAAGGAAACAAGTTCAGCAACGAGTCTGTGAGTGAGGTCTGGTAAAAGATTACATTTTGGGTGTTTCTGGCATTATGAACAGCAACTTCAGTCCAAAAAGCTCCATACTTAGCAACCAGGCTGACAGAAGTGTAACACAGACACACCTGTACAGAAAGCAGTGAGCAGTACGAAAATTTGTGGATGTGCAGATATTTTTGAAATAACTAATTCTTTAGCTCTTTTAGCTAATCAGATAATGTTTTCTTGCTGGAGTTAAGACACGGAGGGCTTCCCTCATAAATATCTTCAACTACATTTTCTAGGTTTCCTGCAGTTTTATCTGTCACACAGATTCCTAGGCTTTCTGATGCAAAGTCTGTGTTACTACTTTACCCAAGAGATGTACCCGGACTTTTAATTTTTTGTGCTTGATGGGCTGTACAGCAGAGGATCTGCTGTTAGCAATGTTCTCCTGGAATGCATCTGTCTTCCAGACAAGAGAAAAACCACAGCATCCACTATTTGCTGAACAGCAGCGATGATTAACCTGTGAAACTTCAAGAACACCACTCTGTGTTTATATCAATGTTTTATATAGAAAATTATGTGTGTATTCAAATATGTATGTACCTTTCCTAGAGTTTTCTAGCAGTGTGAAACCAGAAAACTTAAAAAATGTGCACCAGCCTGTCATCCCAAAAGCAAGAGACTTCTATTCAAGCCACAAGATTCCCGAGCTCAACTGAAGCATCGCAACACTCTTCCACCCTTTATGTGACATGAACAAAGGTGAACCACAACAGTGTGATGTTCCCACCATCACAAAAAAACCCTACTTCACATATTTTTCTGATTCCACACTATGAATAAGAATTTTTACACTCTGTCAGCCTAACATAGCACAAATAAAGAACGCGTATAAAAGATGGGAGATGGTGGTGTGTTTTCTATGAACGCATGTTTTCACAAAAACTTCTGTAAAGTCACAAAACCACAGATGATATGAGCTTACCTAACAAAAACGAAACGCTATTCAGGCAATTCAGCAGTTAGTTCATATTTAGCCCAGCATTTTTTTACTGGAAATTCAACATTTATGTTCTAATATAACGTGGAAGAATTTCAAACCCAAGATAGGCCAAGCAGCACAAGTATTTTCTTTGCAATGGTTATTAAAGTAAGTATGGTGAGGAAAGGCCCAGCATATCTATCCTAAAGCAAGGACACAACCCCTGTCCTCATGTAATACCTGGAGGCCAGTTGGCATTGCTGGATTTACTTCCGATCTTGTTTGTTGGTGGAGATTTGGCAGGTAACCAACTATCACCAGCAGGGCCTGCATGGCTGCTGAGTGGGTCGCCCTGGATTATGTCAAACTGGTTGTAGGGCGATCCTCCGCGAGCCTTTCCAGGGGGCACTATTGCACCTGAAGCATTAAAAACATACGTTTACACTCAGGAAAGGCTGGGACCTTCAGGAGTATAATATATTAAACCAAAAATATTTAAGATGCATACTGGTGAGGCAAAACATAGTTTCATCTAAGCTATTTCACCTCTGGCAAAATGATCCTACAAGGGCATTCCCAAAATTCCCCTTCTCACCATTCTTGTGCATATTGGCATCTTGTGAAGCCACAGAGGGCAGCCCTTCCATCATAGTCCACTGCTTAAAGCGGGATTCTGTTCCAGCCTCTTTCCCTCCCACCATGCCATAATCCATGCCACTTGAGCCAAAGCCTGCGAAACAAACAAACAAAACTCCATTGTCATTTTCTGCTATGTTTCTAAGTATCTTTAAACAGGGAGTCATTGTGACCATAAGAAAAAGGTGAAAAAAAAAATCAACAACAGCAAAGGGTATGTTCAAGTTCAAGGGGCATCTTCCAAATAAGTGTGTTAGGTCAGTATGCCATGATATGCTTTCTTCTTAGGCTTGTCTTCTTCCCATGTAATGAAAAACAATGCAATTTGATTCAAAGTTGACACTTGTCATAACCTTCACTCTAATGCTTACACATAAATTACGCATTTCTGGACCCAGACGTAAGTGATTAACACAATTACCACATTAATAATATGGAAGATACAGGCAATGCACCAAACCTCCTTCCACAGAGCACTTACCACCTGAACCGTATCCAGGTATTTGCCCTTTGGTCTGTAAATCTGAGAGACCCACATTCAAAGGATTGGGTACCATGCTGTCTAAATGTGGCTTAGGCCCAACAGGGTGGGATGGCGAATGCTTCATGCCAGGCTGCCTCTGCTGCTGCTGCTGGAGGGCACTCACCATACGAGCAATCTGCAAACGAAAGAAAAAACTGGTTTATCTATGCTATACTGTAACATAGAACTCCAGTAAACATAAAGAAACGGTGACTTCGAAGAGATCCAAAAGACCCTGCTCTCCATAAAGTGCAACATGAAGAGAGCAGATGACATTACTACAGCTGGCACCGTCTCTACTGCAGACTGCATTTCCCCAGCACATTTCATACTTCATATGATTGACAAAAACAGTGCCACACACCTGTTGCTCCTGCTGTTGTCGCACAGCTTGAGATAACTTTCTCTGGCTCTGTAACAGCTGTTGCTGCTGCTGCTGCTGCTGCTGAAGGAGGAGCTGACAAGCCTACAAGATAAGTGGGGGTGGGAAGAGTGAAAATACAGAGTTCATCAAGCACAATATAATTGCCAGGAGCTACTCACTAGCAAATGCCTTGCTCAGAACTTAGGTAAACTGTTTCTCATTCCACTCACTCAAGTAAAATGACAATGAATGCATTAGAAGAATACCACATCCTTCACTTGTTTCTGATTTCACATTGTGCAACAGAATTACTTGTACCTGCTTCATTACCATCACTATGACTACAAGTCTGAAGTAAATTTCATTTAAAAGCAACAAACAACTGCTTTCTGTACAAAAACATGGCTTAGAGTCATTACTAACCCACTGCAATCCACAATAATTACATGGGCCTATTTGGTTTATCTGCTGCCCTCTAGCAGGCCTTTACGACCCCATATAGCGAAGAGGGAATACTTGTACGAAATAACATCAGTAGAACAAAACAGAATAAGCATAAAAAGAAAACTCTTTCAGCAGACAATATACAAACAGTTTGTAGTCTTGTTTCACAAGATTACTAGCTACTTACTAATTGAAACTGGGGAATCTGTGGAAGCTGGCTCAGCATGGCAATCTGTTGTGGAGAAAGCTGGGGGCCCATATTGAAAAGACCAGGATTCAAGCCACTGTTGGGAAACTGTTTGAGCATGGAGGCCGAAACCTGCATGGAAACCAGTTACACATCCTGAATGTGCTGCTATGAGGAAAAGATGATGAAGTAGAAGTATTTCTATAAAGGAACAAGTATGACACCAATCTTCAGTGGTGTTCTGGGAAAGACATTACAGATTTATTAACACAACACATTTAAACATGCACAATCTATAACTTGGGCAAAGTGAATACCTCACTTGATTGACAGTATACAGTATTACATGTGCAGATGCAGACATACACACATGAAGGTTCCTCCCCCAACCAATCAGGTGCTAGAGACTGCACTAAATTTAAATGCTGATATATATGCAGCTAACCAGTAATCACAGTACTGCATTATCACATTAAAAACGTACTGCTTGACAAGGGAAAAGAAAGGAATTCAGGCAGTCACTGGAGCAAAGAAACAGTGCCTCACAGAAAGAGTTAATCTCTTTGTACACTGAATAAGATATAGTAAAAGACAGGAGTAGGTGGAGAAGAATCCCCCCCATTTCTACCTGCATTATTTGAGAGTTACGCAAGTACAATTCAAGAGAATCTCAAGAATTGTTCACCAAGTCCAAAGCAGAAGGTAAACTTGTACATTTGGAGACCCTGAGGTCGTAAGATTAAGCTCTGCAATGTAAATGTAACATGTAGCCCTTCATCAAACATCTCTTTTGGGGGGGACAGGAAGCACAGGACAAGACTACTTAAAAAATTTAAGCAACCTGTCACACTTCAGAAACACTTCAAGCTTTCACGTTTATTTGTTCTTTTAAAAATACTTTGCAAAAGCCTATAAAAGACGTAAGATTCCCAAATCCACTTCTGAGGTTTAAAAATACTGGTAGCGAGCATTTACCATCAACTGCCTTGGAATAAGATAGAATGCTAATGTTTCTGCACTGAGTTTTAAGTATTTTCATTATGAATTTTAGTGGTTTTATCTAATTTAATTTTTCCGTTTCTTAACATCAAGTTGAGACTAAGATAGGTGTATAAGTAACCTCAATGATGTGCTCTGAAGGCTGTAGCTCCACTTTTACAAGTAATCAGTTGCTATAAATTCCTTACCTGGGGAGAAAGGAATTGGGGAGGCACTTGCGCCCGGATATTGGGGGAAGGATTTAGTGGCTGCACTGGTGTGTGCATGCCCCTCGATTGTGCTGTGCTGTTTCCAAACAAACCATGATTGCCACCCTATAAAATTAAAGCAGTAGTGAGAAGATGAATCTTGCAGGATAATGGATTTCTACGCTAGTAACTACATTTCAGTAACAACGAGCCAAGTACTGACTTAAACAGAGTTCCCTTAGAATTACAGACGTTTGCCTAAAATCAGTAATATTCTACCTGGGTTAAAACCACTGTACTACATTTCTGAGATGCAGGTTGTTTCTCCTCTAACACTGAAGGGTCATGCTTATCTACTTACTTCAAAGCACATGACAAACTAAAAACTCCCCTCCATTGACTTACAAGTATGGCAAGCCTGTGTCAGCAAGAATTCTGGTCCCCCATTTTAGAGAAGACAAGTACTTTTCTGAGATATCACTCCTAAGGCTATTACTTCCTCTGCAGGCCTTTCATTAAATGAAACTTGAATTCTAAAATACTATTAAAAATTTTCCTTCTGCCACGAAAACTTCAACATTCTGGATCTGGATATTTTCCTTCCCCTTTTCTCCCACTAAATTTGAAGAAAACTTTCAAGTGAGAAAAAGAATTGTCGGGTTTGTTTTTCTTTCAGTGATTTACTTTCTAACACATGAATACTTGCTGTTTGAGTTCTTTAACAGGAAGTATTTACTGATTTATAAGCAACTTCTGTAATAAACCCTAATGCATGAAAAAGGGCTAAGAACACTTGTGATTGTTTCACGATTTCAGCCTCTTGAGCAGACCATTTTTCTGGTACCATTTTTAAAAAAAAGCGACAAGACGTGTTATGAACAGTCTCCTACACTAAGGGAGCTAGACTCTCTTGTTTCTAAAAGCTGAAACTCATACTCCAAAGCTCCCTTATGTGCCATGATTTTGTCCTTTCGGTTTCAAGACCCTCAGAATTTCCCATCTCCTGCTGTACATCAGGATGTCTGTGACACTCAGATACCTGGGGTTCTAAAGAGTGTATTTTCTCAGCCATCATTCCCCATTCTGCCTGTCCATGCCAGCATTGCTCCACCCAGCATAAGTTCATCCTTCTTCCAAACTGAGATTATGCAGGCCTTCACTAAAACCTTTCTTTCCCTTATATACCAGGATTTCATAAATCCTACCATAATACTGTGCATAACACTCCTACCACAATACTGAGCATCCTCTACTATCCTTTTGCTCAAACACAAGTCACTCCTCCTTCTTCTACACCGGCAGCACTATGGATTGCCTCATTCACCTGCCTCTCCCTCCACTTAAAGTATCTTCTCCTTCAGAAGCAACTCCTAAGCATGCAGGAAGACAAACAAAAAACCCCAAAAGACAAGAGGTTTTATTCTGGAAAGAGCCAGCTGGAGTCAACTACACATTAAAACTTCAGATAGGCCTTGAAGCTGTAGTTACACTTTCAGCTCTCTCTAGAACTCTACAGAGTTCTGCACACTGAGGTAACAACATGCCTACAAATTTTGGACTTAATCTGATGTTCAACACTGTGTCACATAGAAACAGAAAGACAACACAAAGAAACACCATCATGTTAGGCATGTGACTACATAAGCTAGACCAGCTGCAATAACTAGGTAGTATTATTTTATTTCCTGATAGTCCTAAAATATTTTCTTCTAGAATAATGCAGAATATAATAGCTAGAAATTCTTCCAAACTGCAGTTAATCACCTCATTTCTTCCCCACCATTTCCCTGTACACAAGAAAAAAAATTACTACTTCAAGAATTTTTAAAGGCTACGAAATCAATCCTTTGGACATTAAGGAAGGGAGAAGGGAATGGGCACAATGCTAAATCACTGCAACATTTTACAGGCACATTTCTACATACAACGTCTTTGAGTGGAGTCTGAAAAAATTCAGTGTTGGGTTTCATGAGGCAAATCAACAGCCTCTAACTGGGTTTTAAGCCAGCAGTTAAAATAAAGGATGCCACTGACTTCATGACTCCTGAAAAGCACTTCTACCTGCTGTTGCACTGTGATTTAGGAAGAGGCCAACAAAACCAGAATATGTTCTGATGCTATGAACCAAAGTGGACTGATTCTCAGTGGCCTGATACAGCTGAAATCTCCATTAACAATTTTAATCTGTTCAGCAGAAAAACAAATGCAAGCAACCAGCTAACCAGGATTAAGCCCAGGTTGCAGCCTTATAACAATGCATCTTATAAGGTGGCCTGCTTACTTGTCTAGCAGCGAAGTTTTGGGGACTGAGCCCTGAGCCGATTGCCCCAAGGCCGACGTTGGATAGTGTGGAACCAGAGGGAGACAGCTTGTAGCTGGGAGAAGGGGAGAAGGGAGAGCAGGGAGCCTCATCCCCAAGGCACCCATCTTGATTGGAGAAAGGCAAAGTCAGCTGAAGCAGCAGTTAGCCAACAGCAGGAGTTGGTTAGTGAAGCAACAGAACGCAAGAGGAGAGAAAGAGGGACGGTGAGTGACTAGGAAGAAGCAAAGGTAATTTGTAATAGCAGTTACAAGGACAAAACTTCTGATTCAAACGATCACTTGACAATTAAGATTTTTGGTCCAAGGAGATAACTGATAAATTCTCATGTTTCCTTGTTAAAAATACATTTTGAACTCTCATGAAATTTGTTTCTGATAGTGGCTATTACCACTACAGAAACAAACAAATCTTGAATGAATTCCTAATGTTAGCACACACCTACCAGCATAATTTGTTAGGAAACGCATTAGCTTTGCTCATGGTATTTATTAATTATGCCACCAGAGGGAGTTGACAAAACTTTTCTTTGGCTTGTTATACCAAAATGGAGGAGTTAAAAAATTCCTTGACAGTTAACACGCCCTCAGAATTTTTAAACCAAATTTAATTTCCATTTTACATGTGATAAACTGTATTTAAAAAAAACAGCCCTAGAGCATTCTGAATTTATTGGACACTCTCCAATTCATAATGTGAAGCAATTAATATTTGATAATAACAGTGAAAGCTTCCGTTTAAAATAGGCAAGAATATGAAAGAAACACTACCATAACATACAACAGATGTCACAGAGAAACAGATGTCATACAGAAGCTTACAGCACACGGACACACAGCATAAGGGATTGCGGAATTTAAAAAGGGTGTTTCCAATAAATGCCAGACATGAAAGAAGAAATAAATTTGGAAGACTGTGATTACTTATATTTACTTAGATCTCAACCAATTTTTTTTTCAGTAGATGACTGTAGTTGGTAGCCAAAAGAATCATCATGATGAAACCGATAATGAATTTCATTGCTACCAGTAGTTTACCCTTCCAAGAAAAAAAAAAAGGAATTTCTGTCTACATCAGAACCAATCTAATCTGGAATAAAAAGCCTCAGTCTCCCCAATTTAATTTGTCTATGCACACCTGATACCTGTTTTATATACACATTCATTCTACCAATATAACTCCCCCACATCTTTTATTACTGAGCTAATTCAGGGTTATTGTATTTTTAGCACCTCTGGAGAAGTAAGGTAAAAACTGGGACCTTGAACATAGAGGTTGGTATTAATTGATCCAAATATATTTCTCTCACCTTCTCAAAATAAGGCCCACTATCTGTGGTTCCCATGTCTTTGGAATTAGGTGGACGGAACCCAGATCGATCCTTTCTCATCATGTCATTAAAATCCCCGAGATTCATGGCTCGTTTGTCTACCTCAAACTTCTTATCTGGGAGACCACCTGTAAAAAAAGAGGAAATTAGTGCAAATAATCTCTACTATGTTTCATGACAGCAGGTTCACAACCAAAGAAATAATCTTTATGATCAGGGTATAAATTATATCTCTAATTTAGCACAGCTACAGCTGGTATTAAAAGTGTTGAAAAATTAATGTAGGAAGCTTTGTTTAACACTGAACATGCCAATTTAATTTATTAGAGTTTAATGTGAAGTATTTCTCACAATTTATGTACAGATATAAAGATTTACATTTCAACTAATTATATTAATTAATACCTAGTTCTCTATGTCTTCCAAAACCTGCACTGTTATTTGTTGGTATTCAGTATGTAGAAAGACCACTATTTAAGTTCTCCATGTATTCTACTTAGCCTTTGCTGGGTTTGACACTGAGAAATTCTTTTGAGATGCTTTGACATGTATATAATTTGGTCAAAATTCTCCTACAGTCACGTGAACCTAACTCTTGAACACAAGATATCAACTGGTATATTGTAACTTCAGACAACCAATCTCCCTCAGCCTGTACACAATAACACAACCACTAACAGAGTCATTTCTCAAACACCCCTACAGTCTCCTGCAACTGTTTAATGAGTGTGAGGAGAGGTCAGTAACAAATGACCAAACTGAAACATACACGGTCAACAAAACGTCGACTTTCTCTGAAAGCTTTATCAACAGCCGAAGAGATGACTGGAAGAAGTTTTCTACCTTACACACTGAACTGTTGCCAAGGAACAGTTTTTTTGGTCATATGTAGCACCTGTAAGGTATCAGATGCATATTGCTGTGTTGAAGTAGATGGAAAACATCTTCATTTTAAAATACGGATGTGACAGAAATGAGCTTTACTGATATTTTTAGTTTTAAAGAATACTGTTTAGTTAGGAGCACAGATGGTCTTTCCAAGAACCATTTTAAAAAGACATCAGCACAATTAACAAGAAAATCTATGACTTTTCTAAAGGAAGTTGGTGATAGATAACCTACCCTACCACTGACAAAACATTAAACCTTTACCAAACAGAGCAGACAGCTAATCACTAATACCTTCAAGACAGTGTTCCTTGAAAAAGCTTCTCAAATCCAGCATCTCTTCTTAATGTCCAATCCCAATCTATTAATATTCACAGCTATGCTACTGCCAAGAAGCTATGAAACTGACCACTAATTGCATGGGTTTTTCTTACCCGCACAGCTTTCAAGGTTGATCCAGCTTCATCCTCTCAGATGCCTTCAACATCATTTATCACAAAACATTTGACAAATCACCTACATATCTTAGCTTGTAACTGGAGTCATACTGACCTAGATGAGCTCATGATTCTCTGATCCCTTTCTAACGTATCTAAAAAGCTACAACCGGCTCTGCTAAAGAAGTCACTAAGTGTCACTCAGTGCTCAGTGCTGTCAATACTTACATCAAACCACTGCACACAATGCCAGCAACCAACCAAAAGGCTCATGTGCTATTATTCCACACAGGAATGGAACAGGCCAGGAAGCCCTGGCCATTAGCTGCTTGAAAAGAAACTGAAAGCGAGGCATAGTTGCATCACTGTCTGAAATGAAACTGGGTCAATGCCAACACAAGATGACTAAGCCACAGAAACACCCTTCTGTCTCTCCAGTTATCCTGATGATCCAATCAGCTCTTCAAACATTACTGAATGATGCCTTGTAAAACACACAGACCATTAAAAGAGCACCTCTGAAGGCTTCAAGCACAGATATGCATGTCACTTAGTGCTGAGGCAGCTGCTTAAACTTCAGTATCAACAGGGCCTCACTGAGAGAGATGATTGCATTCCTTTATCCCATTCACAGAAAATTCTAATGCAACCTTGAAACCTGTTGTGTGAGTCTTTCTTTTGAACTTGTCAACTAAAGCTATAAATAATGCAGGTGGCTAGAGAACAGCTTTACCTTATGTAGTACAAGACAACTGTCAAAATCTGGAAAGCCTGAATTACCCTCTACAGTAGGCAAAACCACTTGTGTATGAATAAATATGAAGCCCTGAATTCTATACATGCAGAAACATAGAACAGGTGAAAAGTTAAACCATCTTCATAAAAGAAGACCCTATCAATTCTTGGATTTTTCCCCAGGAGTTGTGAAAAACACTGTGAAAAATGCAAAATCAAGCAAGGACATGGAAGATGATGTTCACTCCCTAGTGTGGGAAAAACCACTACCAAGTACATCTCCCCCACCACATGCACAGAGCTTAAAAAAAAAGAAGAAAAAGAAATCTGAATTCCATGCAAAATTATAAAATATGATCCTGCACTGGGAAGTAGGAGAGAGAAATCGCTGCTGCACAAAGTTACCCAAAACATTTGCCAACAAGAGACTCCAACATGGTGAAGATAGATACACACAGTGAAGTAACCCAAATGGAAAAAACCATTTGAAACAATTTCTGCTTGACCACAAAAGCATTTTAAAGATACTTTCTTTATACCTTTACCATACATTTACATCATCCAAGCCTACTGAGCAAGCACATGCACTTAGATATTGAGGTGTTTCATCGGAATGATACATCAAATTACAGCTTTGTAACATATTTACAATAGCCAGGTGCACTAATTGCATTTGAGTCAACAGAAATTTTATATTAATTTCTCAGTATTTACAGGGGATTTGAGAACTCCCTGATCTGCAAAGGTTTTAATATATTAAAAAAAGAGATAAAGGTGACTGTCAAACAGGGGAAAAGAAAATACAAAATATTAAGTGGTTCTGACAAGCTACTTTACTGTAGCAAACTTCCTATCACAGAACTTACAGAAGAGGAGATTTTCAATGGGAAAAGAAGTTATGTCCTATTTTCAAACTAGACAAGCTATCCATTAAAGAGATTTGATAGAAAAAAAAATAAGTACATCTGCCTGTTATTGATCTGATCAATAACATCTGATGTTATTGACCCATCTCTTTTCTGTGCTGGTCAGTAAATAAAAGTATTGCTCTAGCACCTGAAATAAAGGGAACACACTCTCCAAACAAGGAGACTGAGACCAACATAGTAAGAATTACTGACAGTGCATGATGATCAGAACCAAGGTGCTCCAAGCATACCAAACCCCAAGTTTTCTTTGACATATACGGTCTCCAAGCACAGATTTAACTATACATTTATCTATAAACTAGAAAAGTATCATGCTGGCAGTTATCTATCAGAAAAACGTGGTATATTGTAATCGTGACTGAAAACCAGTTGAAAAACGAGCCTACCTCATAAGTAAGTCCAACTTTTAAAGTTTAGAAGTAGACCTAGACTTAGCAAAACAGCGTATAGCCTTCCACAAACAACTGCCACAAACAACAAGAGCAAAACTGCTGAACAGAAGTAACAGAAAAGCCTATGAAGAGCTGTTAAATTCTCAGTCTTTGAATCAGAATACAAGCCATAATAAATGGCTCTAAGATCAAGGGATGCCACCATTAATGGGCACACTACACTTCAAGAAGTGCAACATATCAAGGTAAAAGATGCAACCTTTCTGCAGGCCTGTTGATGCCTGGGGCAGCCACCTGAAAACAGAGACTAGACAAGAATAAGGGAATAAAAGTAGGTATTTATTTCAAGGGCCTTCAAAGGTACACCTTGGGCAGTCAGAAGGCTACACCCAAGAAGGACGCTGGGTCACGTGTTCTTCACACTTTTATAAGTTTGGTCCATTTGCATATCAGGATCAATTCTCCAGTTACAACCCCAGTTAATGATGTAACTACCCCAAGTTTGCCCTCCTCTTCAGAGGCCTTAGTTCACATATTTTGGGGCCTAGGACAATCCAGGTGTCCTGGATTGGAGATTGATTGGAGAGCAAACCTAGAGAGGCTTGTTATGTTTAACCAGCATGAAAGAACAATAGCTAACAGGCCACAAGAAACTTCAGAGTTACACACTAGGCAGTACAGGATTTGAAAAATATAGAAGTTACAACCTAAGGCATCACTTTCACAGGATATTCTGAGCAGCAGCCATCTCCTCAGAAGCTCTGATGCCCTTAGGGTCCTTGAAAGTTCCAAAGGACCCTTAATTTGGAGATAAAGAACTAAGAGAGCTATAATCAGCATAATCCAGGCTATCATCCTCTTCATTTGTATATGCTTAGATCTGTTTTTTGCCAGCAGCATCTGAAGGCAGATGAAAACTGAATGTGCATGAAGACGACTGATCTCCACCTACACATTCCTTAGAGAAGCATCATACAATCAGAGCCTGGATTCTAGAGAGCATGCATGAGGCCAAACTGGAGAGATCAAAAAATTGTTACCTTCCACAAAACTGTGTTGTACCATTTTAAGTAAACATTTTTATCATCTCTTATTGAGATCCTTAATGACTTCAGAGGAAGACAGCAATTTTGGGAAAAATGAACAACTGAATCCTCCATGAAGTACGATAGAAATCTAAGAATGTAATGGATTCTAAGCTGAAAGACACTCCATCTGTCTGGATTGTATTAGACTACCAAATCCAGAGCTGGTATTAGATGCAAAGTAAGTCTTGACTATCACAGCTCTACTTTTGGTACCACACAGCCCATGGTGCTTAAGCTGTGTAGCAATTGTGGTGAAGCTATCCAAAACACAAAATCTAGTTCTACTGAAAAGTAATTTGTAATAGCCTGAGGCATGCAACTGAAGAAATCAATGACAGAGGGTAATTTTTTCCCCTCGCATCACCTCCCGGAAGCTGTAGTAAGTGGGCTGTCCTACTGGCATAAAGGGAAAACAGTATTCTTCCACCAAATGAAAGGATTTTCACTCTCTTAAAACATTAACAATGAATACAAGCTACAAAGATTAAAACAGTCTTAAAAGATGTCTCAGGCCCAAGTTATAGCTCTGCTCTGTACAGGTATACATCCCAATCTTGCACACCAGGGTCAAAGCTTACAAACAAGACAGAGGATGCTTTTTTACTCTACCCTTATATTATGAGGAGTGCTAAAAGTAAGGGTCCAACCCTTCCGAAGTACAGCATGTCACCCTCATAAAATACTACACATGATCTCACATTTCAAATGCATTGAAATTAAAATATACGCACCTACAGACAAGTCCATCTTACTGCCTGGAATGTCATCAGTTTGACTCTGGGGAAAAAAAAAAAAACAACAATTCAGTTCTGACTTCTATTCAATGCTGAGAAATATTTCAGAAAGGTGGAATGCAGGAAGAACACACTCGTGCCAATGAAAGTTTTACTTTAAACTAAATTGAACACAGGGATTTCTGGTATCACCCTGGACACACCTTGCCTCAACCCCCTAACACTGTGCGTGGCAAGCTTACCCATATGAAACCAGACACACGAATGCATGCGACAGAGAAAGATGAACACAAGAGACACTCCATAAATGAACCTCTCTCCTCGTACTCCAGTGGTCGAGGGACAAAACACTGAAAATAGTGGCCAAAATGACAGCTCATCCTCATGACCTGTCATGCCATCAAAATCTTGAAACATGCTGCCACAGGTTTCTTCAGCTGGCAGTCTGGGACAGGGTGTTCCCATAGCTTTCCGAAGCATCTACAGTCTAGCAAACTGTATTAGAACTTGGGAGCCAAAAGACATTGCAAACTAATCCTAAGCACATCAGTGACAGCTTGTGCAGCCCTGGACTTCTCACTTCTCTGCATTATCATCTTTTGTTAGCCAGCATTACATACTATTCCTGCTTCACAGAATGACAACTGGCACAATATTCTGCAAAATATTTTACAAATTAGCTTCTCAGAAGTTTAAAAAAAAAATTATTTTTGAAATACTTCCCTACAGCTATCTCTTTTTCTCGATTAAGTGATATATATTTATTTACTTTACCAAACAATATTTATTTATGGATTCATAATGAGCCTTTTTTGTTCTAAAAAGACCCCGCTGTATTTCAAATGTAACTTCAGCCAAGACAGGCACAGGGCTGTAAATCTCCTTTTCTGATAGGTGGCTGAGATTCAGAATGAATACATTGGATTTATCACAGATGTCTGACACTATAGGCAGCAGGCTCTATCTTGAGTGCTCTAAACAGTGTGTTATGAAAATGAAAGTAAAAAAACCCCAAACCCAAAGCAACAGAAAACCACCCCACACAAAAAAGCAACTACCCTCCCATAAAAACAAACAAAACAAGAAAACACACATCCCCCTCCCAGATCTATTACTTGCAAGGAAACTGCAACCTCAGAACAAGAGCTATCATAAAGTAACTTTAAAAATCAAAGTAGGTTTGGGGTTTTTTCTGAGAAGCCAATCTGAGACAGCTACTACAGGTATTATAATCAACATTCCCAGCATAGCAAATGCAGATAAATAACTGTGAAACAGCTGATCTTTTGACTTATTTAAAGCTCACAGCTTTTTCACAAAGTTGGACTTCCTTTTTAAAAAAATTTACTTACTAGCAAGCCCATATTTGAAAACTGTTTGGATAAAGGGTTCATCCACGAATCACTATTTCCTCCTTTTAATGCGCACTGAAAAAAAAAAGACAAAAATATTTTTAAGAAACTTCTTGATTCCTTAAATTCTCCTTTATCCTTGAGACGAGCATGTGTAAAATGAAAATTCTGGTATCAGAGAAATTAATCTCCTGAAAAAATTAGTTAAGTATTTACATGTTTGGAAACATTTACCAAATATTCTATCTTACACGATTGTTTGCTGTTAGGTATTCCAAACTGGTTGAACATCGTCATGCAGAATGTTTATCACACCTTCAGTTTCATTCTGTAATCTGGAAAGCTTTGTGAACACTATTTTGTCCTCTGCTACAGTTTAATACATTCTTTAATCCAGTACACACAGAGGCCGATTTCTTCCTTGCCTTTCTTCCCTTTAGCATGGTGTCTCTTGCATAGGCACTGTGCTGACCAGCCTCTCCCTTTGGCCTTAGTATAATTTACAGATCATCAAAACGAACACTAACACAGTTCAACAGTGAAGAAATTTTACTGTTGTTTTGAAGGTTAAAATAAAAAAGCTTTAAGTGAGAAAAAAGTCCCTGAGAATAACTGCTGCAAAACAGGAATTGTAAAACTCCCTACCATGTCACAGCAGTATTTCCATTTCCTAGGAAACTGTTCTGCCTTGCCTTTTGAGTCTCCCCTACCTATTTCAAGAGAAGCAGACACAACAAAGTCCTTCTAATATTAATACAGTAATAAGTGTTATTGTACTAAAGAACTTTAATGCAAACAAGCATTAGAAAGAAATTCACTCAGGACTACAGCCAAGCTCCTGCTCCTGTTTGAGGCCAAACGTCAACAACAACAAACGTAAGTCAAACACAAATCCAACAGTTGTTAGAAATAAGCAGTGCATGTGCCAAAGAGACTGTGGAATCCAAACTTCAGCAGGCTATGCAAGAAAAACAGCAGCAGCTTAACACAAAAAGATGTGTCAGCAAGAGAAGAGAAACAGCCTTGGGATCCTTATTTTCATTTAGTAATGGCTGTGCAGCTTACAAACCAAAAGAATTTGACACCTACTGGAAGATTTATTTATCAAAACAGGTGTAATATATTAAAGCAACTCAAAAAACCTCCCATTTTTTCCCACTATTTTAAGTGGCATCTTTCTGTAACTCTGCAAAACCTTCTTAAAAAATAACTATATAATGCTCTAACACATCAGTCAGACTGTTTTCAGACAACACAGTAGTAATGAATCACTCAAGCATTTTACCTTCATTTGTGTCTTCTTTCCTCCTTGCCCCCAGCTTGTCGAGTTGTGGGAGGAACTGCTTCCCTGAGAGCCTGCTGTGTTCCAGACTCCTCCCTCCTCCTCCTCTTCCCAGCTGGAATGACGTGTTCCTGTCACTGGCCCATCACTCTCTCCCCAGCCATCTTGCATAGATTTAGAACCTTTAGAAAAAGAAAAAGAAGCTCAAAAGCAGTCTACAATACCATGCAGCTGGTGATGTGACACTGCAACATTAGCTGAGATCATCAGAATCCCAAAGGAACTTAAAAAAAAAATAATTCAAGAATGTGTCTTCACTCTAACAGCTGTAAAAACTTGTGCACGAATCCCCAAACCCAAGAGATTTGGTGGCATGTTCACATGTCATGTTTTGCAACTGTTTTAAAGCAATGTCAAACCTTTGAAGATATAATAACAATAGGGACCTCTTATACAGCTACAGCTGCATTTAAAAGGCAACCTATTATTTTTGAGTGCAAATGAAAGCCTTCAAAGCACACTCAAAAACCAGGGGTGCTGAAGACTCTGGTTCAGGTGGTTTATAAATTATTTCCTCTCTCACTTCTCCCTTAATACTCCCCTTGCCCTACACTCTTCCACAAAATTACAGAAACAAACAACCTTTAGGTACAACAACTAAGTTGAATCTGAAGGCAAGGACCTGACACTGTTCTCTGGTACAAACAACACCAAAAGTAGTTTAATGCAAAAAAACCCAAACCCCTCTACTACAAATTCTGTTCCTAACAATATCACTAAAGAGACTTACTAGCAAAGCTGTTTAAGTATATCAGAAAGCTACAACCACTTCACTGTATCAGTTTAGACTTTTCCCTGTTGGCCTCTTTTCTGCTGTTACTCTCTAGCATTGTCACTCAAGTTGGAATTCTAACGTCTACTGACAAGTCATCAGGAGCCCAAGTCCATCCTGCCCACTATCCAGCTGTTCTTCCTGCTCTAACTCTTCATTCTGCACGTTTATTCCCGTATTTATTTATTTAGCATTTACCTACTTTAAAAAAGATTTCCATCATCATCGTCATTATCACCTCTGTAATAACTAATTCTTTAGTTGTCTGGGGTTTGAGTGTGGAAATCAGGAATAAGGACATTAACATACATAACAGGAAGTCTGAATATAAAAAAAGTCAGGAATTGCAATTAGTCTACCATGGGGATCTCTACCCTGATCATAATGAAAATAAGTACAGCAGCAATTTATGGTGGTTTAAGAGATACCTTAAAATGCATCATAAATAAACCCTCAGATACTTCACAGGAAACAGCTTTTTCAAGGTTGTTCATCTGGGTACTAAAACTGAGGGCTGTTTATGAAGCATACTGGACCAAATGCAAAAAAATCTACCCCTTGACCCTTTAATCATGCTACTTACACAGAAAAGGCTACATTTAAGTACTATGACTGCAGAATCAAGAACATAATCTGGAAATGTTATACGGGGTAGCCCCTGCAGCTTTTATTTATTTCTGGTGACAGTGCTTAAATATATACTATGATACTGATTTTAGTTACATGACCATAGATTATTTTTCTGCACTGACAACGCTCTTGGATTCTTGAACATGAATCCGGACAGTGATGTAAAGATCACTTGTCTGTATGACACCTACTTCATTTTTTGCATTTGTTGAGTAAAGAGGTACCAACAGCTATAGCACACAAATGAAATTGTGAAGATACAAAAAAAAGAAAAAAGGTATTACAGAAAATGGAATTTATTCCTACTTCTGCCAGAATATTCTTATGCAATGCAGGGAGAACTACGTAAATCTAGTTTTCTCAACAGGTGGATAATCATCTATGCTTCCTTCTTTGGCTCCAAAATGATTTTTTCTCCTTTCCTGATCACAGCTAGTCTGTATCCTGTCCCTAGATTTTGCTCTAGAGCTGGGGACAGCTCACATACAGAGCAGCACGTGTATGTTGCAGTTCTTTGGTTATGGCACACATACAGACCAGTCACGGTAAGTGAGTGACCACGTATAGTCTTAAAAGACTGTATTAAGCATTAACAAATCAACAAAATTTTCAATGGATCAATTTCAGAAGTTCTAATTTTGGTATCTTTTTATAGATAAAAGAAGACATCCACCTAAACTCAGCTTAGCATCCTCAAAGTGCCAGGTTTGTGAGGCAGGCGCGGGAAGCCTGTCATCCACAAAACCTTCTATAATGATAACACCAAAGAAGCAAAGATTTTTGTTTCAGAAATGGCCAAATTACTTAATTGGGGTGGGAGGAAGGGAGAATGACCCAACAGCATACTATCTACACAGCATTTCATTTCAAACAATTGCATGTTGCAAAAGCAACTCCTGGGCTGGAAACAGTTTTACAGTGGGCACCATCGGTCAAGTTCACTAACACTTGGGTATCATCAGTAGCTTCTGCAGGAAACCTCACATCCAAATGGTACTGAGTTTAGAAATAACATTGCTTTTGTTGGTTGTTCTTTCCTTAAAAAGACCGAAATAAAAATTATACAAGCAACTTACATCAAGAATAATATCCACCAAAACTCTTAATATAGCAAAATTTAATTTTGAAGTAAAATTTCAAAATATTTCAACATCTCATTCAGGAAAGACACTGCTGTAGGCATCTAGGTTTGACCTAAGGTGCAGCTCTTAAGAGTTACAGTTTTTCTCACTTATACAATTAAAAAAATCCATTCAAAGCCAAGCTGCATTATCAAAGCATAGATGACCATGTAATAGCCTCCACAGTGGAATTTGTCAGTACTGTGCATTCCTTTTCCTGATATGATCAGAAAAAGTGACTTACCTAACAAGTAGGCAGCCAGAGAAGAAGAGAAAAACACACATTTCCTTACTGGAAAAGTGTTTCAGCACTTCCAGAATCAGAGCTGCCCATTTAATTACTTAGTTAGGAAATTTTTTACTACCTTAAAATACAGAGTTTCAGTCACTTATGAGCACTTAATACTCATCCATCAAAATCCTTTAATAACATTCAACACTGCTTTTAGGCCTCAGATAAGAATTCCTACACAGGTGACCTATGCCAAGAGGCCAAACACAAAACATCTCCTGGGCAATTGCAAAGAAACTGGTATCTGGCCTATACTCACTAGATTTCATGGCATTCGGGGCGTTGGAAGGTGCATTCCCCCAGCCTGTAGTCGATGCTCCTGTATCATCTACTTCACCCCACCCTGGACTGGTTTCATTTGGCTCACCCCAGGCGGACGTACCATTATCTGGAGCAGGTGGAGTGCTTTTGCTCCAGACTGCACAAAGGAGAAAGAGGTTTCATTACAGACCATTAAGACAATGAAGTATTTACTGCAGTGCAGCACCACATCATTAATCTACTGCTCCGTTCTTCTTGTTGAGGACTTTAGGTTCTCAGTAGTGTGGGTGCAACAGAATTGACAATTATTCACAACAAATTTAGAGTGGGCACTGACCTCCAGGGATGAAAAGGAAGAGAATGCTATGATGAGTAATACTCTCCTGCCAGGTTGAACATGAATCCCACATCTAATACTGTCCTCCTGTCTGTGAGCTTTTGTGACTAATTACAAGCATCTAACTTAGGGGTTTTATATACTGAATAAAGAGAAAGGACATATTTGCAGTACATATTAAACCAAGATAGCATTCTTCAAGAGTCTTTGAGTCAGAGGAAAAAATTACATAACAGTAATATCTTAATATATTTCCAGGCTATGTAACTTTTTCTTGTCCTTATTCCAAAGAAGAAAATATTTTTCTAAGTATTCTTTATCATACAGCAAAGCCAAATTTGACTAAATAACTAAGTCACAGACCTGCTCAATTTCAAGTGTTAACTGAGTGTTTCAGAGCAAAAGGTTTTTGACTAAAAATAAGTAAAGATTTTCTCCCCATTTCTTCAATAGTGAAATATAAAAGATGCTGTTTAGTCCAGAGAAAGGGAAGCTCAACCTTATTGCTCTCTACAATTACGTGAAAGCAGGCTGTAGACAGGCTGGGGGCAGTCTCTTTTCCCAAGTAACAAGAAATAGGACAAGAGGAAGTGGCCTCAAGTTGCATCAGGGCAGGTTTCAATTGCACATTAGGAAAAACTTTTCACCAAAAGGATTGTCATTGTCCAGCACTGGAACAGGCTGCCCAGGGAAGTGGTTGAGTCACCACTCCTGGAGGTATTTAAAAAACCTGCAGATGTTGCACTGAGAAACATGGTTTAGTCATGGACTAAGCAATGCTGGTCTTATTAAGTTAACGGCTGGACTCAGTCTTAAAGATTTTGATTCTGTAATTCAACCTGTTCTTCAGAGCTCAAATGGAATATGCACATTTGTCAGCCAGCAAACATTTTCTTTTCCTGGCATGGTGAACAGTATTTAAATCACAGTTACAGAGGCACAACAAGCAGAGGACTGATTGACTCAAATTTTAAAGACACTTCAAAAGCAGAACCAAACATTCAAATAAGAATTTGGTTTTCTTTTTAGAATAAAACTACCAGGAATTGGAAGCTAAAAGCATCTCTCTTACACATTAAGGTTACAGTCATATATAGGAGCTTGCTGAAGAAAGGAACAAGACTAGTACCTGATGCTTGTGATTTGCTAGTCATTGGAGTAGGCAGGCTCTGCTCCCGTTGGGCCTGTCCTCCTTGTGAGTTCTTGTCCCACAAATTCACATTCTTGTAGTTATAACTGCTAGGATCTCCCCACGCTGAAGTGCCATCATCAATATCCATTTTTCGACTGATTGACTGTGGAGAAGGTTCTTCCCAGCCACTTGGCTCCTCCTCTTTGGGGGCAGCTGGCTGTGGTCCACTGTTCCAGTTTGGGTTTGGAGGCCGCCCATTACTTGGAGTTTGGGGCGGTGGACCCCAGGAACCAGAAGACTCCTGCTGTTGCTGCTGGTGCTGTTGCTGCTGCTTGTTCCAGGAGTTGGGCTGTCGACCCGTCTCATTCCACGTTGAAGCTCTTTTACAATCGTCCCATCCACCCTTTGAAGCAGAGCTTGTATTTGCACCATTACCCCAAGTTCCAATCTCATTTTGCCCACCTTCACCCCAGCCAGACACTGGCTTGTTTCCTGCACTTTCCCAGTTACTATTTTTTGTTTGGTCAACTTCCTCTCCCCAACCGTTCTTTCCAGAAGACCATCCTTGATTATTTTGCCGTCCACCCCACCCCTGATCCTTACTAGAGCTGTCATTCCAAGAGGAAGATGATTTTTCTTCTTGCCTTCCTCCTCCCCAATTAGAAGAATTGGAGTTCTTATAGTCATTCCATCCTCCAGTACTTTTGGGGTCCTTCCACTCCGTTGGGGTTGAGAGCTCACCCCATCCAGACTTGTTTTGATTGCTTTGGCTGGGTACATCGCCCCAGCCCCCTGAGTTCTTTGTCTGTGTGGCAGAGCTCTCCCACCCCTCAGTTCCTTTATCAGACTTCCCCTCGGGCCGTGGCATCTCTTCAATATCCCACACGGTATCTTGCTTAATTTGAGTCTGGCCCCAGCCGGTGTTTGAAAGCACTCGGGGGTCCAAGTCAGTCCTGCTCAGCAAAGTCTGCAGGACTGCCTGGCAATCAGGATGTGTGGGCCTGTATGATCGGCGTCCAGAATTGTGACTGTCACTACTTCCTGCTTTGTGGTTGCTTCCAGTGCTTTGACCTCCAACCTCACTTCCCGCAGAGCTGGAAGATCTTCCCCAACAGGGAGCCTGGGAATTGCCTTGGTTTTCAGGAAGAGGGTGGCCTTTTTGATTGTCCCATGCTCCAGTGCTAGAATTTGGTTGGTTTGGACCACTCCACTCTCCAATCTTCAGTTCATCAGACCCAGACAGCTGTTTCCATTCTCCCTGAGAGACCCCAGATGTTAATTTGTTCCCTTCACCCCATTTGCTTTCATTTGCATGCTGAGGGCCAAAGTTCCAAGACCCACCACCCGTAGACCGGTTATTGTTATCCCAAGAATCACTTCTTGACCCATTAGGTTTTTGAACAGAAGCTCCTTTCCAGGAGTCCTCTCTATCCTTTCCATTGTTCCCATGGTTTCCAGAATTGCTCTGCCCAGAGACTGTGTCAGTTCCAGAAGACCCCCTAGCTGTACCCCAAGATCCAACACTCCCAGTCTTTCTTTCTCCAGTGCTTTGAGAAGGGGTGTCAGTGCTCCTGGAAGGGTTCCCCAAGCCCATTTCAAAGGGCATTCCCTTATTCTCCATAGGGTTTGGTGAACTTAAGTTCAAGGAGTTAGTGTTTCCATTTTTTGGTCCATCAGTGTTATGAATTTGAGCCTGTTCTCTGCCAGAGACAAAGTTAACACCCGCATTTTCCATCTTTGACTGCTGTTCCCTAGAGGTCTGACCTACTGTGCTAATCTGTGCATTGGAGCTACCACTATCAGATTCCAGAGTTCCTTTCCTAGAATTGCCCTCTTGAACCAGTGCTGGCCAAGCAGATGGGTTGCTATTTGGGTTAAAGTTGCTGAAGCCAGAACCGGGACTGATTCTGTCTTGTCCACTCAAGTTCCTCCAATTACCTAGTCCATTGTTACTCTCGGCAGCAGGGTTGGAAGATTGAACAGATTTAGCCTTGGAATCAGATTTCCAGGCCCCAAGATTACATTCGTTTCCAGCGCTTCCAGACTGGCACTGGCTTCCTTTTCCTTTGTTACTAGTGGTGCTTCCTGGCAGAGCGTTCTTCTCCAAGCCAGGGTTCGAGGCACTGTTGTTATCGGTGGTGTTTTCGGAAGAAGACTCAGCATCTTTGCTGGCAATACAAGGCCACTCTTCCATGTCAGACCCGTCTACAATCACCTTGTCCCAGATGTGAGTTGGGTTGGCGTTGGTGCCGCTATTGGAGGAGGCTCCAGGACCCCAAGTGGAATTTGCATAATTTGAAGCAGCAGCACCTCCAATTGCTGAATCTGAAAGAAAGAAAAAAACCCGAAACACCCAAAAAGGTCATTAATAATCCGTATTATTCACAAGCATAGAACATCAGATTTTTGACATCAGTTATCCCACTTATTTTGCAGAGCATAAACTCCATAGTAACAGCTGCAGCAGTATTCATAACTGAATATATACTCTTACTACCAGTATTGGCTCACATGACAGCTCCCATGAAAATAAGGCAAACAGCTTAAAAAACTGGGTAACTCCCCTCCTAGCCTCAATTCCTATGTTATATATTCCAAAGTAAAGATCACAATTTCTGGAGGCTAATACTTTCAAGAGAAGACAAGATCAGCTTTCAGTGCCTGTCTGAGGCTTTCAGTTCATTACCTTAAACAGTGAACATCCAATGAATGCCTTCCGGATCCCCCTTCACTGAGGGCCACCAATAAGGATCCAAACTTTACAGCAAGGTCAGAACTCCCTTTTAAGCTTTGAATATTGAACAGTAGTTTGCCTTCACCCACTAAACCCCACCCATCAAGATCCAAAAGATCAAGCAGTTCCCAAGTACATTCTGTTCCTTCTGTTGCTTTAACCTCAAATGCAAACTGAACAATAGCAAGGAAGTATGACTCCACTGATATTTTTATCTGTCTATCTTTTTAGCATGGAGTAACCCTTTTTCTTTCCTTCCAATTAAAAAACTTTCTGATTAGACAGATCACTGGAGGAACTTAAGGAGGACAGACAAAGACAAGCTCAAAAGACTGCTGTCTTTTGAACTTACAAATGGTTCAGCCAATGCATGATGCATAGGCAGCTATGAACTTAGCAAGATCTTTGAATCAGTGACTTTAACAGAGCATTTAATTTCTGTGAAGACATTCCAGAAGTATTAAGATTGGGGTGCTTGTTCACATATAGCACACTAAGACACAATTTAATGGATTGTTTTATGAAACCAGCCTTCCCTTGCTATATTTGACAGTGGCAATAATCATAACTATTGAAAGACTTGTACCAATAAAATTTAAACCTTTTTGTCCAAAACTGTCATGTATGTCCTGAATTATCACTGGTACTGAAAGAACTACATAGAACAGCCATCATCTCAATCCCCTGTATTGGTATGAGACAATAGTATACTTGGTGTCATCTTTCAGTGCATTAGTTTTGCCAGAAGGATTTCAATCCTGGTAGAAAAAGGTCTATGTGATGAAGGATTACATGTTGGCTTTTAATATTAAATCCTCACCAACACCACCTATGACCATCTGGCAAATATAAGAATGGGAACAAGTAGGTAAGCTGCATTATCTTCCCTTCTGGGAACCTGCTTTCGTTTTCTTTCATGTGGCATGAATTAACCACAGTATTCGTGCATATATGGTTGACCGAATTGGGCCCAGTCTGGAGTTCAGTTTGTCAACAGACAGATCTGAGGTGGGATAAACGATGTACAAGGCAGGTAAGTACCACTGCACTTCCATAAGGACTTTGATGGAGCACCTAAGGACAGCCCCGGTCTCTCTTTTGTCCAGCTGCTCATTCCCACTCCTCTGGGCACACCTACTCTCACATGCTAGCACGTATGCTCTCACTGATATTCAGTTAGGTGAACGGGTGAAAGTCATCCAGACTGAAATTAGCTTTAAAAACCAACCCAATTTAATTTTAATACAAGTCAGCTCCCCAGCCCAGTTAACTTGTTACGGTGCAGAAAAACGGATGGGGTGAGGCTGGTCTCAAGGACTCATATTCTTGGCACTCCTTACTATGTCAGGGTAATGCAACTAACCACTGGCTAATAAAGCCAGGTAACTTCTTAGTTGTTAATGCACCATTAAATGAAGTGTAAAAATTATGAGGATTTATAATATCAAATTTCAGCCTCAGAAAAACATATATTAGCGGTCAAGTAATTCCATATAACTTAGGGAGCCTCTCAAAATACTTTCGAATGGTCCTCATATAGTGTACCCAACAGCAAAAAAATGTTTCTCATGAGAAGTTTTAAAAACTTTTTGAATGCTTCACTGCCACAAATTCTCCTTAGTAAGTCTACTACAATAACTGTGAAGGCATACCAGTACACTAGGATTTTATATAGGAACGACAGACTTTGGAGCATGGTTTGTTTCAGGTGTTTCATCAAAATCAGTTATCTCCAAGGCAACTGTTTTTAAACTCATTAGTTAAAATTTTGCCCTTGTAGTTTGACATTCACTTTCTCCTTTACTAAACAGCAATTATCAAAGACAAGATAAATAATGTGTCAAAAAGGGATTTGCTACAAATGAATTCAAGTAGTGAAACCACAAGAAAATTGGAATTACTAATTCTCCTAGAATCCTTTTTAATAAGGACTGCCATCCCATCAAGCTTACTTGATTCTGTACAAGTCACCTCTGTTTTTAATTCCAAACCACAGAGAACTAAAAAAAGTTTGATTTCCACAATGGTAAAAAAATCACTATCCCATTGATCTGGCATGATTTTCAAAGAAAACTCAGACATACTGGTATTGTTATTTCCTTCTTTTTGACTTTCAAGTACTTAATATTTCTTTTTTAAACATCCTTATTGTTATAATTGAAGTTGTCCTTGACTTTTCAGGTCACCCTTCTTTAAAAGGAAGATATCTTGAGTGGAATTTTGTTTGTTCCACTATTATAATTTAAGAAGAAATATTACAGCTACTGTAATTCACCAAGGGTCTAAAAAATTCAGAAGCAGCTATAACTTCCCCATGCTCACAAAACTATTAATCCTAAAATCAATTTATCTTCTGGAATACAAGATGAATGGAAAAGTAAAAGCAGAACCATTGCCACCTGTACAAAAAGGCTTATCTAAGTAGAACAAACAAGATTACTACAAAAAAAAAGTGAGGAGCAATAAGTCATCTTTCTGTTTCATCCAGCCAACATGTGACAAACATCTGCCCTTTGCAGACTTGGCATCTACATGTCTGTTTTACCAGATACAAAAATGTGACAAGACAGGAAATTCATGTCAAATAAGCCTGAAGAGCCATTAAGAACTACTCAGTGACAACCATAAAATGCTGTTTATTTATGCCTTGTGTTTACCTTGCCGCAAAGCATTTCAGCAACCAATTAAAACCACTCAATACATACTTGAAAAAAATTAGACCTCTTGTTCCATCTAGTAGTAAAAATTATATCCATAGCTGCCAACAGAAGCCTGTACACTGAAACAGCAGAAGCTCTCCGAAAGCAGTCTGAGGAGTTTTGTTATATAATGACAAGCTTATGCACAATTTCAGCCATCCCTTTTCTGCCATGCACCAACACGTTCATTTAATATTATTTATTATCATCACTCGCCTGTTGCAGGCCCACTGTCGCTCTGCAGCAGTGCTCCTGTCACTGGTTGTGCGTTGTTTGGGTTTGCTCCTGGTGCTGCTGGGGAGGGAGGCCCTGCTCCACCCCCAAGGAGCATACAGGATGGCGGAGGGGGCTGCCCACGTTTCAGTAACACTTTGTGGTCCTGCTGGCAACGGAATCGCGGCGGCACCTCCCGAGGCATGTAGCGGGCGGCGCTTGGCGGTTGTCCGTTCGGCACTGCCACCCTTTTGGCATTGTTGCCACCATTGACTGGTGGCGATGGAGAGTTGCCAATTGGGCTGGCAGCCACTGGTTGGCTTAAACTTGGTTTCGTCACTTCGGGCACTGAAAAACAGGAAGAATGAAAATGAGAAGTTTTTCCACTTAAACGTGTGTTAGTTACAAGAACTCACTGTGATTTTCTGCTTTCAGTAATTAATCTCTGAAACATTGTGCAGCTTCCACCTTCTCAACAACCAAGAACAATTTAAAGAAGCAGGAATAAGCAGTAGCAGCAGACCTTTTGCTTCCATGTGCAACTCTAGTCCAGGATGAAACTCTACCTTCATCAGGTATTTTGCTCTAGGCCCAAAATTTCTTGCAAATGTAAAGTTGGCAAAGAATATACCCTAGACAATGAGTCATTTTAAAATACGAGCAGTCAAATATAACTGGCTCCACCTTCCTGATCTTCAAATGGTTTTTGGATTGTCATACATCATCTTTATGGGAGATCTGGAATCAGAACCCAAGTTTTCACCTGTTTACTAGGCTACATAGCCACTGCCTAAACAAACAAAAAGATGGGAAATAACCTGCCTTTTCCTGCATTCAGAGTTAACAAATCTGAGTTCTCCGTGCTGCTCTTAAGTAAGGCAGTAACAGCTGACTCTCACCCAAAAGACAGTCCTACACAGAGCAACTGTATTTGGCTCACTTAAGGTTTCCCTGCTGGTCACCATGTGTCCCTGTAAGCAAAGGCAAGCTGGTCCTGAGGACTGTTACGGACTGGAGAAGAAAACCACAAATCCTTGAGGAGCTAACACCATCACAAAATTTGCTTAAGAGCCTTTAGACAAACTAAGCATAATCAGAAAAACTTTCACAAATGCGAGATCAACATGAGTGGGTCTCTCTTTGGCAACATAAATGCATTTTCTCCACATTTTATTTTTGTAAGGGTTTTCTGCTTTCTCTATATAGGCTTCGTTGCCCAAACCCCGAAAAGGTGCTGTTAGCCATAAAATCAAGTTACTATTGTCGTTTTTTTCTTTCACTAATGGCAGTTTCCCCACAAAATTTATCAAAAACTGATACATAAAACAAGATTAAATATATTTTTACATCAGCTAAGTTATTTAGTTCCACTTTCAAGATCCTGACCCATCAGTCCTGCCTTCTCTACTGGACTATTATGTGCCTGAATTTAAGTCTCCAAATCCAAGTCATCTTCAGTCATTATGGTACCTCACTATAAGCACTTTTGCTGCCTTTCATTCCCCTTATAAGGGTGGTTTTTCAGGGCGGTTATTTGTCTAAAACCTTTGTAAAACAGAGAACTGAGTATTTCAGCTAACCTATCTTATCCACAAACCTCATTCTTCTTCAAGTATTTTGATGCTGACAACACATCAGCAGAATAGTTGTAGGTTCTCCATTTTAATCACCTCAACTTTTGTTTCTCCTGAATACTCATATTCAGTATTTCATCTTGACTCAAGTCCCCTTCCTTTTCTAACAGTTTTGATCGAGATCTGAATGCTGGCTCAAGTCAATAAAAGCACTCCTTAGGATCAAAGATTCTTACCTTTGGTTTTTTGATCTGTGACCTGCAAATTAAGAGCAAGAATGTAAATAAAAGTTTTAAGCAACTCAAAACAAACATTGAACAGATTGTGCTAAATCACAACCGTAATATATTAGCACAAGAACACAATTTATTGTTGAATGAAAACAACCAACTGATAAACTACAAGTCTAAAAAGTATTCCTAGTTATATATACATGCACACACACACATGAAGTTCTCAAAAGTACAAATCCTGTAATAACTCTGATGCAAAGTCCCTGGCAGAAACAATCATTACTTCACTCAAGATGATTTCAAGCACCCAATCCTGTTCCTCATCCCAAACATGGCTTCCAAAGCACAAACAGACATGCGCTACAGCGTGAGAGTTCTCTCAGATTTTGGAGGTGAAGTATTGCAGTTAAAGTGTACCAAAGCCTTCCTTCTATGAGAGTATCCTTACAGAGGACTGTTGGGGCCTGAAGTAACCACAGCAGTCTGTCTCTCTGCCATCTTCCCACTTCACCTTTCCCAGAACATCTCTTCCAAGGAGAAGTAATTCTAAACTTTACTGGATTCATTTCCACACTTACAAAAAGTACCAGGAACACCTACAAAGGAAATCTACTGAATGCAACAAGAAGTCAATGACTGAAATGAGCTTTCACGCTGGCCAACATACTCAATATGGCTTTTGCTGTACCCTACATTGTTTCAGCATAGTAGATTTAAAGCAACAGTAGCAACAAACACATCACTGGTATATTCTCTGGAATCGGGTGTATTGTAGCATTTTTTGAACCTGTCCATCATGAGTTCCACTACACAATAATGAAAAAAACCCTAAAGATCATCATGTGTCAGGTTCTATGACACCTATTCTTAAAAGAAATTGCTGAACTAGTCCATAATTCTGGAAAGCACACAGCGACAGTATAGAATAATGAAAGCACAAGTAAAAAGCTGTTTATTGTTGAAACTAACCAAGCCAGAACTCCTTTGTATGGTAAAGGATAAAAAGACAAACTCCACTAAATTGCTATGGCATCATTTACTTTGAAAAGATGAAAACTGCAATATGCAAAGTAGAACATTCACTAAAATACAAAATCTTAAGCATTGTAACTTCACAGACATACTGTCCCAAAGTCTCAAGGACAATAAAAATGCATCTGTACCAAAACTGCGTCTTTACCAAGCCAGACAGCAGTTTTCAACCTCATGAAAAATCCTGTATGCATCAACTTACATCTTCTTCTGTAACAGTTAAAAATTCTGTTACACACTTAATTGACCCTGATGCTTCACTACTAAAGGAAAAGGGGAAAACGAAAAGTCATTAATACAATCTGGCAATGCTGACAAGTTTATATGTTGATAACATAATAGTCAACAGTAGACATGTCCAGTAAACTAGTAACCTGTCTACTTGGAAAAAAGCCATTTTACTGAATCTTTGAAGAATTCTACATGATAAAAACACATTACTTTAGATGAAAAAAAACAGCGAAAAAACTTCTGCCTATAATATCTCTTTCTCCTAGTCAAAATGATCTGGTTTTGTGATTGTTTTCATCTAGAATTCAAAAGCTGAAAATATGTGACAGTGTCTCAGACTGACAGCTGTCATCTCTCTGTGGGTAACTTCTGAGCATCAGCAGGGCGGGAGCAGCTACAGTGAATGGGAAAGTGGAATAAAGCTCAGCCTACTGACAAGCTACCAAACAGCCCCTGCACACCAACCACGGGTATATTTAAGCTGTAAACTTGCTTGCAGAACCTCTCTTTAAGTGATTTTTTTTAAAAAATTTTTTTAAGTTTCAGATGACCCAGACAGAACAACTGTTTCATGTTAAACAAACTTAAGTTTGAAAATGGTACCCTGAAATCATTGCTGCTTATTTGGTGAACACCACCACAGTCACTAAGAATGAACACACACATGTTTTGTCCATTTGGCTGCCTGCTTTGCTATTCTTACCTATCTCCAACTATAACTGGGAAGTTTGGCCTCTAGGAGATCAAATTGCTTAGTCTTTACCCTTCATGAGAGTGTGGCAGAATATGTACTGAACAACTTGGTAGGTGAGAGACCACACAGGAAAGCTGGCAAATCTCTTTTGTATTCAAAGCACCAATTCCTCAGTAAACACACTGTTATCAAGATGATCAGTACAGCCTTTTCAAGTTTCCCTTTTATCACTGAGTATCAGCACATAATCCTCAAGTCTCTACTCTTTATTCATAAGGATCTGCTCCTCCTGGTTTTCTGGACACATTTTTTGTACTTGAACATTGAACAGCACCAACACTGAGGCAAAAAGACACTGATCTTATCCTGTAGCTACTGCTCTTTTGCACTGTTATTTGGGGATGTATCAACTGGATGAAGACAACTGACAAGCACATTTATCTGCACCCAATTTAAATGGATAGACTCAAATTGGTGAAAAAGTCAGATTAAAAAGACCCTGTATAAGCCTAAATTTAACTGAAGTTGGTGCTGTCTATTCTCAGCAGAAACCCACAGAATCTAAGAGTAAACACCTGATCTTTCATTACCTCATCTGTTGTTATTGAAGCAACTGAAAGACAGACTACTGAAAGAAAGTAAAGCCTTCTGCTCTCAGTTTCACATAATTACTGAGGTTGGAAGGGACAGCCTCTGGAAACCTAATCCACAGTTCCCACCCCTGGCCCCCACCTGGCCCCCAAAGGCTCCTCAATTCGAAACAGAATTATCAAAACTAGATTGCACATGACCACATTCAACTCAGTTCTGAGTGTCTTAAGACAGAGGCACCACAACCCCTTTGGGAAACCTGTTCCAGTGGTTGCCCAGTCACACACATGAAAAAGAAGGAGTCTTTTTATGATTAAGTGGACTTTCAATATGTGCATAATGCCATGTGCTTTGCCACTGGGCACTGTGGAGAAGAGTCTGCCTCCATCTTTTTACTCCCTTCCACCAAGTACCTATATACATCGCTGAGATCCCCCAAGCCTTCTCCCCTCCAGGAGGAGCAGTCATAACACTCCCAGCCTCTCCTCATTTGTCATGTACTCCAGTCCCTTAATCATCTTAGAGGCATTCTGCTGGACTTGTTCCAGGGTGGTTGGACCTATCTTATACTGGGAAGCTTGGAAAGGATTTTACCAGTAAAAAGCATGGATAATGCCGTAAGATACTCAAGTTCATATGTCAAGTTAATTCCTAGAACAACCTACCCGATTTTTTCGCAAAATACAGACCTGTTAAGACACCAAGTTTCAAGACACCAAGTTTCAAACTCATTTTCTGAGCAGAACCAATTTTTAGTGACTTACAAGTTCTCCACAACTCAGACTTGAACTGATACACTTCAGCAAAAGTGCTATTAGCTACAGAAAATGTAAAATGCAAGTAATACTTAGCAAAAAAATAAATGGAATCTTCAGTAGTAAATATTTCATATAAACTTCCCTAAGGTTTAAAAAAAAAAAAAGGATCTTCCTGCTCTAATAAATATTTATTCAACTTTACTGCAAGAATTGCAAAAGCCCATCAGTACTTCCATCCACAAACACCTCAAATGAGCAGAAGTTGTGTAGAGAGAGATCAAAAGAAGCCACATGAAGTAACTTAAATATTATATATCAAACAAACTTACTTTACATAGCACACTAAGAAGAAATGTCCAAGTTAAACACTTCAGTTCCAGAAAAAAAATCCAAAAAAGTGTCTTCGAAGAAGCACTACTCTAAACAACCAATTTTTAAGTTTAAATAAAAACAATTTCACATCTTGTTACCACCAATACTACTTATGTTTCAGCTGGATAAAAGAATTTAAATATCAAAACCCACCTTCTGAGCAGAGTCCTTCTTTTTCTTATCCTCCTTCTTCCTTTTCTTGTCTTCCATTAACTGTTCTTCCCTTTCTTGCTCCTTCTCTCTGCCAAAACATGAAAAACAATGGTCTGAGCACAATCAAATTGTCTTAAGAGCCACACATATTATAAACCTCTTCCCTGCAAGAAAGGCAGTCAAGCTACCAGATTCCTCTTATCATATTTCATTTCCATCTGAGGGTTTCAGCTGAATTGTGGTAACAAAAGCACCTTCTAGCTCAGTATGGCCACAATCACACTACATGCTGCAAAAGGGAAAATCCTTTATTCGGATCAGGTCTGTTATGGCAGTTCCCTACATAAATTAATCACATGCCTGATAGTAGAAAATATCTTCAAGACATTTTGGCTAAAGTACTCTTATAATTGGGTCATGCTATTATTTAATGAAGAGTCTCATGAATCTTTTCATATGGTAAAAAAAAAAGCGAAGTTGTAATTTAAGATAAGATAGTTTGGTCTGATACAACATTTATCTTCACAAGGGGAAGAGATTATTCTATTGCCTGTAGCTATGTCACTTGTAAGAGACTAGAAATGTCACATCAAATCAAACCTATCATTTATTATACAAATCTCTAATTTAATTTCTAGGCTATTGTACCCACCCACAGAATTTTTGTGATGAAACTTGTAATACAAATTACTTTCCAGGGAATCTATTTTTTTCCCGTAAGAACATTCTTTCAAAAAAAAGGAAAAAAAAATGCAGCTGCTATTGTTGTCAAGCCATCATCCTGTTGCTATGTTCTGTACCAAGTTTGAAAGTACCATGGACTAGTTAATTTACTGCGTGTATACTATTGGCTGAGCTGTTTCTATGGTGAATCACATTTTTGTTAACCAGTTCTCTTCACCTCCATAAAAGAAATTTAAGGCCAAGTTTCCAGCTTACTTGGAGCAATTTCTTTTTATAGGGAAAGATTAAGACAAAGGTCATTAACATAAAAAGGTGATCTGACAGATGAGGAGTAGGATCAGACACTCTACAAATGGGAACCAACTAACCAGGTATAATCCACAATCTTTCAGAAGAAACTTTTATAAAAACCAGCATTACAAACAAAACCGGAGTTTATAATAGTACTGAACTATTTTTTGTATTTATGCCTAAATCAAAGGTCTTTTTTGACAACAGTTTAAAAAACTTGCGAGTTGATTTGGCTTGGCAGTCACATCATACAGACTTTTCCTTGAATTGCATTTATACAGTAAAGGTAAAATCTTTGTTTTCATTTTCACGAAATATGCCCAAGCCAGTGAGCAAAGAGACACTTACACAACTGATTCCTACAAAAATATTTTGAGATGCTATGTACTAATAGCTTCCTGATGGAGGACTTCCAAGAACTCTCTAAATGACAAAGGTTCTATAGAGAGTAATAAATGTCTTCCTGGTTTCCTGAAGTTGGGCTCCCTTTCTTCACACGTGGATAAAATTGATAAGGACAAGATGAGACCTTAGTAACAACATCCTGAGGTTACCACCAAATGCAGTTACCACCCGACTTTTCAGTGAAGCACTGGGGAGCTTAGTATACTTTGCATTGTCTGTAATAGCACTGAGACAGAATTTTTCATTTTCTTTGAGCCATAGATTGCAAGCAATATGAAAAAGCTCTCCTGTGACACCCTCATCGTCCAAAGCTGCTATGACTTCAAATTACGTTTACTACTTTAGTACCGTCAAGCTATGTAACCTTTTGGGCTTCAGTGCAAGTTACAAATACACTAGGTCCAAAAAACTTTCTTGCAGCAGGCAGATGTTTAAGAAGAAGTTTAGAAGTTTAAAAAGAGCTGTCTCAAAAGAGCTGCTGAAAAACGGTAGGATCAAAATACAAAATGACTTCCAGTAACCACTTGGCACACATGCAGTCTTCTACTTAAAAACACTTTCCTTACTTTTGTGAGCAGAAGAGAATAGAAAAGAGAGAAAAAAGCCACATTCACAATCACAGCTGAAGCTACGGCTCACAGTGACATGCAGCACTAAAAGGATCCAAGGACAAAAGATCCATAGCCTGAAAGTAATCACCTAGTTATGGTCTGCCTTTGTGGTAAAATTAGGACATGGAGATTGCTATTGCTGCTGCCTTGTTTTTAGATCTATGTGGACTACGGCTGCAAAGAAGCCCTTTGTTTTGCACGACAACCTCCCCTTCTGCTCTTTCAGTAGAGATACACATTTAATATTCCACTGGGTGCATCCTCAACAACCACAATATAGCAGCAACCAGTACTTAGTTTACTTTATTTACCAAAACTTAATTTAGGCTTCAATTCACATAAGCTCTACTAAGGTGGAAGGGACCTATCTGAACACTTGGGCTACATCACATCTGCAAGACCATAGAGTTCCTGACAAAGTGCTGAGTGAAACCTCACAAACACATCGGAAGTACAAAGTTATACTTTCCAAATGACAGAGCAAGAATAGATGCTACAGACATGCTGACAATGTACAGCCACAGTGAAAGTTCACTGCATTAGAAGGGTAAATATCTTATTGTTATTTTGGGTAATCACAAGTGCCATCTTCCCAATTCTACTCTTTGATGCATTTCACTAACATTTGTTTTATAATCAACGATTTTCCTTTTCAGCAGAATACAAGATGCTTATTGAACAAACGTTTAACTTGCAGTGTTTAATGTTGGGAAAAATTTAATATCAACAAAGCTTTCAATCACCTCCTCAATTCATTCCAGAGATAATGATGCCTATTAACTTCTCATTAGCCAAAAGATAGTTCTTCCTGGCCTGATAAAAACTCAGGGGTCCATCATGTGCTTTCCAGCAAACAGCTGCTCAAACTATGGAGATCAACATGGGAAGAGAACCCATCAACTGCAAGCAGAGTGAATTTAAAGTAATACAATGGGGTGTGGTTCCGGGTTTTGTTACGAGCACACTGTAATGGGAACACGGACACACCACAACCCTGAAGAGGAAGTCTGTTAAATAGCAATCAGCAGCTAGCTTTTTAATCTATTTTTTTTTCACAAAGCATGTGTTGATCTAAAAATATGACCTAATTGCACTTTAGTATCTCCCACAAAATCTTAGAATCAACATTACTGAGAAGTATTCAAAAAGCATATCACAGATTTTAATTGCAAGTATTTGAAGTAAAGCATATTAACAGCTTACAAATGATGAGAAACTGTAAGTTGTAATCCAAAATGTTATTTTCATTCTAAAGAAACCCAAACCCAAATAAACCCAGTAGCTATGATGCATTACACCCTACCTAAGTTCTTAAAACAACCTCTTCTGGCTAAGTCAAAAGCAATCATTTTAGAGAACACAAGTTTTTACATAAAAGAAAACAGTTGTGGAGTCCATGTTCTTAAAACATCCATTTCAGGGAAAAAAAAAAAGAAAAAAGTAGACACTCAAGAAATGTGTTCTCCCTCAAAACAATTTACCTGTTTTGGAAATTGTTAATTTTCTGCAAAATTCTAATACTCATTTTCCCAGAAAATTCTATTTTAAAGAGTTGTTCTGACAACATTATGGGCTTAAGGCACAGGTAGAGGACAGAAGTTGCCTTCAAAGCTCTTGCTGTCACGAACTGAACTGTGAAACGAGATGACGTGCTACACACTGCGCACTATCTGCTGCCAACACACTTTGATGGGCAGAGATAAAGCGTCACACAGAGTATTAGTCTACACAAACCCCATAATCCTGTAAGGTCACCCTCAAACTAAAATTGCACAAAAAATGTAAGTGAAATGTAAGAAATGAAAATTCCTAGAGTGGCACGTTAGTGCATGCAACTCCCAGTTCCTTCCGCAAGACTACAGGAAAGCAACGTGAGAGTTTGGAAGTTCCTCACAGGAACTTCCGTGTGCACTAGATACCAGTACTGTGAGACATCTTCCCTCCTCCTGACCTCACACTTTACCTCGTTTCAGTATAGTCAACTTGAGTTAGCTACACTGCAACACAGCAGTGACAGAAAACCTCTATAGGTGCACCCTGTTCTCTGTGTTGTGATAAGCATCAGGCAATTTACAAACCTGCTTCCAAACTGTGAGCCAACTTGCACATCTTCTTTCAGAACATGTGGAATTCCGAAACCACACCTGCAGGACCAGAAGCACTTTCGTATCTATAGAACTACCAGGTCACCTGAACAACTGCTACATCTTCCTTCAAGCCTTCAGCCACAACTAGCCACAGCTAAAGGCCTTCACCATATGTAGAGAATTATTTGCATGCCCAGATCATTGTCACTTATTATTAAGAGCTATTAATAACTCTTTCTTACAGATAAGCCTCTAGCAATCCAAAGTATCAGACCACAAATATATTTCAAGTCTTTTGGAAACAGATGGAAAGCCTAAAAACTTGATTAAACCAGAAATTTATCTACAAGAAGGTATCCGACATTGTTCAAGGTTTGAAGCAAGAAGAATTTCCAGTGAACTCTAACTACAGGCATCTAGCTTCTCAACATTTCTGAAAGTTTTCTCATTATTCTGATAAATAATACAGCCTGGATACCAGCAGAATTAGGCATCACACACTGCTGTCTCAGATGTGTTGCAAAACACCTTTATAACACGCTCAAGTCCAGGTGCAGCTTCCAAGACAGAAGCTCCCCTCAATCAGTACAGGGACAAAATCTCTTACAGAATATTAAAATGTCTTCAACAGTGCTGTTGCATGAACATCTTGATGCTGCCACTGGCAAGTGGTTTTCGTTTTCTTCCACTTTATTTCTCTTCATCAAGCTCTGTCCTTGACCTTCACTTGCTTGGACTGTCTCTGGAACTCAGCTGAGTGTATGGGAAGCAAATTCAACTCATAGTAATGCACTGAAAAGCAGAAACTGATTAGAACTAAGGGTCATGAGCAATGAAGAAAAGGCACACTACAAACTCCCAAATGAGTTCTTTGAGGTGACCTTCTACAAGCAGTTTACAGCTTGAAATGCTCAAGGTGGATGGAAGTTTTAAAATCACATCAGGAAGCTGAATGTCAGTGACTAAAAAGGAAGGAAAATTAAATCCACCAAACTGGAGCATAGAAATCCCTACAATTTTACTTCACTTTCATTTAGCACATCCCACTTAACAGACATGCTCCATTATTTCAGCAGCATGAGAAGAGTGTGGCATGTCCAAACATGCAAGTGTGCTCCAGCGCATTTAAAGAGAACATCAAACAGAAGCAAGATGTAACACAGCATGGAATAAATCCCAGGGCTGACAGACCCTACATTCCTAAAGGTAAAATTACTTCCACTAGACTAAGTCATGTAAATAAAGAGTTATGATCTTGCTGATCAAAAGAGTCAAAAGGGGATTAATTCATTTTATAAAAAAAAGTTAAAATACTCAACATCACAGCCTTCTTTCTTATTAAGCAATGCATGCGTGCATAGACTAGACGGCCATAAGCCATACAAAATCTGGTTACATGGGAGACAGACATTTCAAAAGTTAGTCTTTAGGCTGAACTGACAAAAATGGAATAAGAAATTACTTTAGGCCAAATGACCTAATGTTTATAAGGAAAAACAACAGATCCTTCAGAACAGCATTCCTGAAGATCCAGGGTGTAAAAACTTTAAGGAGGAAAAGAAAAATTACTTTTTTGCTTGAAATGAGACAAGTTCACAGCATCATCGAAGAACTGCAATACTCATGTAAGGGATAAACTGTGAGGTTCAAAATTGACCATTTAGTAAAAGGATGACTGTCCTACACTTTCTGAATGTAAGTGAAATCAAGACAGCAGAACTCAGCCCTTCAGTAGAATATAAAATTAAGACTTTCATATTTGCAACGTGTAAATAGTATATACACCATATGTAAGACAAAAGCATGTCATCCCTCTCTCCCAGGGAAAGCTGTGGATTTTATACAAACACAATACATACTCACCATGTATTAAATAAAAATACGTTAGAAAGTATGTTTTTAGAAGTGCTCTAAAGCAACATTTTCAAAAGATTATTCCTTTTCAAGGACTTAGAGTAAAGCTGCTTTTTCTTCTCTTTGGCTGAAAACCAAAACAGTGTCACAGCAAGAAAGCTGTGTACTTTAAATAGCATATCTGGCACAACCGATACGCCTTTATCACAGCACAACATCAGTAACTTGACACTGCTGTAGAAAATAACCAACTTTAAAACATCAGCAAACTGACTTTGCTGAAAGTATGCTTTTCTAAAGGAATACTCCTTATAAACTGTTATTACATTTGTTAACAGAGTAAAATTAATTCTTTGTGGTGTATTCTATATATATATACACCTATGCACAATGATTTACAGAATAGAGAGACGACAACTGAGCATAAAGACCTCTTCACTTAAAAGAACGGGATGGTATAAGCCCTACAGTACAACAACAAATACTCAAAAAGGAAGTTTCTTCTCAACTCTTCAGCAACAGAAGGGACAAGAGTACCATCTGAGAAGGGAGGGGGTCAATTTCAGTTTTAAGAGTCACCTGTTAATAAGAAAACCTTGAAATATGTTAAAAAGATCAAATTTTTTAAAAAAAATATTCTGTATTTCTTGCTTGCACTCCTTTAGGCAGAATTACTCTTTCCAGCCGTAAAAAACTGGACTTCCAGATACAATCTGAAGTTCCTAGATGTTAGCCAGTTGATAAAAAGGAAAGCTTTAAGAAAATGGAGAACTATAATCAAACTTCTAGAATGTAAGCACTGAACAAGTTTTCTCCCCTGCTTCAGTCTTCAAACACATTGGAGCTCTTGCAGATCTGCAGTTATTATTTCATAGCATGTACACTCATGCACACCAAAGACACAGGTAAAGTATGTTTCAACAACTGTGAAATGTGGTAAAAATAGCCCAAGAGTGGCAAAACACAAGGTTAGAAATTTGCCTGTAATTAAGATGCCCTGTAATGTGTCATATCAGGACATCCCTTCGGCAAGACACGGTTCTATTCAGGACTTTATGGTTTTATGTGATTATCAAAAAGCCTTACTTTCCTCTAAATACTACTCACACATGTAGAAAGCTGCATTAACTGTAACTGTTTGTTTAGAAAAATACCTGTGTTGTTCTGAAAGCCACAAAACCCTTGCAGAGTAACAAACGCTTAGAAACAACATGGACCAGTAAAAGGATAACAGCTACCAGAACACAGTCAAGAAAGGACCTGTCCCTGCTCCAGCTACACAAGTCAGTTATTTCACAAGGAGGAGAGAGCTAGCAATCCTCAAGATCTCTGTTCCACTACAAATGATCTATCCGGATAATAGGAACTCTTTCAAACCCCAATTCTCACTAACACCATAATGTCAGCAGATAAGATGACAGACAACCTGGCAAAATATTTCTGTCTTCCATCAAGTGAAGTCCTTTCATCTCAACTGTGTGTGTGTGAGTGAGAAGTCACAGCCCTGGACAGATGACCACTCTCAGAGAGCTGCTGCTGACCTTTTCTTTGCATGTGAAACCCTTTTTTTCACTACACCATCCAAAAAGATCATCTTACCTCCCTCACTGTGCATACAGAAATACCCTGAGAGTCCTACCTCCATCACGCAACATGGGGTTTGAAATGAACTCAGGCTGTCTGGGAAGAGTGTCAGAGATCAGTTACAGGACTAATTATTAGTCTGCAAGTGCTGTGTGCACAAGTATTTGCCAGTGTTGCTTTTTATTGAAAGAGACAAACTCTACCAGTTTCATAATCTCAAATGTTTTGCCTATCGGGAGGAAAAGAAATGCTTTTGTTTGAAAACTAACGGAAGAAAAGTTACACAATCTTCTCCCTAAACAGGCCTTAAAAAAACAGATTGTTTTTTTAATGTTAGAGGTTTTTTCATGTTGTTTGTTCATTTGATTTTTTTTAAACCAGTTCATCTTCTAAATTACACTTTCTGCACTAGATACATTATGCCTTTACTGGTGTCATTATCAGAATCACAAAGAATTCTGACTGAAGAAATCAACCAGAATCTGGTCAAACCCCACACTCAAAACAGAGACATCATCAAAAAGGTTGCTCAGGACCTAGTCACATTCTGACTATCTCTAAAGTTAGACACTACTATCGCTGTGGCAAACTTATTCTGCTTTTTCACTTCACACATTGCATTTGCCTCCTAATACCTAAACAGAATTTCTTTACTGCGACTTGTGTTTGGTCTCTCTTGTTTTATCACTGTATACCACCTCTACAAAGAGTCTGGCTGTCGATATCCTCTCATGAGGCAGCTGAAGACAGCAGTAACATTACTCCCATAGCTTCCTATTTCTAAGGCTGAACAAATCTAGTTTTCTCAGCCTCTGCTTGAGCAAAATTGCTCCAGAACACTAATCATTTTAGTGGCCATTTAATATGTCAGTGTCTTTCCTGTAAGAGAACCAAAACCGGACACACTATGTTAAAGATGGACTAAGAAGTGTTGAATCCCTTCTCCTGACCCATTGGCTATATCCTTGCTAAAACAGCACAGCACGTGGCTGGTTTCTTAACAGCAAGGACACCCTGCTGACTCACATTCTACTTTTTCTTTCTCAGGACCTTCAGGAGTATTTTCTGCAGAGCTACTTTCTGGTCAGTGGATGTCTAACCTGTGCTATAGCAGTGGGTTGTTTTGACAAAGGTGTAGTACTTTCCATTTACGACTGTTAAATTTCAAGAAGTTCGTCAGGCTCTTTTCTCCAGCCTACTGCTCCCCCATGAACAGCAACCTTAATCTCCAGAGGTGTCAACCACTCAGCCTCGTTTGGTATCACCTGCAAAGGTGCTGTGGGCTCGTTCCATCCCAACAGACCACCTCATTAGCACAGATATGGAACATGATCAGCCCAGTGCTGACTGGCACAGGGCACCAGACTGCCCAGCTGCCAGTGCACTTTGCATTGCTGACCATAACCAGCTGTGTCACTGACTGGCAATGCAGCTCTGGAATACTTCTTCAAAAAAATGTATTACCTTACAGTAGAGTAAAAACCTAGTTCTGTACTTAGTCGTCCAGCAAGCAGGAAACTAATTACAGATACATCCTCTGCAGAAGGAAGCCCTAAACGAGTTATCCTCCACTCCAGGTCTGTATCAGGACACCACTGCATTTGGCTGCCCAGATCACTTCCGTAAGTCAAGCTCCAACCTCTACTGGCAGCTCTGCCAATGACTTACTCGGGCTTTGAACAGGTTACAAATTGGGACACAAGTATTACTGCCATCCTAACAGTGGATTCTTGTAGGTATGTATGAAAAGTGCTATTAAAAAATACTTACTAGCAATCTAACTGCAGTTAAAAAGGAAATGCTAACTCCTGACTACAGCGTAAATTTGATTTCAACAAAAGAGCTCTGTACTTTCTTAGATTGCAAACTTCTATCTTAAATGCCAAGAAGAGAATTATTTTTCAACACTAAAAAAAGTCACAGGAGATTAATCTATTTGCTATGGTAACTATGCCACAGTACACACAACAATTATGACACTTGTTTTAATGTCAGAATGTTGACATTTCAGAAAGAATACTGAAAAAGTATAATACAGTTTAATCAAATGAAGCATTTTCTGCCAGAGCATCATGTGTGGCACCAGCAGAGGCTGTACAGACAGTAAAAAACTGGATTATACTGGATCTTTAACAACAGAAGTAGTTACGTCTATTTTAAACTTTAACATTATGTGGATTATGACTGACATTTATATATATTTGTTTCTCAGTCAAAAAACCCCCAGGACCTAAAAGCCATCCTGGCAAAGATCCAGACTACCTACAGATACAGGACAGAATTTTAGGGGAAGGTGAAAATAAAGGAAACACCAGACAACACTACATTATTACAGTGTTACTTGCTGCACTTTTAAACACACTTGAAAATACTGGAGGTTTTCTTAACTTTCACGATACGGCACTTCAGAAGGGATCAAGAAAAAAATTAATATATAAATATCAGTGAAGCAGTTTCTATTTAGTGACTGTAAATTACTGAGAAAAAAATCCCTCACCAAACCAAGCCCAGACAGAATTAAGCTGCTTACAGGCAGCTTCTACTGAATGGTGAAATGCTTGAATTCTACCTGCCTGGGGATATTATAAGGATACCCTCATAGTTGCATAGCAGTATAATTTACATTTCATTTTAGAAAGGATCTGATTGTTTACTTTTATTCAGTTTCCAAAGAAACACTCTAAATTTATACGCTATGAAAACCAAAACACCTTATGCACATTAATAGTCCAACAAGCATATTACATACCTCATCTGTGTAATATTATAAAATTTTCCACATACAGTGCTTCTGGGTACTGTAGTAATGAAAGTAACATTTATCAGACTGTAAGTCATTATTTTAATTATATAAATCAAAATACTAAAGGAAGAATGTATTTAATTTTATCAGTGTGAAGTTAAGAACAAGGCTTTCCACACAAAGTTATTATTCATTGGTTGTAGGTCAAGGTGGAAGAACCAGCAAGATAAGGTTGTTCTTTAAATGTATTAGAAGTTCAAACAACTCTGTACAACTTGCTCAGATCTTCTTGGCAAAGGTATTAAGGTTTGTATTTTTCACTCCATTTATTACCTGAGGCAATATTTATTTTTAACAGGTAAGAAAATTCATTCAGTTACTCGCTGCAAATATTCAGTTACAAAGTTTCAGGACTGTCATGATCCATACCAGGATGCCTAAGTTAAAGGCAGAAGCAAGTAACATATTTTGCAGGTCTGGAAAATGCTGTATAAATCTCGCCAAATTACTGTATCTTGGAACAAATCTACCTACTTATATGTTCAGTATATTCAGCTGAAGCTGGACAGGTAAATCCTTGATATTCCATTACTACTAGGCATGCTCCATACATTAAGGCTTATAAATGGGGTAATATAAAGTATGGGAGTTTTAATAATTGCTGTTCCTGAAGACTACAAACCATTGTTTATTCTCAGTAGGGACAAATACTATTTCTCTTCATCCTTATGCCAGCTGAGCTGAGAGCTGAAGCAGGACTAAAGACAAGTAAAAAGCCCCCAGGAACAAGTTGTACAGCCAGACTGCAATAAAGCAGGACAAAGATCCAGGTGCTTCCAATTTGAATCCACCATACTGCACATGCACAAATCGGCACTTGCATTCAACTATGCCTCACACTTCACTGGGCAAGTTTTTTACCTTGCTGAAGTACTTCAAATAAAAGTTTTGAAGCCCCTTGTCTTAAACCACACTTACGTGTTTAGTGCAGCAAGTAAAATGCAGATGAAGCACTGCGTACGAAATAAAAAACTTAAACCTTCTATTTGCATGCGTGCAGCATGGCAAATAACTATTTGATGTCATTGTGCCTTATGTAATTAGGCAAATGCCTAGCTGTCTCTGTCTTAAACAGATGTATACTTTTCAAAAGTTCCTCACTATCTTGTAATTTTAATGACAGTATGTAATCATAACCTTCCTCTGTCAGTTGAGGGAAAAACCTCACAAGTGACTGAGATTTATATTACTATGCAATAGCCAAATAACCAAACAAGACGCTATAAGAGCTGATTACCAATCTGGACAATCACAAAGCTAAAATACAGACAATACTCAACCTGAAGAAAGAACATGTTTACCAGCTGAGTACCATGGATCAGTGAGTTCCTGGAATGCAATAAAGATTATACCCAGCCCCTTCACAGTGAAGTTGCAGTTAAGCACAGTGCATACTGAACCTAAATAAGAGAGATCTGTAACAGGCAAAATTCAGTCTGGTCTGTGACTAGATAACACATGCTCAAGTTCTCGTGTTGACTGAAATGCAACTGTTAAATCCACTCCCTTCTCACCCTCTGCCCCCGTTAATCATCTATTTCCTTAAGAAATACCTGTTATGTTTAGCAGCTCAGTAAAGTTGTGTATGTTTGGTTTTTTTACCTTTTTTCCCTTAGAATGGACTTGGGGGAGGGAAGGATGACATTTAATAACACATGCCGCAAAACAGAGCTTTCCCAGGATATGTTACAAAACAAGAAACTGCATGACCTGCTCAAGGTTACAGAGTGACTCCATTGCTCACTCGGAATTAAAAACTGGTATCCTCCTGACTCCTCCTGTATTTTCACCAATAAAATAATACCACTACTGAACACTTGCAGAGCTCCTTTCATCACAGGATGTCACAGGCCTTTACAAATATTAATTAAGCATTGCAACAACACTGAGAAGTATGTAAAACTTAATTCTGCACATGAGTAAACCCAAGCAAAGAATAAATAACTATGTTCAAAGCCATAGGACAAGTCAGCAGCATGGAGAGAAATGGCTCTTGCCATTAAGGAGCACTCCATTAGAAACAAGGACATAATTAATACTCCAAATGTGATGTGAAGAGCCCTTGATCGCCAATACATTACTGTAAAACCTGGTCATGCGCAATCCTGCAAAGACCACACTAAATTTCAGGCAGCATTCTCATAAAGACACCAACTTTGTCTTCCTCTGACCACAGAAAACAATTCTCATGAGATTTTTTTTAAATTCTGTTTTTCTTGTTTGGCAACTTTCCTAAGTGAAGACAAGTAAGAGTGTGATATTCTTTGGTACTTTTACAAAATTAAGAAGTCATATCGAGCTGAGACACAATTAAAATATAAATTCAGGCCTCACAAGTGCAAGTAAGCTACTTCTTAACATTCAATCATGTACTCCAGTAATTAAGGAAGCAAAATACGGTTTTGTTTTAAGAACTCAATGTCCATTCTCTAAAGAAATAACCGTAAGCCCAAAAGTAATGTTTTCACAAACTATAATGGAGTTGTCACTTATTGAGTACTCCGTGATCTTACAACTTGAGATAACATGTCCATGTCTGACCTGCTACAAGCATGACTCCTTTACAATCGTTTTCTCTTTCCAATGACTGTAACTACCACAAGAAACCAGTGTGTAAAACTGGTAGTTTTACTGTGAAAGCCAAACATACTAAAACATACTAAATGCTTCTATGTACTGCCACATTTGCAGACTTAACGACAGGAATGAGATTAATTTTTGCATTTCTTAAAAATGTTTTTAACCCACTGAAAAAACCCCAAGATGACCAGCTCTGAACTCCCATAAAAATTCACTTTAAATTCAGTTGAACTTTCATTAGTCTTTTTTCCCCTCAAAAAAAGAGAACCTGACATTAATGACTGCAAAAAATACTTTTGCTTTGGAGAAAAACTACTGTTTTCTATATAAGACAAAAGAAGTTGCACTAAAAATATTTGCAGATTCACTTTGCAGTGAACTCTGTATTAGAAAAGGAGACTGTTGTTGCAATGTTAATAAAGAATTTAAATGAAAGATTGTGTAATATATATTTCACCCCAGCGGCTGTTCAGGTTTTTCACAGCTTATCTATTTAAAATATTCTTACTAGTTCAATGACAAATTTTACTTTGCACCAAAATAACAAGATTCAGTGAAGGCTGATAAAGAGTTAGTTGGCTGAATGAAAAACAGGTTTGTGTTTCGTGTTTTACCTACATAGTATGTTTTTCATCTGGCTACTGAATGAGCACCTAGACACGGATTTTTTCACACCATTTCAAAAGGACATAATCTGGCAGTAGAAACTTAAGTCTCTGGGCAATAAAGGTGTATATCACCAGTATAATTTTACCTCAAGTTCTCCTGTAGCACAAAACCAGAGAGCAATTCAGTATTATATTTGGTACACAGCTTTCATCACATGAAGCAATTTTTCCTCCTTCTTACATGGGACAACAGCTACTTAACATAGTTTATGTTACCATTCAAGCATTATGCCTTCAACTAAGGACTGATGAGATTTAACAGCTATGCTTTAATAAATGGTGTTCCACCCCCACTAGTTCTCCAAAAATCAACAGCCCACAGTTGCTGAGTTTTCCTGGGTTAAACTAATCACCCAACCTTCAACAAAAAAGTCTTGGAGAGTTTAATCAACTCAGTGCCACTCAGAAGCAGGACCAAGTTCAAGATCGCATACTGCTGAGATGTATCCAAACATACCTGGAAATAAGGAGGGAGCAACCTCTCAGTCTGCAGCTACAGAAGCTTTACTGTAGTGGTAGTATCATGTGGCCTCCAGACAAACAGACCTACTACAGACACAGCCACTGCACATGTCACTCTTGATGTCTGGAAAAGCACAGGTATGCGATCTTAGCCAGGCTCAACAGAGTTTCATTATCTTCACAAAGCTGCTGATCCCTAGCTTTTGTCTAGTAATGGATATCCCGTGCAAAATGTCTTATTGTATTGCAGCATATTCTCACACGTTTATGAGCCACTCCATAAGTCATGGAGGACTGTATATATACAAAGAAAGGAGTTACAACTATACTGTTACAGACCATGGTTGTACTAAGGTCATCAAGATTCCATTGTAGATTAAATAACGTCAGGATTCCCCGTGCCAGTAGTAAAGAGATACAGTATTTACTGTATCAATAAATCACTTTATTTTATAAAGCTACTATTCAGTATTTGTTGTCTATAGGTAAGTACAGATGATAAACTAAAATCTGGTGAAAGAGCAATGCTGAATTGTAAGCCAGGTGTTTCACAGCAAAGAAAAAAAAAAAAGGCGCTTAAATACATTTACCACTCTAGGTGTGTAATTAAAATACTGTTCTGACACACATCAACTCTGGCATGTATATCAAGGTTTCTTTACAATATGAGAACTGATAATAAACTTCCTCCTTCTCCACTTTTGTATGAAGATTTAAACACTGATAAAAGTTATCTTGATAAATGAAATCACATAAACCATGTCCTTCTAATGGCTTTTAGAATCAGATGCACCGTACCGTTCATATGATGGAGTGATATTTGTAAAATGTACATGTGACACCAAGTTGAGCCATTTTGCTAAGAGACCATGCCCTCTTGTTCTGGGGCTTGCACCTGCTGTTAAAAGACAGGCAAGGATCAGACTTCATTAGATCCTCAATGAGGATGACAGACTGCAGACTCTGCTCAAGAAACCAGGTAAGTCACAAGGGAATTAAAGTCTTCTCCTTGCTGCACTGCTACAGACTTTCTGAAGGCCAAAGCATGAGACCTACTCCTAAAATGTAAGTGAATAAATGAAAGGTGTGGGTCTTACTAAGAAATTTGATACACCCTCAACCACTAAAGAAAACCTAACTTTATTCTGGCAAATTAGCTCAAAATAAAGAGATAGGCCAGACTTGCTATCTACTTCTAAAACATCAAGACCTTGGGGGCACTGAAAAATGACTGTTTGGCTCTTAGGTTATGTGGTAAGCACAGAGATTCTTTGCAGCACCTGAAGTGGAAGCATTTCATCCCCAGATGCTGCTTCTCACCCTTCTTACTGCAACCAGCTGGCCCATCCTTTTCATTAGTCATTTTTCATTCAAAAATGAGATCAATAAATTATTCAAAACATCGCAACTCAATACTTCATGTCATGACTCGTGCCTAATTAAGATGTAATCTGAAATTATTCATTGGCACACAGAATGAAAACAGGGGAATTGTAAAGAAACTGTGCAGGAAATGGGAAAAACGAAAACAACACAAAAGTACTGCAAGACATGACTTGTTTTGAACTATAAGAAAATAAAAATCCTTCTTTCTGAAGCTACTTAAGCAGCCAAAAATTCAAAGCCTCTTTCAACTTGTCTCCTCATATAACCACCTGAGTTTTGAGGACAAAGATGTGATTATTTTGATCTAGCATTCTAAGAAAATGACTACCCGCGATCTCAGAATAGGATAAAGAACCAAATACCCTCACCAAGGCATGCAGCATCTACAAACACCACTTGCACTCTCAATACCTATAACCTTATTTTCGTCTATCCGCAACTGCGAATTCATCATTCATATGGAATGCTGATCACTGTTCCCAGTTAACAGTATCATACCAAAGCTCTCTGTAATCTGCTGGTTTGCGACTTGCACAAGATACTGTAAAAAACAGTGGAAAAGACACATACAACCAAAATACAATTGTGAGTATAAGTAGCATTACTATACACTTTTCTAAATTTCAAAGACTTAAAATTGCTGCTGTGCTTCTGGAGAACACTGGATTTGACATTAGCTATGCACCCTTCCTTCCCAGTGATGAACAAATTTTTTAACGACAATTCTAAAGGCCAACATTAAATTTCTAAGCATATTGTATCATACATCTACATTTTATGAGATGACTGACTGTGTATCAAGGAAAATTCCTTCTGTTTTAGCAATCTCCTAGAAAACGTTTGCAGTGTAATTCAGAAAGAAAATAAATACCAGTTTCCATATTTAGTAAAAAAAAAAAAAAAAAAAAAAAAACAAAAAAACAAAAAACACCACCTCTTTTTCTCGTGTATACAACCACACTTTATCTGCACATAATGTACAGAAATGTAGAAATGCCTCACTCTTCCAAGGTGTTTAAAGTGTAATTTCTCCTCAAGTTTCTGGCAAGCTATGCTTGGAAAGGTAAGACAGCTGTCAGTACTCCATAAGAAGCATTATCAGGAAGGATATTACAAGTTCACTCAAGAGCTTTTTAAGATCACAGAAAACTGCAACTATCTGATGATAAATACATTTTTTAAAAGAGACCTTTCCAAGGATAAATCAGGTTAACACCACAGGTAACATCAGAAATACCACTGTTTATTGAAGTTTTTTCTAAAAGTAAGAATTAAAGCATGAAGTTATTGGAATCCATGGAGCAAAGCCACCGTAAGTAGCAGCCACTGCATTACAATCAAGTCCTGTCACCCTAAATCACACACCTTTCTGACTTAGATGGGAAAACATCTCAGGCCTTTGCTCAACACAGCAGTGCCACCTTACCCATTATCTGTGCAGATGGTCTGAGACACCCATATAGGGTAAATTAGAAACCTGTAGAAATGTCTGTTCTTCATTTCAAAAAGACTGTAAAAGAGTGGAAACTAGCATACTGCAGGCCACATAATCATACCTGTTTAACAGTTTATTTTAAATTAACTAGCCACAACAGTTATGAGGTAGAAACAAAAGAAGCTCTAGAGAATAGTCCATTAATAGGCAGAGATGATTGCCACCTCTCACAGTCACTAACCTGGTAAGCTACTTTTGATTCATCCATTTTTATAGTCCTGATACTGTGCACCGTTCTCCAGCTGCACTTTTTAAAACAAAAAAGTTAACTTTATTTCATGCCTTCTAGAAATAAAGCATAGATTAAATCACCTAGTCTAGACATGCAACTCTTACTAATTGCTAAATAAACAATCATTTCCTTATTTATTAAGCAAAAGACATTAGAAAGTTTAAGTGAAAAGTGTTCACTGTATCCTCAGGCATCTAAACTAAGGATAGTCTCCCACCAGGGAAAGAATTTCTTTTAACTGTGCTGTTATTCCTATGGAATTAGTGTCTGCCCAATCTCAGCAGTCAGTCACCTGAGAGCTTTTCCTACTTGCATTGAGTGCAGCAGCCAAGATTTCTGAAATCTTGATTGAGGGTTCTCATTCCTTGTCTCTTTCCAGCAACTATAATTTACATCTTAAGTGATGAATTTTACTTGCTGCTTATGTCATTAACAGAGAGAGTACCAGATCAATTTCTAATATCAATCCTATCTAAATATCTCCTGATTTTGGATGCAGTCATTTAAGATAACTTAAGAAATTTTTAAAAATAGTAAATAATCAATTTGAGGACTGAATTTGGATCTTGCTTTAAAAAATCTCGTGTCCATTCATACTCAAGAAGATACAAACATTTTAAAACTACACATTACTATCAAAGAAGAAATTTCTCTTGTAAACCAAGTCAGCTCTAGAATATCTATATTCGAGAAAGCGTGCATTCCTTCACAACATGGAAATTCACATCAGAAAGTTGCTTCAACATACAAAAATTCTAATGACAGGAACTTGCAAACCACATACAAAATGGCTATGGTTGATCTTCCAGGCACGCACACTCTCTCCTTCTGCTAAAGAAGAGGGAAATTCTAAAGTAAGACGTAATCCAGAAAAGAATCCAGAATGAGGAAACCACTGAACTGCCACCTCAGAGATTACAAAAAAAATATATAAATGTTAAGTTACAAGAGAAATAGTGAGTTGAAAATGACAGCAATATAAATGAAATTCACCGTTTAACGTATTTCTAAAGTACCAAGATTAAGCTGATTGGTCTTGTTAAATTCTCCATCCAAGTAGTGTTTGCTACTTGTAGGTTACTTTTTGCCTTGTTGCATTATGCATGATTACTTTTAATCAAAACCACACATTTCTCATGTTCAGTGATGTCACAAGACACAAAGAAATGCATAAAGCTCACAGACTATAGATCCTCAAAGAGTAACAGACACTTTTTGAGTGTGCATTCTTTTTCAGCATCAGTCCTAACAGAAACAGCTAAATCAGAAAAGCATTTGCACATAGATCCACCTAAGTTCTGCATCTTTCCAGTGACGAAGATAATTCTGACCTCTGCTGACAGCAGATCTGAAGACTCCTATCTTTAATTAAAAACTATCTCTTCCTATCTACCAACAATAAATGTCGCAAGTGTGGAACGCAGCCGTTTCAGTTTTTTAGACACTAGGCAGAACCAGTGTATGGTCAGGACAGGAATATAAGATATTCACTGTTCCACAATACATTGTACTTATAATCTATTCAGTTAAACCTTCTCTGGATCCTCTTAATAAAGGTAGCTCTGCATAAAGACAGGTCAACTCTTCTCTGCTATAAAAAGTTGAAGGTTAAAATACGTAAGCTGATGTGGGAGACTATTTCCTGCTGAAAGGAAAGCCCTTTAAACACTAGAACCTCAAATCTAATTTGTCAGCTTATTGACGCTTCCATGCATGCTGCCAGTGCAAAGCAGCTATCTTTCTATGGAGCCACTGTCTTGGAAAAATGGTTAATGCTACCTAGCAAAAAAGCTAGCATGACCTTATAGTAGAAGCAATACAGAATTCAGTCACACACATAAGCATTTAAAACTCCAAATTTTGGTGAAAGACCAGACCTTTAGCTTTAACCAAATCTATCTGCTAAGCTGGAAGTGCCAATTGGACTTATGGTTATCAGTAAATGTGACTTACACTTGACTGACATAAATGGGGAAGTGCACCAAGTAAGAGTCACCAACATTTCTTATGCCCTTTCTAAAGAGCATAAAAGAAAAAAAGAATACATTGGGCTTCAGTGGAAACATCATTCTTAGTTAAACCAGCCCTTGAAAAGCTTACTCTTAACTAACACCTTGTTTTAATGAGAAAGTGGGGTTAACTTTATTCAGCCACTGAAGCTATGCTACCAACTAAAATTAGGGGGCAACACAGCTCATAATGAAACAAGCTCAGCTGGGTCTCTCCCTCATCACTGCGATAATCTAGCCCATTACACTGTTACTGGTGGTGACTGGGTAGCAACTCTGAACTCAGCAACTCCTCACTAGATAGTTACAGTATTTCTGGAAGACCTGCTGGGAAGAACTATACAGTTTAATTACAATACATTACCAGCTGTAATAGGTGAATAAAGGAAGAACTGCCACAACAACGTGCATCTCTGAAATAGTCTGGGTTTATGCAACAAACCTGACAAACCCAGTTTAAATGTCTTCTGAAGCCACAGCCGAAGGCAACTGGGACCTGTAAACACTCAGCTGAAACTGAAAGGGAAACTCACAGGATTTTCCACGGGGCTTGGTTTGGAGCGAGCGGTTGTGTGGTGCTTGGCCGCTGGCTGGGGTTAAACCACGACAGGGCATAAAAAAGGAGGGTGAGTAAAACAGCAGACCCCTGTAATGCTCACATTAATTATTCTGATTTTCATTAACTACCAATGAAATTTTTAGTTGCATCCTCAAAGTGCACACCACTCAAGAGGCAATTCTTTCCAAAGAATGAGGCAGTCACACTGCACACACCAGGAGACACCAGTGCTTCCGTTCCTCAGCAGTGAGATATTTCATTGTTATTCTTTTGTTACTTGGACTTCTTTTTAAAACTATTTAGCATTTTTGTTAACTTTCAACAGACAAAATGAAAATTACTTCCTGGTAAGCAAACAAAAACCACCTCAGTACTTTGTTTGGTTCTGGGTTTTTTTAGTTTGTATTCTCTGGCTAAGTTCCATGTTCATAATTTAGGAAAATAACCTTACTATACATTTGCGTAAGGCCTCAGTTAGCAAGAAAAAGCACACAGATTAAGGTACTCCAGAGAGAAAAAGAAAAACTCTACTTTGCTGCTACAGCTTGGTATTAATGACATTTTACCTGGAAAAGAACTCCCTTTTACTGTGAAATGGACTTAAAAAATCCTGTCAAGACTTTTAACAGCACAGACAAATAATTCATAATGGCGATGTTCATTCTGTAATAATATTTTAGAGCTAAACCTTCTTCCTAGAGGGAACTCCTGAAATAACCAGAATTGTCCATACATTCAATAGAAGCTATTCCAAGCTTTTACTTCAGGAAGCAAGAAAATACCAGGCAGCAAACATACAGCAGGTTCTCACTTCTTTCATACTGCACTGAAGGCTAACAACATTTAAAGCCTCATTAAAAACTCCACAAGTGTTAAATACAGAATGTGAATTTCAGTTTAATAAACAGTTAACTTCATGCAGACTGTCTCTGAACTAGGTTTTCACTTCTATTTTAAAACATCAAAGAAAATCAAATTTCAGGGAATTTCTTTGTCATTAGTATTTCTCAAGGTAGCACGCAGAGCAGCAGCTTTTAAGCCTGAATTCCTCTACACTCAGAAAAGTCCTTAGTCTGACCTCAAGGCACCGCACCAGGACTTGTCACGATTTATGACCCAGCTACATTAACCATGCTCCTTGGCAAATGGAAACCCACAAGTGCTGAACCAACTTTTAATACCGAAGTCTTAGCACTTGAAATTTTGAGAAAGGCAAGTTACGCAATTCCATCTTCTTACCCGCATTATGATTTTGGTTAAATCAGCTTTGTTTCCATAAATCCATGAAGGAAAATGAGAGCATCGTTCTATTCACAATTCAATACAGCTGTGTATGACTGGCTTCAGCCCCAGGCCACAAGCCAGGAACTTCTGAGTTCAAGTCTGGCTCTGCCTCTGACTTTCTGTGTGGCCTTCAGAGAGCCTCTGAATTTCTCTGCTGCTCCTCTTACATCTGTACACTTACCTTACAGAAAGGCACCTGCTTCGTTTGTGCAGGCTTCTCCCAAACACAAAACTTGAACTGACTCTGAGAGCCATTTTTATTTTACTCTGTATTAAACGCCTATGCCCCACCAAGAGGTCTCTACCTGTCAGTTGATACCTGGTAGTTTTTAACTGTAGTAACTGCCAACATGCACTTATTACATATATGCATACACATACCCTATCAGACACACACAAACATAGTAAGATGTAGTAAGCTGGAAAATAGACAGTTATTTCAAAGTTCATTAACAAACACGAGGAAAAAATGAAATTGAGTTACATGCTATAATTAAACTTAAAATGAAGAGCAATCTGCAACCTTGTTCTTTTTTATACTAAGGCAGTATCACTAAGCATCACTAAGGCAGTGATGAAGCCTGTTTTAAACAGCTTAACATTAAACACATAGAGCAAGCAATGCTCAATCTAAAATGATCACAACTAACATTTAGAATAGTACTTAAACAATAGAAAAATGGTCTAAGAATGCAAAGGGGAAGAAGCATTTAAGCTTAACCAAGTTATCTAACACTAACTGAAGCATCATTTAAAAGGTAAGGTTTTTTAAGAAAAAGATCAAGGAAGCTACATAAATTTAAGCTGACCTTATACTTGAAAGTCTACGATAGGAGAGTTTCACTTCACATCACCTAGACTGAAGCAGAATGTGATGGAGACTGACACAGCCAACCTCAGCTTTTTCTGAACACAAATCACCCAAATACAGCTCACCATCTTTAACACAGCCACCTTTAAAGCCACATCTGAGAAACAATCTTGACCCCAAAACTTTATCACAGGCTGACTTTCCAAAAATTAACCTGTTTGGATTTTAATGGCCTAACTACAGCAAACTAGCTTAAAGAACTCTGCAGCTGTGGCTTTAGGGTACATTAAGCTGCCACGGTAATTTCTAGACTCTCAAAGATTAGCTTCTGTCTGCTTTTGCCTTCCTCATCTTGTTATGCCTAAAATCTGGTTTTAAAACTGGTAAAAACACACTTCCTACAGTTTTTCTGTGTCAGGATATATATTTTATTTATAGCAACTGGCAAATGTAGACTAAAACTGTCTTGTAATTAACAACACAGCAGAGTTAATTTGACGCAGAATAATGTGTTATTTTGTGATAAAAACAGTCACTCAAGGACTTAATCAGAAGTCACCATTCCAGAACAGCTACCGCGCAAGATGAGGTGCTTAAATGCAAATTCAGATAGCTTTTGCACAAGACTAAACTGGTTCAAACAGCTGAAAAATTATCTGCATGTAAGGCTTAGGGTTCTCCCATCCCTGGTCACTTACTAAACCTTCCTACTGTAATTCAGAAGCTTTCAAAACATATTTGCCAATTAAAGAAAGTCAGCAGAAATACCTTACTGAAGAAGTACACGTAACCAAATTTATTAGGAAGATTAAATCTCCACCCAGATTGAGATTTTGTTTATAGTTTCCCACATCACACCACCATCAGCGTGTTTCCATCCGATGAAGCAGTCACAAATGCTACAGCGAGGCCAGTGTACTGGTTAGCAAGTATTCCCGCCAAGGTGATCTAGATCTGCTCTGAATACAATTACAGGACACAGGCAAAGACAAAACAAAACAAAAATAACCCTAATGCCTTGTACTCTTTCTCTCTCTCAGCACTGATTGGTCTGGTTGATATGTATCAAGCAGATAATGTGAACATTACCTGCAAAGGAACAGAAAACTTGACTCTGGAACACAAGGCTGTGTAATTTAAACTTCCCATTAATATTGCTACAACTAACTTCTGTAGCACCAGCTGGAAGCTTCTTTTATGCCAGGCTGAAAAAAGCTTTTGGGGTTTTACTGCAGGTTAACCAAGCATTTTTAGAGGCAGTTTGAACCTAGCCCACATTTAGATTCCAACCAGTGCACATGAACTTATAACGACATCCACAGAGAAAAACAGAGCTAGATATAAAATTACATATATTTAACCTCAATAGGACATCCTCTATTTCCATGTGCTATATTTTTAACCAGTTTTAAGGATATTTTTTCCTAATATTTATCATAGAAGATCCCTTAAAAAAATCCGTGATATACCACTGATAGTACCATTGATATACCACTAATAGTACCCAAGTAAAATCTAACAAAACAGGAAAGGTTTATTTATATAGTCTTAACTAGGATATAGAAGAATTCATTTTTTAAAATTCACATGGGAATTAACCAACCTAATTACTATTTTTTGTTTTACAGGACAACTGGTTTTCAGTGCAGATAGGAATAAGCTATGAAAAAACATTTGCTAAGTCTTGGTACCTTCTGCCCTCTCCTCCCCTACACATGGAAGGTATCCATTTTCACTTTCATTGTCCTTAAACTCTCTCAGAGTAAGAGGCAGAACAGCCTGGGAAAAATCCAGCAAGAGCTACCAGATTAGAATTTCCAAGCATTATAATACCAAAATTCACTTGTATGTTGTGATCAAATCATCCTCCCTATGAATTGTTCAGCAAAAAGCTCAGCACAAACATGCTGTATATTTAGCTGGCAAAATGACCTACCAGAATATATCAGTTTCACTTTAGTTGATGAAGTTCTCAGTAGTAGCCAACCGCTTGCCAAAGCAAGCTGTTTTGTAGCCACATATATCTAGAGTACCAACACAGAATTCGAACCGTGAGTTTTAAATCAGACCCTGAATCTGGCATGATTGCTTAAGCAAAATTACATACAATTAAAAATATAAATGCTAATACAGAAGCTGCAAAAAGAGAGCGAACGCTGCTACATTAGCATTCTAATATTAAGTTGCAATGTCTTCTACTACCAAAACTAAAATTTAAACTGGGGGAAAAAAAAGTGGAAGGTAACACTGAAGACTTACTCTAAGGAAGGTTTAAGTGACACAGGACACTGCATCCTGGAAAACTGGATGGCTCAGACACAGCCAAGTTCACAAACATACAATGAACCACAATGACAACACATTTGTATGTATTTGCCACAGAGCACATGTAAAGTGGGACAATTAAACTCGACTCTAATTAATGGTTAAGTGGCATTAACAGATTATATATTTAACCCTTCCTATTTTCATATAGGTCAACTAGCTCAAAAAACTCACAATCGACTGAAGCTGTGGTGTCTACATGTTTTAAAAACCCCAATTCCCGCAGTGTCACTGCAGCTTATGTTTTGCCGTTTCCCTGTGCACACAGAGGCTGTGCCCACAACAGCCACTGAGATTACAACCGGACAGCAGATTTATGACTGTGCTATTGAGCAAATGCTGTATTTAAAAAGGGGGGGAAAAAACCCCACTGAGAATACCAGAATTAATTTTCCCATTGTTTTGTTTTTTAAAGAAATACCTCTTCTCTGATTCAGAAATTACGACAATGTTCTGCTTTAGTTCAAATCAGTTCAGCTGTTGTAACTCACACCTGTACTTCAGGAAGCCTTAACTCTACATCTGCTAAGCACACTGGGAAAGATGAGCATGCTTCCCTTGTAATTTAAGCATGCACAGTGGGGTTTCATGTACTTTTAAGGAACTAAAAAAGAATGGTCACCTTGATTTTAAAAAAATTCATGCCCTTCTGCTCTTTAGCTGCTGAAACAACTATGCTGTTCAAAGCACACCCAACTATGATGGAGCACAATGTCAAAATTATGCTCTTCCGACACAAATCAGACAACTACTTATTTGTTTGCAGAGAATGTATCTATAAAAATAAACACAAAAAAGTTGAAGTGGTTTTTCGCTAGACTACCTCCCTGTAATATTTTTTGCTGCTCTTATTGGAGCTACCTCAAAATTTGTTGACCTCCCCCACTGTTAAAATGTGGCCTCACACATCCCATCCTAAGAAGCAAAGAACTCCCCTGCTGGCATGCAATCAAACACAGTTGTATCTTGATGCCTTGTTTTGGTTTTGCTGTAGTAAAGTCCAAGGCCACATTTCACTTCTAGAAGTCTCAATTTAACACGTTTTTAATAATATACATGCTTTATACTTTTAAGCATATTTCCACCTAACACTATTGGGGTACTTTTAGATTATTTTCTCTGCATAACATATACAACTATCCATTTAATTGAGTTCAGATAGAAATTGTAGCACTGTAAGGAGCAGTAGTCAACTTTCATACTTACTACCTGTAGTTTTTAACAAAACTGCCCTCACTAGTTTCTCTCCAGTTGTATTAGCACACATTTTTTCCATGGTGTTTAACCCCCAGTTTGGTTTGTTCTGCTTTTAAAGTTCTTCTTGTGTTTTATTAATCTATCTTCTATTAGACATCTGAAAAAACTCCAAGGGTTGTATCTTGTGTTATATTTTCCCACATGACTAAACAGGCTAATTAAAAGTTGTCCTGAAAGTACAATATTTTGAATGGAAAGTCTTTCAATTTACCCATGCTATAACACCCAAATATCATGTCAACCAGTTCTTATGACACAACTTTTCAGAAATTATTATAAAATATACAATTGTATTAGCACCAGTGCATTTCACCCCTAAACTATAATGCCAGCATACTATATACAGACAGGAAAACAGCCTTTAAAATGACAATGTCAATAAAACCTTAGGAACTGCTTTCAGAAGTGTACTGATGGCACAAAAAAAAAAAATCTGGGTTGGCATACATTCATGCTGCTCCCAGAATATATGCTCTATCTCAACAACAAACCCACCAAAACCAAAACAAAAACCCAACCAAACAAAAAACAAAACACAAAAAAAACCCTGTTGTGTTCTTCAGTAGGAAGCCTATGTGTAAACGAGAAGTTAAGCAGTGACAAGTGCTAAAGGTACAGCTCTGGAGGTGGAATTCACCACAAATACAGAAAGTACAACAAATACAGAAAGGCACCATTCCTCCTGTGTTCTGAATAACATTATGGCACCATCACAAAACCAAAATAGCAATATTCACAATGTATAGTATTTGTCTCCATGATAACGCCACATTTGCCTTCAATGCTGAAATGGCCAAAAACCTGTTATCCTGACACCCAACTTTAAGCAAGTTGTTTGACCAGTATTTGAAATACAGCACATGTAATCATACCATGTAAGACTGCTAATGCTAGCATTACATTAGCAACTGAAGATTTCAGAAGAAATACATCTTTGTATTAATCTAACCTGAATTTTACATCTTTTTAACAAATTAATTCTATAGCCATAATGTCAGCCCAATATTTAAAGTTTAGCTACTAGATATCTAAAGTAACAACACTGGAACCCTGATACTTAGACCTGATCCCCTTGATAGGACATGAAATGCAGGTCCTTGGAGCTAAACATCCTATGTATCTTATTTTCTTGCCTCAAATCTTAAGCTGTTTAAACAGGAAACCAATACTTAACAAGGTGAAACAGCTCTTAGGAAGGCAGTAGGTGGATTCTTAATCAATTAAAGCAAAAAAACCCTGAAACTTTTCAGTTATAAACAACTACCAGCTTAAGAGAGTAACAAGGGTGCAGATTCCAATAAATATTGTTCAAAATAAACTGTAAATTAAACTTCTCACCTTCTACCATGATCCAAAAAGAACATAGATCCATAATGATCAGAATGAAAGAACTCGGCTTCAAGATGCAAGACAAGTTTCTAAAGTGACTAGAGAAGTTATGGATCTAGGTTAACTAGGAAAAGTTATGGTACTAGGAAAGTTATGGATAAAAATTCTCTTCCAGAAATACTCTATTTCTATGGATTTTTTCCACACAGATTCGGATGCTTTCTCCTCTACTAAGCCACCTACTAATAAGTAAGAAGCAAAAATCTTAAAAAGGTTAAGTTTAGCTGAAATCAGCTGGCAAAGACTGTACTATCTTACAAAGTTTCTTTTTCTTCCTTCTCAGCAGGAGAGAAAGAGGCTAAAAGAAAAGCAACTGAAACTAAGCATACTGATCTTTCAGTCACTTGTTTTCCCTGAATTTTTTCCCATTAGAATTGCAGACTCCTGCATATTGAAGCTCAATGGTAATAAGGCTTTTCTTGTCAATTATTTCTCAAGAATCTCTTAGATGTAGTGCAAAAATCTCCAGGGGCTCTGCTGACTACAGACTTCACTGTAGCTTTCAACCTACCAAAACAGTCTGCTTTGGAAAGGGACTGATTCCTGTAGATACGAATAACAATTGACATGCAAATGCAAACAGAAAAATTAAATAAAGCTTCTGAACTCAGCATCATCACTGCAAACTGAACGAAGCAAAAAAGCCTCCCCTACCCCAATGCCTCTGTAAGCTTCAAACTGATCTAGAAATTGCAACTCAAGTCAGGTCTCTCAAAATTAAGTGTTTTGTTCCCTTTGTACTGCAGGTACTTACTGAATACAAACAGCGTTGAGAATTGCCCAGATTCACACTTAAAATCCTGTGGTTGCACAGACTGCACAGTCCTCAACACACCCTGCAGTAAGATTTAAGGGGTCAAAAGCATATTTATAAGAGGAATTATTTTAATTGGTCTTTCCTATTCACAGTTACAGTCTCACAAAGGTGCTTAAATATTTGATAGACTCCTTACTGGAATGATTTCTATTATTCTCAATAGCTGCCCTTTTGTCTGACCCACAACAGCTTCTGTAGCTAGGAGCAGTTGCAGTTGTTGGAAACCACCCCGTATCACATCACCTTAACAATCAAGCTGTATGTACTAACATTTACACATTCTGGAAGTGTGTAACGTAGGCAGTAAGGCATGAAGACAAAAAAATACACAGAAAAGGCGAGTACTTTTCTGAAGTGCAGATTCTGGGAAGACTACATCCTACAATACTGCCAGCTCAGGACAGAGTTTGGATTTTCTTAACTTCCTCAGTTCAGCCATCCCGTTCTACAGCAATTATCACATTAATTACAGTAATTGATGTTTTCGTCCAGAAAACACCAAATCTGAGAACAGTCCTACTTTAGACTGCATTTGAAAACAGTTTTAATGTCTAATTATTGTTTGTCAATCAACAGGTAGATTCAACACATCCTGACTACGTCCAGATCTCCACTGAGCCCAAGAAGGTTTTGAATAACAAAAGCCATCAGGGTACATCATGTCAAAAACACAGAATGTTTTTACAGCATTTCCTCAGATACCTGCCAGTAACATGAGGGTGGAATCTAGTAAGTTCATTGACCCTAAGTAAGGAGCATGTGTTACTTCCTGTATTAACTGGGTTATCCATTACTATTAAATGCTTAATGACCAAAACTACCAGCAAAATACACTATGTAAAATTTGAGCACAGTTCTTTTTTATTGGCTCCCTCTAATTTAAAATTTTTAGAAAAACCTCCAGACACAATCGCTTAATTTCCATGAGACACTTAATATACTGCAGAATTATTTCGAATATTTGCTAGCCAGTGCAGCAAAAAAATGTCCCAATATATACAAGACTATAATGACAACAGCCAGATACATTTTCAATAAGCTTACTGAAATCTGTCTCATCCATTTGTGTTGAAATGTATGCACGTAAGGCCACAAAGAAATATAAAATATGAGCCATCTTGTAGGTTTACAAAGTTGACCTGCTAACCACAATCACTGCACTAATACACTGCAATGTGGAGTACATGCACACGATTATTTGCAGAATTATCTGCTGCTTACGAGTTCAGCTACAAAAAATACCACAATGCGATGCCTGTGAGGAAGGGGTGAAGAATAATGTATACCATCACAGAAATTTTTTCATTTAACCTCACAGAAAGGAGCATTACATCACACTCTTACAATGCAGGAGGAGGGGCCTGTTCTCAGAAAGCAAGCTCCAGCTATTTTCCTTTAATTTTCTGCTTGCTTCTGGAGGGAGTTGCAAAAATAACTCGGATTTAAATTTTTAGCAATACAGAAGG
>VZRQ01004164.1:912197-944091 GCA_013397975.1 Machaerirhynchus nigripectus | reverse complement strand
GCGGCGGCAGCGCCGGGCCCGGCACGGAGCCCCGGCCCCCGCACCCGCTCCCCAGGGCTCGGCGCGGAGGCTCCGTCCCTGCTCCCGCGGAAGGCACAGCCCCAGCCGGCCTGGGTCCGACCCAGCAGCAGAAAGAATGCAAGCCCGGTTTTACACATGCAAATTTTTGCAGCAGATTTAAGAGCTCCGGGTGCTGTGGGGAAAAAAATCCCTCTTTTAAAAGCCTCTATTTAAATAAAACAAGATTTTCAGCACTATCTTGTACTTCACCAGCTCGCAAGATACAAACGATCTTCTGTAATTTGCCTAGGTGTTTTAAATTACAAATATCTTTCAAATCCACGCCACACTTGTACGGAGAGCTCCTTCTAAAAAGCCCCAAAATTCCACTAAAAGTGCCGTACACGTACAAGCAGACAACATCGGAAGCAAGTCTTTGTGCTAGAAACGACAACTCTGCAAAACCACGGATGGAAACGGTCAGCTCAGGCTCTTAAAAATCTACTGATAGGTAAAAACAATAAAACATAAACGTACCACTAACCTCATAAAGTGCAGCAGTGCTTAAATCCAGCGAGTTGAGGCATACAAGGTAGAAATGGAAATGAAAAAAAAAATCCAAAAATGGTTTTGTGTTTTTGCTTTTTTGTTTAGGGTTTTTTTTTCTTTTTTGTTAAATTTTTTTTTTTCTCTCTTTTTTTATTTCAAACGTTCAGAACCCAGCAGAGACTCCGTCGGCCATTTTGGCTGCGCTCCCTCGCTCTCTCCTCTCGCTCCCTCCCTCTCGCTCCCTCTTGCTCTCTCTAAAGGAAGCAGCTTTTTTGTGACCTTCAAATACGGGCGGCTCACGTGACCCCGCGCGCGCTGTCACTCACCGCCCGGGCCCGGCCCACCCCCCGCCTTAAAGGGGCAGCGCCCTGCTCGCACCGGGACGGCCTCCCCGGCCAAGCCCCAAGCCCCGCCGGCATTCTGCTCCTCGCCCTCGTAGGGCAGAGGCGAGGCACAGGGAGGGTACAATGGGGGAGCCCTGAAAGTACGGAGGGCGGCCCAGATGGAGCTTCTCTCTTTAAAACCGGCTAAAAAGCCAGCAGCCAATTATGCGAATTCCACATTAGGGCTGCAGAGCCGACAAGCGGCGAATGGTCAATGTTAAGTCCCTCCAGCCACACGCGCCGTTCTGCGGTGCACCGGGAACACCGACCGCAGCGCTCGCTTGGAGAGGAACCCCCCATTGCAAGCACAACGCCCTCCTGACTCAAGGACAAGAGGTTCATGCTCAGACCAAAGTTAATCCGGGCTTTAACCAGACTGCCTACACCACACGCACGCATAAACGCCAGATCCAGGTCCAGACACGGGAACACCCGCAGGACAGCAGAGCAAACTCGGTCTCTCCTGCTGCCTTGCCCGCTTTAAGTCTCAGGCTGCAACTCAGCCATCAGGCAGACACTTCACAGCCTCTTCCCACAATTTCAATAGATAACTGCTTTAACAGTTGAAACAGAGAATAGCAGCATCTTGTAACATAAAAAAATCTGCAGGATGTTTCCAGATGTTACCCTGAGTGTGCAGAAACTGTAAAGAATACAGTTCAGCAAAAGGATATGGTGACGCGCGTACGATCCTGCTGAGAGGAGATTTGCTCCTGAGTCAGCCCAACACAGGTAGGAAATGCTGGAGCTGACTGTGTAATGGAACCACGCCCGGTGAGGGAACTGACAGCTAGCTCGGGAAGCTCTCGGGAGCACCCTCAGGATCGAACCCCTAAAATAGACAAGTTTTTAATTCTGTACAGTTATGCATTGTAACTACGTAGAAAGTAAGCCAAAGCCCACCTGAACACGAGGGGAATTTTTAACACATACACCTTTGTACAGACTTTGTGTCTGGGCGTGTGCGAATTGCTTTAAATAAGCTATAGCAAGTATAGTATGAATACTGCCATCTCAGACCTACAGTTACATTGCTGCTGTGCTTATACTAACTTCTACTTAATCATTCTGTGTAAAATTAGCCAATGATAAAGTGCTGCTAAATCCTTTAGACTTAAAACTATTGATAAAGCGTAAGGCTAAGTTTGGCAACTGGGTCTACTCTGAACCTCATGATTCAATGGGAGGGTCTCTCTTGCCCTTTGCGCTCTTATCTTTTTGTATTCCCAGTCTCTGTACAAATCTCTTCAAACTGATTATGATCTGATTTTCCTTGGTACGCCTCATCCATGTAGTAAGCAACAGAGGGAACCCTGCCCTGTTGTGCCTTCACAAATTTATATGAAAACCTGCTTTTGCCAGTAATTACAGAACCACAGAATATTCTCATTTGGAAGGGACTCTCAAGGATCACCAGAGTTCAACTCCTGGCCCTGCACAAGCCACCTCAAGAATCACACCACGTGCCTGAGAGCATTATCCAATGCGTCTTGAACTCTGTCACAGGCATGGTGCTTTTGCCAATACTTTTGACAGGAATTCTTTAAGCAATCTAAACCACTCATTCATGACAACACCATGGAATGGAACTAACTTGGAGATCCATGGGAGGGCACTCCAAAGAAATTAATTTGAGAGAGGCAGAAGCTGCACATCTTATGAACAACAATAAAGATCATTAGTATGTATTATCATAGAACGTAAGCCTCTGGCCTCATCAGGCAGCCATGAAAGGCTGCTATGGTTCTGGTTCTGACATGTTTTGCTCCCACCCTCATGGTAAGGTACAGAAACTCAAATGGGGATTCTACCACTGAGGGGATTTCTTCAACAGGACTACAGCCTGCACTGTAACCATCCATCTCTGCAGGCTCAAGAAACTGGCAATAGCTAATGTGAGCTGCATTTATGGGTACTTAATGAAATAGAAGCAGCTGGATGTAACTGCTCAGGTTGTTCTGTCCAAACCAGAGCAGAGGATTGCCCTGCTGGATGTAGCAGATTGTTTTGTGGCTGGGCTAATCCAAACACGCAATTTAGGAAATGTGGTGAAAACTCAGGGAACATCTTATTTGTGGCAAGACCCAAAGAGAACACCACAATTGCTCTAAATCCCTAATGACAAAATCCAAACCAACTGCTAGGCATCCAATTCACACCGTTTCATAAAGGCAAATGCATATGCACAGCTATGGAACAGCTATCTCCCTCCTGAAAAAATACATTAAGTACTGCAGCAACATGTTCTATACATGTTCACACTGAATATGACAGTATGCATTAAGCTACAGACAATTTTATTCCCTCTCAAAAGCCAAATTGTTTTACTGAGGCCTATAAATCCTCTTAAATTCACTAGGGTTTGCCAACTCTCCATTCTGAAGTCCTGGAAGCCTTTACTTCAAGGAGTTGATAATACAGTGATGACTTTCAGAAACAAGCACTCGAGTTGCAGTGTATCCAAGTGTAAATAACTGCTATAAAATTTCACCTTACCAATGTTCTATTGACAAAGCTTTTTAAATCAGAAATTAAGCAAACTATCAGTGAACCAAAAATATTCAGAGAGGCCAGTATGGGTAATTCTTAAATAACTGTAGCTTTAACTGAACTTTTCCCACTAAACTACCATTTGAAAGATATAAATTCTTTACCTACTCTTGTTGGCATATTGATTAAGATAGCTAACGAGAAGATTGTGATTTGTTTTGATTTGGGAGGTTTGTTGAGTTTTGCTTGTTTGTAATGAGCACGGCAGATCAAAAAACACAGGAGTAGAGCATAAAATACATAGCTTATAAAAAATCTGCACACCCCTTTTCAGAGAGCAATTGCATTTCAAAAACCTAGCCATTAAGTATTCTGATGCCAACAGGCTGTTAATAGCCAGTGTTAATAGGTTATATCCTTGTTATGTGCTACTAACTTATCTGATTACAAACACTTCATTTCTAAGCTCCCTCCATCTGAGGATCATAAAGCACTTTAAAATCTTTGATGAAGCTTCACAGTGCTCCTATGAGGACAGTATCCAGTACGAGCAGACATATACAGGCACATTAAGAGAGATGCTTACAATTGTGGATTCCCTGCGCTCGTATCTCAACTGAGACAGGAGAGGAATAGGTTTTAAAAATTCATATTAAGCTGTATTGTGGTTCTAGTAACAGCTCATCCTTTTTGATGACCTACCAATACGAATCAAGCAATTAGGCTTTAATATTAGGTACACAGGCATGCTCCAGTGTCCACTGGCACTGAGGTATCCACACCCTCCAGCTGTCATCTCAAAAAGGAGACCTGGTCTGTCTGACCTGTAGATCTTTACTCAGTTTTAAAAGGATTTGAGTTCATCCAGTCCATATGCAAAACTCCCTAGTTCATGAGCTGGCATGTTTTTTGGGCTCAAAGTCCTACAGTTCGAGGTCGTATCTTACTTTGAAGGCTGCACCCTCATCATCCCAACACTGGACCCCACCCACTGCCTATACACCCATGGCAATAAATTTAGGACTTTTCTTTTCCCCCCAGAAAGTTCTTCACAGCTGATACTATGAAAGTGAAAAAGTCAATTGATCTCCTACTAACACAACTCCTCACCAGAAACCTCAAACAGTAACGAGTTTCTCATAGCATGAATGCCTTGTCACCAACTGTCCTTTCTCCTGCTGGTGAACAGTTTGCCTCCTGAAATATTAGAGGAAAAAAGGCAGATTTTAGTGGCCAAGTGAACTGAAGCCTACATGCCCTCTACCCCACTGCAACTCATCAGTTAGATCTCCCCAGATCTCCCTCTCCCAACCCCAGAAGTGGGGTGCAGTAAGAGATGTAAGATAGGCAGATTACTCACCAGTTCCCCAACCAGTCCCCAGCAGTCCAACTGACCTGGATTACAAACCCACCACGCATACCTCTTCAAGTTGAGCGGGATCAAAAAAGTGCCTGTCCTTCCTGAGATCAGGCTAAAAGCATAACTCAGGGTAGGGACACGTATGCAAGGACTACGTTTCATAGTTGCACAAGTTCTAAAAATAAAGAGCTAGCAGAGAACCCCTTAAATTAAGGAACAGAATTAAAAGTCTTAACCATTCCTTGTGTGCTCTAAGAACTGCCATACGGTTTATTTTAAGGAAACAATTTAAAACAGTCTCAGTCCTGGATAACGGATAGTTCAGATCACTTCTAAATTATTTTCTCTGAACAGACAGAGATGCTGAAGCCCAAGACTTGTGAAAATTGAAGACGATAGCTAATTCTGGCTGTACCAACATACTTTTTTTTAAAGTATTCACAGCAATTTCACCTAAACTATTGTGCAAATGATGACCTCTCTTTCTGCAGGATGCAAAACTTCTAAGCATTCAAACATTTTTCAAGGACAGAACACTCATTCCTAAGGAAAACTAGAGTTTTGTTTTGGGGTCCTCCCCTTTCACACTTAGTAAATAGCAAGACATTTTATGCTGCAGAATTGTGAAAACAGAGCTGGCAGGGGTTTTTAATGATAGTAATCAAAAGTATAATGTAAATTGTTTCTTCAGAGAAAAATACCACGACGAAAAGCATCCAACCACAGAAAAGCTTGCTTGGTTTCTGAAAACATTACAGCAGCTTTTGCACCCCTTACACAAAGGCACCTATCAACACATTTTAGGAATTATTATTACTATTCAAAACTTATATTGCAACACTGCTTTGGAGCCATACTAAAGCTCAGACCTCACTCATATTTTGCCAGGGACAAAAGAAAGAACACAAGGCCTGAAAACTTCAGTTTAAGAATGATACGTGACTTCAAGCTCAAGCCAAGTTCTGACCCTATACATTAATGAAGTGCTCAGGAAAAGATAATGAGTCAGAAGGAAAACTTTATTCACCAAACTTAGCAAACACTCATTTTTCCACCTAATTTTTCCTCAATCTGCTGCAATACTTTCCCTCAGTGTCCAGCCTATAAATAATCTACCACTATGCCTCCACTTCTTCAATTCCCCAAATGCCCTTTCCAGACTAGAGAAAGAGAAAGCTTTCAATCTGCCTTTTAACAAGGTTGTTGGGTGAACAACAGCACTGAAAGCTCATTTCCTACAAATCTCTGTCACACATCACTGAACCTCTACTTTCCACACTAATCCCAGCTTCCTGCAGAGCCAGTTCTCCTTTGATGCCAAGGTTCTAACAGTATATTGAACTCTATGCAGACCTTTTTCCATAACTTGTTTTCACCTCTTTAAGTGCCTGGGCAAAAACCAGCATATACTGCAGCTATTCCCAAAACAGACACAATGATTAGCTGTTAAAAGACACAACCAGAACAGATAATAATTTGTCTTGTCCTGAAACTCTTCTGTTAGTGGGGAAATTGACTTTGGTTTCTTCTCTAGGAGGCTACTGAAGTTTAATATATTGGTAATTATAACTATATTATAGTTTCTTACTTCTCTGCCTCACTTGACCAGAACTGGACAAGAAGCTCCAAACTTACTTGGGAAAGATACAGACATGAAAAGCCATTGCATGAGACTTAACTACTCTAGGAACTGAAAGAATTGACCCCAGATACCATCTCCCACCAATGAAGTCCACATCTAAATGCTGATTGAGTCTTTAAATCCATATCCTTGAACATGAAACAAGTACCTTCCAGTACAAGCAATGAAACTTGTGTAAATTAATATTCCTAGAATTTCTCTAACCTGCTCTTTATTATCATCTTAGAAGCATCTTGATTTTAAAGGCTATAATCCTATCCTAACAGATCTTCCTCTTCAGTTCCTAAAATCCTATCAACTGCCAAAATACCAATGAAATGGGAGAAAGTTACCTGTTTTATGCAAGTCTGTAAATGACAGTGAAAAGAGAATCATAGAATGGTTTTGTTTGGAAGGGCCTTTTAAAGATCATCTCGTTCCAACCCTTCTGCTGTGGCCAGGGACGCCTTCCACTAGACCAGATTGCTCAAAGCCCCATCCAACCTGGCCTCAAACACTTAGATGCATCTTTAAAATAAACATTCAGGGAAATGGTATGTCATCCTACCAATATATACAGCAAGTGTTGCTTCCTAGTTGTTATTTACACCGTGTGAATTACCGTGCCAGTTACATGACTGATTCAACTGACTTTCCATCAACCATAGCTGTTACTATGAATTTCAAAAGGAATAATAATTTCATTCATTAAATATTTCCTTCACCCTGTTTAAGCCTTGGAGATTTAAACATTTTAAAATAGCAGCAAGCTTTTTTATCTGACCAGGTTAGAATGATAAGAACAAACTTACCTTTATGTCTACAAACACTTTACCACAACAGGACCCCTTTATATGGTGCCTTTAGACATGCTCCTGAACTCTACTCAAAGCAGATTTCTTACAAATCTTTTAGGACACCTCACAAAAGACAAGGAAGATTTTTGGACCAAAAGTCTTATTCTAGTTCAATCTTTTTTCTTTCCCCTACCTAAAAGGAAGCTATGCTGTGCTTTGTTTTTTGTTGTGGTTTTTTTGGTTGGTTTTGTTTTTGGTTGGGTTTTTTTTTTAAATATTTATTTTTGGTGAGATAGCCCAGTCTCTCTACAAATTTTTCTCTAACTTGTCTTTAGTTTTAGCATGGCAAGTTCAATCACTGGGCCGGAAACCTCTTGAGCAAAGGAATTTCTGGCATCTTGGTTGAAGCTGGCACCAACCCATTTTCCTTTGTTCTCATTAAAGGAACCATAATATGCTAAGTTAAATAATAATAATAAAAGCAAGCCAGCCCAAAACAAAACAAAAAACCTAAAGTAAAAGCAGAATACGAAAGGAATGTATTTTCAGTGGATTACTGTAAGAGAGGATTTCCCTAATTTGACTAATTTTTCTAATAAAAGCACTATTTATTTCTGCAAAAATCTGTGAACTGATCTTTCAAAAGTGACTTGAACATCTTCCCTGAATAATTTGCCTTCATGTACAGTCCTTCAGTTTGAAATGTCAGGAAACGAACAGCTGGCTATCGAGGCAGAAAATTCTACGAGCTGTAGCTGTCACAAATATTCAAATGCATGCAGTAACCTAAAAACAGTATGACTCCCAAATTTGACTTAGGGCAAAGAGTTCAGCAAATTCAATCCATTCAGGTAGGAGTAAAAGAAATCATACCAGCTCTTCAGATCACAGCATGCCAGAGGAGCAATGCAGCTTAAGACCTCCAAGATATCTCTGTAAACAAGTTTTGAATTCATACCATGTTTACCACATAGCACAATAATTTTAGTCATACAAAGTAAGTAATATCTTCCGCATGGAAATAAAGAGCTTGCTTTTTTCCTTCCCTCCCTTTCTTTAACCAGTAATGGTCATTTCATCAAGGGTAGGATCTGCATCTTAGAACCAAGACCATTTACCCTTCTCTAACCTCTGGTATATCTAAGCCATAGCACATGGTCACCAAAATTTCTGTTTTCTGCACATAAACAAAAAGCACAAACTCATTAAAATAACATAAAAACAGTAGTGGTTTGCTTCCCCTTTCTCTCCCTCATCTCCTTGAAAGGAATATTCAACCATTCATCTGTTTACACACAAAAAATACCAAAGAATTGATGAATTTTTTTTTTGAGAGAATGAAGAAGAGAAAAAAGCAGTGAGCATCTTAAATTGCATGCAAAAAAGGGGGGAAAAGAAGTTTTAAGACTGTATTTCAGTCCTAATAATTTATGATGTCACTGACCTGTGCTAGCAGTCCAAAAACTGAATTCTTAGCAAATCAAAATTAGTGGCACTAACTTGGTGTAGATACCACAGAAATTCATCTAAAGTGTATTTTTATATTAAGAATATAGACAAAATGCTAATGTAGACAGGGCTCAAAATTATTAACAGCCTTTACAGAACTGTATTAGGTTGGAAAAGACTTTCAAGACCATCAAGTCCAACCATCAAGTCCAACCATCAACCCAGCATTGCCAAGTCTACCACTACCTTAAATGATTTTGTTTGCTGTTCTCCAAGTCTGTTATCTCACTCCCATGGTAGATGTCATCCAAGAGTTGCCATCTAAATAGTAATGAAATGCTGAAAACAGAGCAATGTTCAGCCATCCATATAAGTGATACATCGGAGGGCAGTTACCTCAGGCAGATCCTGAGGAAGTTGGCAACTTTGGGAGAGAGAGGAAAGGAACAGCCACTAATCAAACAGACCTAAAACCCCCCAGCTTATTGGACAATGAACTCCAGATGTCAATAGAGTATTCAGTAGATAGTTGAATTCCTGGAAAGGGACTAGGGGACAGGAGTGGGTGGAGGAGTGGGTGGTGGTGTCTGGAATACAGAGGCCTCAGGATTTTAGGAATTTGATCAGTATGCAAATGTTCCCCCCTTCAAAGTACAGTAAGCTCTGTAAGACAGCAGCAAATCAGGATGTCCTCCATTCCACTAGCAATCGGAATTACTACTAACTGGAATAACTAGAGAAAACAATCCAGGTATCAAGGATATGCCATACTAGCTATTTTGCAGTATCAGATTCATAAATCAAGCAATCTGGAATGGAAAATATATTTTCTCTGGTTTTGCAAAGACAAGTGTGAAGTAGTCTCTTGATCAGATGAGACTGCAAATTCAGAAGCAGGCTCTGTGCTCTTCCTACGCAGGACAAATGCAGATCTTGGGGGGTGGGGAGAGCCCAAACAAACTAGCCTGTTCTTACCACAAGACATCTGGAAGAGAGCACTCTAAAATCCTAAGAAAAGAAGTGCCAAAGCATTCACACTTAGAATGTACACTGTCCAAAATATTTTCCTAAATATATTGTGATAATAAGGGGGAACTTCACTTCCAAAGTTGACCTTCTTCTGTGTGACTTCCTTTTTTTTTTCCTTAACCGCTGGTCATCTGGCTTCCGTTTTTTTCCACATATAAAAAAATATTTGCAAAAAGGCAGTACACTAGGATGTAGGTTAGCTGAGGTATACGAAAAGCCTGTATTTGCTCAGGGTTAGAAAGGAAAAAAAAAAAAATCACGCAGGACATGAAATGGGGAGTCTTAAAAATCATAAAATGGGAACTGAAAACATTTTCAAGTCTAATTTGCAGAACTGGTGTCTAATTTTAAAATATTTTTGGTTAGAATACTCAGACAAGAGTTTTCCTGCGAGTAATACTCACAACTTTAAGTACAAAAATTTCAAAATATTTAAGTATAACACTGAACTGGTGAAATATGGAAGACAATGAAACTTTTGCCATTTTAAATTGCTTGTGTATAAATTCTGCATATTGTTCAGAAGTACTGCATTATAAGGGTGCAAAGCAGCTTTTGCAACTTTATTGATTTAGGAGTCATGGCTAAAACACAGCTGCCTCTACAGATACAGATTTCAATCCTGCCTCATCCATTTCTATCCACTCAATTGCACAACAAAGGGCAATTCTTTTCTCTGTGCCTCAGGGCCCCCTTGAACACACAGGTAGACTTGCCTTCAAATGCAAACTTGTCCTGCTACTCACTCCACTGTATGAAGTAAAAACATTTGTACACTTATGAAGGTGATGAAAATATTCCTTAATCCTTAGCTGGACCAGTTTTCATTTTGTTTTAGTCTAATGCTCTCACACCCTTAGATATCCTGTCAAATCTCTAAGGAAATAAAAGAAAGAAGATAAAACTCTCCTACTCATATGCCAGTACCAGAACAAGCCTGAGTTACCACTGGGTCTGAAGCACAGCCTGACACACTAACAGAACTGCAATACCCTGAGACAGAAGTGTCTGGTACAGCCACGGCAGACATCCCACATCTCTCTGTGATGACTTGTTAGGATGTTGGGCACAGGACTTAAATGTTTGGGGATATTTCTTTAATGGGCTACTTAATCTACACACAAAGAGAACAATCATAGCTGTCAATAAAGATGGCTATGCCTTTACATAATTCTTGAATGTAATTAAAGAAATAACTTGCCATTAACTTCACAGAATTTGGGTTGATATGCTAAATTAGGTACCTCAAATCTGAGCTGATAATCTGAACTAGGATTTGGAGACTACTTTGAAAATTGCCGCATGGATCTTCTGAAAAAATCCCAACCTCTGTTTAGGTCAGTACTGCCAGTAAATTAAAAAATTGTAATGGCACTCAAGGCAAGTCTCAATACCTTCTGTAATATCGAATGTTCTTAAAACATCAAGCAAACCCCCTGTTACATAAGCTTTTAGCTAACTGTTTACTTTAAATTTGTTAAGAACAATGTTTTATCCCACAGGGACAGAAGCTATGGCCGGGGACCTTGGTGGAATTTCAACCCTTCAAAAGAACACTGCAGTAGTTCATAACAACATCTATCATTCTCACCAGCCAAACCAGACAACTTCAGGATATACCACTGCAGCCCTTTTATAGTTTTCAGCAACACTATGAAAGAGTAAGATTTGTTCTTTTGTGCCATTATAGCAGTGATGTTTACGTGTGGCCCTGACATCAGGAGGCTGCTGAAAACAAAGACTGGCCTGTAAATCAGCTTCTTGATTTCACTTAGTTTTCACATGGCAAAACTAAGCCAGGGGAGGGGGATGCTATTCTGCTGTGTAAGTGAACACAGTGGTAAATTTTAATGAAGACTGGGCCACATTCAGACAGACGCATTCAAAGATAAGAGACAATGATCATAAATTCTTACTGAATATTAGGAAATTTTCTTTTCTGTGAAGGTGGTTAATATTGCCACAGACTGTCCAGAAAAGCTCTAGAATAAACCTGAGAAGCCTGATACAACTTAGAAGTAAAATCTAACCTTCAAATCTGGCCCCTCTTCTAGCATGGTATTGGACAAGATGACTTTCAGAGTCTGTAATTCCTGTTAGGCCAATTTAGCTACTACTTTCTTTTAACTGTAGTGTCACACAAATCCAAGAAGACACTGAACATTCCTGCTGAAATGTCAAAGAAAAATAAGACACTGTTACCAAATTTTAAACAATTTTGTGATGCTCAGTGGTTCCAATCTCATCCTGGCATTACTGCAATTTTGGAGGGTCTCATTAAAAACACTTGCCTCAGAATCTGTATACTAAACTATCAAGCCAGGGAAAAGCCTATTCAGTAGGTCTAATCAATGACACTTCCTAAATTACAGAAATGATCTTGTTTTGATATCTTTCTGACAATATGAATCACTTCCAGATGTACAAACTGTCAAGATGGTTGAAGACTTTTCTCTCCCGTTACTACAAAGCAGCAGGTGGGGAATAGCCAGCCGAGTTACTTCAAACAGCAGTAGCAGCTTGGCTTACCTTCCTACTAAATGCGAGTATGAACTTGGCTGACTTTTTGTCTGAATAGCTACTGTCAAACAGACCTCTCCATGTGTCAGTCAGGAAGAGTAAAACATTTACATTTATCTTATAAAAAGGAGTAGTTTTTCATTACCCAATCCCTTTCACTCATAGAATAGGGTGCATTTATTTCTGGTTGTGACAGCAGGTGGTAATTTATTAGCACAGGCAGAGTTACTAATTAATGCTGCTACAGCTAGGAGCAGAACCTCAATTTAAGGACTTCAGCAGAATTATTTTTCCTGCCCCTGTCCCTGCTCTGTGCTCATCAACAGAAGTTTGACTGTTTTGGAAAGATGTTTCTGAATCACATTGGCCTCTTACTCTTTGCTCCAGCAGAAACAAAGTAAAAGCCCTATTACAACTGATAAAGGCTCAATAAGCTGCTGCCATGTAAAATAGAAGTATTTTGTGGGGGGAGATAATATTTACTCCTTAAGCATGCCAGTTCAGGTCAACCTCTTTGTAATGGATATATACATCTAATACAAGAGAACACCTCTAAGAAAATGTTCACCTGTAATTAAGCATTATGACACAGATCTTTCTCCATTGGGAAGGAAGGAAGGAAATTGGTTTCCCACCAAGTGTATTAGCCACATAACAAAATAACGTGGCTAAGTGTAACACACAGTTAAATCCCATGCCAGAGAGCTAAGAAGGGAGAAGGTTAGACAGCACATAAAAACTGAGCAGTAACAATTTATCAAGGAGTCCATTGGCCCTCAGCCAGTGTAGGAGCATGGTCTGAGATGGTCATTATCAGCTCCAGTAGTCCAAGCAGGCTCACTTATGCTACAAACTGCACCTCAGAAGAAGTCACTTTGCTGCTGCACAACCATGACAGCTTTGTGACACATACACTGCACATAAACTGCAAATCTTTCACAGCACTTGAGATGACTATGCCCATTCCATATCGGACTTGTACTAAGGATTTTGAATGGGTAACTTCCTCATAATTAGCTTTAATTGAAATACATTATATCCATGTTGTAAATGATCAGTTGAAGATTTCTGAAGACCTTGTACACAGTTTAAACAGGTAATTCCTCCCCATAAAGCTGATAGGTATCAGAAGACAGCAGTTCTCAGGTATCACCTACAGTTCAATTAAAAATCTTAAAATGCTGTAACTTTAGTATGGTAAGTCTGTCTACAAGAACTGTTCAGTATAGCAGAAGAAAGGCTCACAACAATGCAACAGGGTTGTTTGTTGTTGCTGGGTTTGTTTGAGTTTTTTGTGTGTGTGTTTGTTTAATACTAGAAGACACTCTTAAAATGCCAAGTGACACTCAAGTTTTTATCCCCGAGTCAAACTGGGGCAATAATCTGTTTCATGAAGTGCCAGAAATCACCCATGAATGCTGGCTCCTTCTATTCAATTTTGAAGCTATACTTTAGCAAAGGAAATTTCACATGAAACTGAGGCTAGGTAAGAACTACTGCATCCATTGAAAGTCTCTCAGAAGTATCTTTTTATTTCTGTTCCTTCATTGTCCACTAAAGCTTTGAGTCCACTGAAATGCAGAAAGAAATTTCCAGGGCTTTCCTAGGAGGTTAACACTGGCAGACTGCTCTGGAACTCTGGTGCAAGTTAGCTCCCTTGCTGAAACCGTATCTTCTGAACACTTCCTCAACAATCTCAGTGCAGAGTTACCCAGACCAGGCTGCCTAATGAAAGGCAATTAAATTACAATGGCCAACTTTCCTGAAAAGTAAATTAGAAGCAGTCAAAGAAAAAACATCCTATCTGCATAGCTATAGAGGCAGTAAATTCTATGAAGTCTAATGAAAGCTGAAAGGGAAGGAAGTATCTTCAGTGGTGCAGCTATTTCTGTAGAGGACATCTGTTTCTACATTCAAACTCAGAATCTACCTTTCACTAACAAGCTCTGATTTTATTCCAAACCAACTACAAGGACAACAGTAGACATGGGTACACCAAATCACAGAATCACCGCAGATGGAAGGGATCTCTGAGATCATCAGTCCCACCCCTCTGCTCAAAGCATGGTTAACTAGAGCAGGCTGAAGCAGATTCGGGGTTGTGCCCAGCTAAGTTTCCAGTATCTTAAAGGGTTATGAAGGCACAACTTTTCTGGGTAACCTCCTCCAAAGGTCTGACCACGCTTAACAGTAAAAAAAAGAAAAATTTTTTCCCTTGTGTTTGAGTGAACTTTCCTGTATTTCAGTTTATGCCAATGGCTTCTTACTTCTCCACCAGGCACCACTGTGAAGAATTTGGCTCAGTCTTCTTTAGTCGCCTCATCAGGTATTTATACACATGGATAAGAACATCCTCCCCCAAGCCTTCTCATCTCAAGGCTAAACAGTCGCAGCTTTCTCCACTTCTCCTCTGTCAGATGCTCCAGAGTTCCTCTCTGTGATCCTTCAAAAAGCCTAGTCCAGTATGTTTATATCCAGCTAATCCCCACTGCAATTAAGTAATAGTGCAAAGAGGTAATTTCAGATTTTTTTTTCCTTCTCTTACGACAAGAGGTAAACTCTGTCAAGGCAGATGACTTTGTTAGTTAGCTGAAAATTTGATGCTGTGGGTAGAATAAGATTCAAGGGATTGATTTAATTTAAGAGCAAGACCCACAACTGAATTTTGCTGGCATTATGCTACAAAATTGCATAAAACAACTACCTGCAACTCTTTGTTGCATTACTAAAATTGCACCTTTAGATTTTGATCAAAATATTATCAAGAATGATACTCCTACAGCAGGATCTGTATGACAAGGTTCCAGATGCCACCTGAACACAAATCTGTTAGTTAAAAAATAAAGATGCTGCCTATCACTAATTTCATATTCTTTAATAACCAGAGTTTTCAAGAAGAGAGATAATGTTGCAAGCCACTTGAAAAGCTCTAATTAAAAATCCGATCAACTATAAAGTAATTCTAGTTTCCACTTGCACCTAAAATAAGACACCTAACAAACAAAAGGCTATGACAAATCCAATACAACATCCCTCATATTACTCACGACAGTAACATATTTCATTAAATTACTATATATGTAAAGAATCAGCTCAGGAAAGCAGAAATCTAAATCCTACTTCTTATTTCTGCAATGATTTTTCTTCTGGAACTTTCTGAAAGTTTCTACTTCAACAACCTTTGTATCTCTTGGTACCACAGTAAGTTGCGCAGTCTGAATAGATAGAAATAACAACAATTACTTTGAGAAGTTTGGCTCATGTCCATGATGGAAAGAATGTGCATGTTCAGCACTAGAACTTCGCTGACCTCAACTTGCCTACCTCAGAAATGGCTTCTCACTGTCACAGATGCAGTGGACTTACAGATGCAGTGGACTTCAGCTTATCTAGGAAGCAAAGTAGACCTTCACCCCAAGTCACATCCCAGCCCTCCTGCAACAATTATAGTGCAGATCAACGAGAACTTCTCAGGAGGAGACATCCAATTAGGCTTAGGAAAAAAAGAGTTCTGTGATCTAGATTTTCCAAAGACCCCCTTCTTGCTTGCTCCAAATGGCAGGAAAAGAAAAATATTAATTACGATATCAAAACTGAATTACCATTGCATTAACTAATGAGAAGAATATGAAACACAACCATCACTGAAATACTTCTAGGACAAGGCTCTGTTCTTCCTACCCGAACAAAAACCCAGGGAAAAAATCCAACCAGTACTGGATTCCAGTTTGAAATCATACAAAAAAGCCTTTTCCTAAGGGAAATCTGTCATTTTCTTCTCTGATCAAGCTGCTTTCCCTCAAGCTCTGTGTATCAGCATCTTATATTGTTCATCCTCCAAAAAGTGTTTTGTTTATAATTTCTGATTCTTTATTAAAAGAAATAAGGCTCATATTTCAAAGAGGACCAATCTGCCATATGCACACCAAAAGGAAGGCCCTGGTTCTTTCATATTTCACAATATTCAGTGAAGAGCAGCTGTACAAAAACTTCATGTACAAACTCACTATGTCAGAGCCAAGCTTCCAGTATGATTATCCCTTTTACAACAATTTCTGATTAATGTTTTGAAATTGCAATGCATATTTCTATGCTTTTACATTTAAGGCAAATCAACATCCTGCCTCTTTTTTTTTTCAGCCACCATTCACTATTTTATATATATATATATGGATATTTAAGGAACCAAAAGGGTGAGCACCAAGCAACCACCCAATGCTCCCAGAACGTTTAAACGAGAGTGCTTCACACCATTTACTACTGTAAGGCCCTTTTTAAATAAACGCATGACTCACTGTTTGTTTTCTTCACCAGGAGGTGGAGTCTTGCCATGCCCCTCCATTACAAAATCCTCATGTTCCATCTGCAAAGGCAAGCATTGCAGGTCAGAAATCGGTGGAGCAAAACGCACATCACCTAGAGTGGCCCTTTTCATATGCAACAACTCAAAACAGCCACTTTATCACAGTGGCTGGTCCAGAACAGATCATGTAGTTTCTTAGCAACATATGTACATCTCCAACCCCATTGCTATGGTATCATTTCGTAGCACAAATTTCAGAAAAATCTTGCAGGGGAAAAAGAACGGTTTAATGGCTATCACAGAATACTATCAGTCAAGGTACATAGGTTCTACATTCTGCTCTGTTAAGGACTTCCCTTGTCATTCTAAGTATTATTTCTGCCACTTCTTCCTTACGTATAAAGCAGGAATTAGAAAAAGGTTTATCAATATCTCTGGAGAAAAATTAAAATTTTAAAAGAAACTTATTAAGCACAGAAAGAAATTGCTGCAAAAGCAGAGTACTTCTTGTGAAAAATAACTTTTCTTTGGAAAAAGACTTTCTCCGCGCACACGGCTTAGTTAGCAGGGTAAAAAAGAGGCCTAAGGAAACCTCAAATAGATGCTGTTCCAATGACAACATAAGGTAGGCATTTCCTTTGGCTCTCTTGTTAGAAGATTCCAAGGGCAGCAAGGAAGTTTTATGTTTAATTGTTTGCTTTTAAAAGATCAGTTTTAGCATACATTTTCAGTAATTCTTTTCGAGACAAAGAAGAATTATATTATATTTGCTCATTCATTAATTATGTGCTCTTCATTTAATGAGTCAATTCAGCCAAAAGTTCTTGCACAGGTAGCAAAATATTCTTCTCTTTATATCAAAATTCAACACATGCAATTAGTACTTTATATAAACATCCAGATACAGTTAGCAATGCTCTACTTCATGTGAAGCCAGCAAACAGGTCACACTGCAATACTCAATAAGCCATACAACAAAGAACTGAATCATAATCACACACAAATCCATGATCCACTACATTAAACTGGAAAGAGGAGAGAAGCACTATTCAGTCAGTTAAGATAACACAGCTTAGTCAGTCTTTGAAGGGGCAAAAAAACCCCCCGAACCAAACCAAAATCCATCAGCCACTTCCCCTTGTGCCCCTACCCTCCCCCACAAAAGAGACAAGTTTACTCATTTGTACATTAATACTGCTGTCAGGTCAAAAATACTTTTAAAACCCCAAAATCTGCATATTTACATCTAACAAGGATACAAGAAATTATGTTATTTGACTGCACAGGCACAGCCCTAAGCAAAACTGTGAATGAACAGACAAAGGGGTGAACTGTAAGGTGCTAATGACATCCATAAGACAGTCAAATGTGTGAATTCACATTTGTAAACTTGTACCCAGGTGGCTCCCAGTCCAAACAGTGTTTTCATGTAAAAGCAATGTTTGAAAACAAGAAAATTTTTATTTACAGTTATTAAATAACTTGGACTTTTATCCATATATTCACACCATATCAGACACACTGAAATCTATTTGTACTTCAGTCCATACCTGATTCAGAAGAGCTCTAAGAGCTGGACTCACATCCAGCTGAAGAGAAAGGTATCCATTCCACTAATTCTGTTGTTGAAAATGCTAAACCACTGGTGTGTCAATGGGTAAAACAGATTTGTGGCCACATTGCAAAACAGCATGGTTCTGTGAGTGAGAGTAAATGATTAAGAATTACTCTTACACAGGAGGTATTTTAGCCTGTTGCTGGTACGAGGCAAGTACAATTCACAGGAATGGTTAGCAAGGGAACAGTTTGTGGCCAGTACTGGGAAGAGGAAACGCAGCCTTTGGGAGTAAAGAGGCACTACATACAGCATATATAGTGCTAAACTAACAAGATTCCCATATAAAACAGAAATTCGATATAATGAAGCTGTAGGAAAGGACATATCATTAAAAAAAAAGGACATGTAAAAGGCAATTTTGGGTTTAAAAAACCAACAAAAATGTAGGAATGGGAAATTACTTTATTAGATGATAATAAAGATCTGAATGAGAACTGGATCATCTTGTAAACCACCACCAGAACAAGGCAATCACTGAAGTACTACTGATAAAACTGTTGCTTTATTATGAATTTTATATGAAGAACACTAGTGACATCCCTGTTCCAGCATGCTTACCTATCAAAGTTTCATTTCAGAGAGAAGTGGGCAAATAATGATAAATAACAAAGCACCTGAGCTAAGAAAAAGATTGTAGGTCCAGGCATAATCTGTTTTAGAACAACTAGAGAACCCCATCTGCTTTAAGAAACGTTAATCAGTTTGCCGTACTTCAGACAGTAGACAGAAGTATCTGAAACTACTAAAATCTGCATTATAAAAAACCATAGAAGATAACGGTACAATGGCACAGGCACTCACAAGAAGGTCACCAAAAAAATTAATCACTGAGTGAGGAAGTACTCAGGAACACAGAAACTATTCAATATACAAAGTAAAGATTAATTGGTAGGGTTTCATTGATAAATAAAGCAAATAATAAAATGCATCAAGACACTTCAAAAAGTCATGGGAAGGTCAAGGAATTAACTATTAGTGAACTAGGAAAAAATCGTTGTAGAATGGATAACCAACTAGACCTGCAGGAAACATTTGGCTGGTCAGGCTCAGAGGATAAAGTGTTGTATGCTGCCTGGAGGATGGTATCAAGTGAAGTGCTGCAGGACTCTGCTCTAGGACAAGTCCATTAAATATCTTTACCAATGACTTGCAGGGCCAGTAAGGTATATTCTGGTCAGAATTTTATTAACTGTGGTGAAGAGGATCAATCAACAAGTCTAAAGACAGGGCTGCCATTCAGACGGACCTAGACAGGCTGGAGCAATGGTCCCTACAGGATTTGTATGAATTCAGACAGGACAAACACAAAACACTTGCACCTGAGAGGCCCTGGCAACAATACAGGCCAGTGACTGGCTGGGGAGCAGTTCTGTGGAAAAGGTCTTGGCACAAAGCAAGCTGATCGTGAGCCAGCAGTGTGCCTTGTCAGGAAAGGTCAACAGCATCCCAGGCTTTATTAAGAAGAGCCTTGCCAGCAGATGAGGGAACTGATTGCCACCTCTACTCAGTGCTTATTATTCCAGACACGGTCTAATGCACCTCATCTTGGGCCCCCACAACACAAGAAGTACAACCAGAATGTGGACACAGTAGCCACCAAGATGCTCAAGGAGCCAGAGCACTTGTCCTGTGAGTAAAGGCAGAGGGAGCTGGGCGGATTCAGCCTGGAGAAGAGATGGCTTTGGGGAGACCTTAACAGCAAGTGTCTGTATGTACAAGGAGGCCAGCAAGCAGTCAGGCTCACCACAGGGGTACCCTGTGACAGAACAAGAAGCAATGAGACTATGTTCAAACAAGAGAAGTCCAGAATGGATATGAGATCACTTATTTTCACCATGAGGACAAGCAAGGACTGGAACAGATAACCTAGCGTAGTTCTGCAGTCTCCTTGCTTCAAGTTTTTCATGGCCTGACTAGGTAAAGTCCCTCACAACCTGGTCTGACCTCATAGATGACCCTGCTTTGAGCGGGAGGTCAGACTAAAGACCTTGGAACATCCCTTCGAACCTGAATTTCCCAGCAATCCTATGAACAGAAGAACAGATTCAGTTTAATATTGAGAGATCACATACATGACAAAAAACCCTACTGAATTCCCAACCCAGCAAGAACCTGCACTTCAGTCTAGAAAAGTCTAAGAAAAGTTGCATAGATGTAATTAAGCTGTAGGAAAGAAACTAGAAAACTCTAGAAAACTCTTAGAAAGTTGCATAATCAAAAAAGCGCTCCCAAAAAAACAACCACCAAGTAAAACTAAGTTACGCTGAAGAAAGAAAATACTGACAAGTCTGCAGCAGATTTATAGTATGCCCTCTTTTAAAATACTGTCTATGAGTAAAGACAATGAAGACTCAAACCCCTTCCACAACACTTCAAAAACATGAGAGCTCAGAGCAAAGAACGGTGTAGGCAGAGGGGAGAGTCCACATAAATAAAATACAACATTTGGCCTGTAAATCTCCTGCAATGCAAGACAACACAGCACTGAGGCATACACAAAAAAGGCAGTTTGACAGTATTGTAACAAACATCACCCCTTTGCTATTACAATATAAACAAAACCCAATTTGCTCTCAAAAAAACACCTGTAAGAGGATACACAGAGAAGATGCACTATTAAGCGGGCAAAAAACTAGTTGTTGAATGAACAAATTGCAACACTGAATTTCACAAGTCTTTGTGGGTTTTTATGGTTTATGTACCTACAAGTACCAAGATTTATCTGTGTATTAGAGGATTAGAAACAATAGCAGTATAAGCTTTTCTGTTTCTGGCAATGACATTACTTTTACAAAGTGAAAGGAGAAGTTATATATAAATATCACTCACCAGGCCTGACACAGTGCAGCAATTTCTGCATTCCTCTTTTTGCAGAACCTTGACTCTAACTTTCTTTTGTTTGCCTGCATATGTTAAACAATTTCTTGATCAGTGATCTCTATTTTTCACTTGGAAATCTGCAGGTTTTAAAATTTTTGCTAGAAAGTGATACACAGCTTACTTAATGGTCTAATACATCTAGAATAAGCTCATAAAGTAATATCCATTTCCATCTTTCTGCAACATTTAAAAGTTACTTTATTGGGTAGTTCATCTTAATTCGAAGAGATATAGTTGACAAAGAGCCTTCTGAAAACAATTAATGAGAATTTTCCAGTAAAATTCCAAAGGCATTGCTTACATTTCATAAAATTTATTCTTAGGCTCAGCTACCTATTAATTTTAAGATTAAAAAAACTTAAAAATTAAAATGTTTAGGTCTTATTTTCCCAATGACAGTAATGACATCATATCACAGAGAGAATGAGAATGTGGTATTTTAAGTTGTTGATTAAGTGACTATCTGGGGATGAACTGAAGAGAGGAACAGCACATAAGAGCCAGTTAGCTGAAAATATTCTTCTCTTTTACCTCCACCCACAGTTCTTATACAATTCCTATGCACATTTCTTCCCCACAAGTCTCTCAGTTTCCCTTCATTCTGTCATCACCCTATCCTGTTCATCACTCTTCAAGTTTTTTTTTTTTTAAAAAACTGGAGCACAGAGTCCTCGCTAAGTTCCAGCCATCCACAGCATCGAGCAGCCTCACCAGATCTGGCTCACCGCGGCGTTCGGAAAAGGCGCTGCTTTCTTAGCCTCAAGTCTCTCTTGACTCACAGCGTACATAGGAAATGCCGTTGTCCTCAAGATGTAGAAAAAGAATGGAAGGTGGAGCTAAGACAGAACTCTTGGATCTGTTGTACTGCTCCCAAGGAAAGAAGAAAAGGTGGAATGGCAGAGGATCTGAAACACTTCAGCTTCTCTTTTAAGAGGACTGCAGAGGGAGCCATTGATTCCAAGAGCAGGAACCAAAGGAAGCGCACTGCACACCTGTTTCTCCTGGCAAGCAATGGAGAAAGCTTCAAGATTCTGGCAGCTGGAAGCAGGAACCAGAAATAGACCCTGAAACAGCAGGGGACGAATTTAATAGAACACTTTTTTTTTTTTTTAAAAAGGAACTGCAAGTTGTTAAACTCTGTATTTTATTATTTCAAAGCCTTTTTCTCTAAAAATCCAGGCACCTGTGAATATCCAAATTTCAACAAAAATCAATATATTGAGTGTTCTAAATAGTAAAAGACAATTTGTTTTATCTAAGTTATGAAAAGGTATTGAATATTAGACACTCAATATTTAACTTTTAGAAAATGAAATTTATTGTGAGCTTAGACATAATAAACTATTGTATTTTTTTTGTCCAGAAGTGCAACACCTGTTATTATAGTTTCATACTACTCTTTCTAAAAGTATCTTCAATGAGACCCTAATGGATTTGATTAATGAGTAAACCTTATCTCCTAGAAAAAGTCAGCAACACTCTGAAGGGTCAGAAAGTTTCAAGGGCAAAAGCCTCATCTTTCCTGAATTCCAGAAAGCACGTTTTCCTAACAAAATTCAACTCCTGCCTTAGCTATCCTAGCCCACCAAAGGTTAACTGAGCTTAAGAGAAACCAAGCATTTTCTCAGGAAAAAAGAAAGACATCTGTGAGAAATCCTTTACTTAATTATGAAAAGCTATTCATTTTAAACAGTCTTTTTGTCTTCACCAGTATAAAGAAATGTACTAATGCAACTTCCTCAGAGAGCTGACCTATCACCACCTTTTTCTACTCATTCCATAGTTCATTTTCAAATCTTTTTTCTATTTTATTTAAAAACAAAACAAGCAACCCCCCCAAAACAAACAACTAAAAACCCCCAACAAACCCCCAAACCAACCAAACAAAACAACAACAAAAAACCCAAACGAAAAACAACAACAAAACCCCAAAACCAAACAAACAAAAGGACTTTGACCAGCCAGGAGATGAAGACTCTTTTAAGATTTTTCACTCACTAGCATCTCAAGCAGACACAACACCAAAACCTTATCTGGCATATGACTACAGACATTCTGGTGAGGACCAGCCAAGGCCAAATGCTGCTTTAAGTGAAGTGATGATTTTAACACAGCCTACCACAGGCCCAGCTTAAGACTGATAAATCTGATGTTTTGTCACAACTACTGCTTTAACACCAATGTCCCTCCCAATCATCATCAACGACAGTGCTACTGTAAACAGGCCATCGGCACTTATTTTGTCTCACCAATAGTTGTTTTAAGGAGAGCTGCACAACCCAGTCCTCGAAATCTAAGCAATTAGTCACTTGTCACTACTGCTAACAGTGGTGGAAGCTGTGTCATAGAAAAAGAAATCTCAGAGACCATTTGAGGTCTAACAGAAATGTAATCACTACTACAAATGAAAGGAAAGCTGAGTCACCTCTCTGCCTGGCTTCATTGTAAACACTCTGGACAAACTGCATTGGGGAAAATTTTACTCACTAGAAACAGATTAATTAAATTTTTAATTTAACTTCTTATAATAAAAATGCAATTTAGCCACTAACATTTTAATAATTTTTTAGGAATAAAATTGGTGTTGAGCTAGCATTTCAAAATATGCACAAAATAGCACAAATTGTTTAGCAAAAGTGGCCCCAAAATTTACTATTTAGATTAAATCTTCATTTCACAAGTGAAAGCATTAAAAAACCCCTTAGAATCAGTGATTTAAACGTAAAAGAAAAAAAATAGAAAAAATAGCTCCTAAAATGAGAAAGCACTGAGTATTTTTCTGCATCACACAGAGGAAAGTCTTAGAGACAAGGTATGCATGAAATACTGGCTGAATTTTTGGTCTCTTTCAGGATTTTGTTGTATTGTGCAGCATTGTGATGGAACTACATTTTCCCTTGAACCTATTTCTACCTTTTTTCCCTCTCTCAATTTTGCCAAAGCATCGTCTTGATATATAAAAAACACCACCAAAACATGTGAACCATCTCCTAGCCCACTCAGTATTTTCTTGAAGCTTCTCAGCAGCATCTAGATGGAGCATTTCAATGTTATTACCATCACATGGTCCTGACTAGTTCTCTGTTCAAAGAGAAGTGAAAACTTACCAACATAATCCCCCTGCTAAATCACACATCACATTCAGTGCTCCCTCCTAATCATTTCGAATGCTAACACATTTAGACCACACATAATTACCTTCAAAAGTTATTAGTCTGCTACTGATGTTTTTTATATGCAGCCTAATGGTACTTTAACACCTGGCTCACTGAAACATTACATTATCTAGGAGAAATGTTAATATATACCATCACTAAAATGTGCATCATCCTTGCAGAACAGCAGGACAGATGATCAGTGGGAAATCAATTAATCATTAACCTGTGGAAATCAGAATATGTAATTTATGCTACACCTAAACAAGCACAAAAGCTGCAGCAGTGGTTAAAGACCAGAGGTTTTGCTTTTAGTTTCAGCTGTCACCAATTAGTCACAAGCAATTGCAGAAATAACCTATGGCTCTCTTTCTACATATTATTTAAAATATAATATTCTGTGAAATACCCAGCAGCTTAACATGAATTCCCTGCTAAGCTTAAACAGTTGTATGAATATCATTAAAACAACAGTCACACTTTGGAAATGCTAAAAAGGTTGGGATCCCAACCACATTTCATATTGTACAGATAAAGTTTACTTAATGAAAAACTTATTATTCTTTTAATGTACTAGTGAGCTGCAAAGAATTTAAAATACAATAGCTTGTGTGTGTGTATATATATATATATAAATAATTAATCTAAATCTTGCTCTGAAAGCAATTTAAACCACCTAGTCGTTTGCAGCAAGATAAAGTTTTGCCTCACGTCAACCACCGAAGACGTTAAAGTCACTCAAGTCATGGTATGACAGGATATCCAGAAATACCATCTGAAAACTTCAACTCTGAAGCTGCCAAGGCAGCTTTGAATAATAATTCAACCATCTCAGACACAAAAAATGAATAAAGCGTTCTGAATTTAAGCAGAAGTGCTTTCCTTTTCCCGCACCACTGTTGATGATCCACTTTTGAGTGTGTTCCATCCATACACTCCATCCATTCTGCAGTGTGTTCTGCACATACCTAGTGTGGATAGAACCCAGGAAAACCTGAATTTAGTAAAATTCCCCTATTTTATTTAATTAATCTTTGTATTATTCTTCAGCTAAAGAACAGAAGCATTTCACAAGCCATGAACTCTTGCTAACTTCAGCTACTCTGAAAAAAAAAACCTTTTACACTTTCATTACAAATCTTTTACACTTTCCATTTAGGGGACAAACCTGACCCTAAAGCCCTCGAACAATTCACCCCCACCGGTACTTTCAGTGGCCACTTGTACGCAACCCAGTGACTATTTAGCCAACTCATTTTATAGTCAATTTACTATTTATGGTGCAGACACAGATAAACAAGTTATAGTAGCTTAAACTGACATCTGTAAGTGGCTGATATTCTGATATAGACATTGTTAACCACCCTGACACAGAAAACAGTTACAAACTTTCTCCCACTTAGATCTGGAAATCTACATGATGCATTTGATGCCCGAAAGATAGGCTGGAAATAAATCCCCATAGACCGATGCCTATAGAGCAGGTATTTGTTTACTGCAGCGCTGGTGATGAGGGGGATCGCTCCTCCTAACTCACCCGCCCTTGTCACGTGTTGTGGTACATTTATACAGTAAATTATGCTTAATGTTGCATACGATGCATAATGACAGTGATGTCATTACAGCATCACTGAATACGCGCCAGAAATGATTTACATAGGATAATCTCGTGGCTATTAGATAATGTTTTGTACTGCGCTTGCGCTTCCCCAATTCGGGGGTCTTTGAGGGTCTTTGATGAAGGCTTCTAAAGTCTTCTTCACACTTGAACTTTTCAACTTTGTCTTCGACGCATGCGTAGTTATGGTGCTCCTTGGTCCATCTGGTCTTAAACAGTCTAAATTCTTTGTTTTGTGGCTAATTGGCTCACTCTTGCCCATTTCTCATTAATACTACACTTATCTCTGAAATTATACACCTGGTGAGTTTCTTTTCTCTCCTTTTGTCTATTCAGCACTTAAGCAAATAGTTAACCATATACTGGCCATTACATTGTATAAAAAAAGTTATTTGTATCAGGTTATATAAGTATCAAAAGTTATGATTATCAGGTTATATAAGTATAAGGTTATGTATGTATAAAAGTTATGATTCAGGTTATATAGTATCAGGTTATATAGGTATAAAAGCTATGATTCAGGCTACATAAGTAAAAACTGTAATTCTGGCTATATAAGTATAGAAAGATATGCTTCAGGTTATATTGATAAGAAGTCATGATTTAGGTTATGTTGATATAAGGTTACATAGATGTCTTATAACTCAAGCTAAATAAACACCTTCTAACTGTAATCGAGGTTATACAGGCATCACATTACCACAAAAGGACAACAGGGATGAGCAGCTAAGAGAATTTTCAAAGGCTTAATAAAGCAGATGATAATCAAAATTAGAGAAAACTAAATTACACTTTTGCACTACACATTTAATCACCTCCACTGCCACAAATACTGTTTGCTGCTGTTTGTTAGGAATGACTGAAAGTGACATAAACCAGGCACACACAAATTGGTGCTGAAGTTATTCTGCCTTAAGAGACCTGACCAGACAGGCAAGAAATAGAAAGAAGAACTTTCTTTTCTGTGTTCACAGAAATCTTTTGTGTGGGTTCTAAACACAAAGAAACTGCCAGTGGCCCAGAAAGTTCCTCAACAGCTGGAGGCTGAGAACAATTCTGTTATATGTATATATTAACCCTGCCTTAAGTCTGTATTAGGCATCCACTTTTGACCACTGTCAAAAGGAGAAGGAATACAGGCTATCCACACCCACAGTACACAGCTGCTTTCCAGATTTTCCAGTTACCAGAATGCAAATCCAAATTCATTTTAGTCACAGGGGAGCCACTGCTGCTTGCTTGTTAAATTTTTCTGAATTTATCAAGATTATGAAAAAGATTAGCTATCTAACAGACCACCAAACCATTAAAATAGCCACTCATCTCTGGAGCAGAGCCTGGGCTTTTCTACAACTTGCCCTCAAAAAAACCCCAACAAACCTTTAGATGCCATGGAAATTTAGTTATTTCTCTGGGAATTACATGTGGAAATTGTATCTGTTGAAAGATAAGCAACCAATATGATTTCAAAGTACCTCTAAATATTTCTTAAACTAATTCCACACCACCGCATCCGTATACAACTACTACATTCTCCCCTCTTCCGATACACTCTCTTGCCTACTGCTCAAATGCTTCAGTGACTTTAAACAAGTGACAGGAAATGCTGACATGTTTTTAATGCTGCTTTTACCCTTCAGGGCAACTGATATCACACAGTATGTTTTTGCAGAGTTCCAGTGTCCTTAGTTGTCCAGTCACCCTCCTATGTACTGGAATGATGAAGACCATCACTACGATTTTTTGTGTCAAGAATAACAACGCACACTCTTTTTATCAAACCTCACATGCACTTCTTGCACACAATGAATGAAAAAAAATTGAGGAACTGAAAAAAATTCATACCCATCTAGTTCACAAAATGAAAAGGAAATAGTCCTTGTGGGTCGTGCAAACGTACAAAGTCTTGCAGATGCATGAAGTCAACAAGACCAATGAATTTTACACCTTTCAATGATTCAGCCAAACTAACAGACTACAAATGATTTTGGAAGTAAATCTAAGGTTTTTTAAAGTAGGGTAGAGTAAGCTTTAATGCCCCTGGCTCAAATTTCTCCCCAAATACCTATCATTCCCCCCAAGTCTGCCATAAGACAGTAACACTGAAAACACTCATCAATACTTCCACACCTGTAACACTTTGTAGTACGTGATCGATTATATACAACTCTGTCACAGTTCACATGGACTACAACCACTGCCAACAATTCTGTAAAGCCAATACCAAATGGAAAGAAATCAAAAGGCAATATTCTGAAAAGGTACAAACCTCTCAAATTGTGTGCCAACAGTACACCTGCATGAGAAGAGACACTTTGTAAGCAAAGCCCCAAATCAATTTCCCTGACTGTCATCAACATCATAGTGGGACTATACCACATAAGCTCTCAAATGCAGAACCACTTTTTCAATATTTAAGCAAATAGCTGCTTTTTTGTCTGCCTTGCAAGTATTATAAACTGCTGTAATCAACTGAAGAAGACATGCTATTGGTTGAGAAAAAATCTAATGAGAAAATATTTATGAAAAAGAAAAAACTTTTAAAAGAATGGAAAAGATGAGTTTAAACTGAATGGATTTTTTTAGACTGAAGTGTTTTTTTCCTTTAGAAATGAGACACACACCTATTCCCTGCAGTGACATGCCACGCCAGTACACTTCCTCCACATGAACTGAACATATGAAAAGACTGGATCAAAGAATGGATGGTGACAGTTCTTACAGATCTTAAAGTCACCTTGGCACATGATGGTATTTTCCAAGAGAAAGAAAATACATCATTGTGTTAACCTTCTCTTTTGTGATTCAAAAGCACTTCAGGGTATTTTGAGATTAGAAAACAGAGTCATCTTTCAGTTCAGCATCTATATTTTAGCAGTCTTCGCTATGGGTAAGTAGGTTTCAAATAGGTAATCCACCTTGCCTCTGTAGAAAACAGTACACCCAACTGGCAGAATCCTGAACTTGATCCTGAATTTCTTTTAGAATGTCCAAGCAGCTAGGTTATCAACAGCATTCCTTTACAATAGTCCAAGTAGTACTGTCTGTTTAATTCCATGTTCGTTCTTGCAAAGTCCTCAACAATTTTACCTTGTTTATAACAGCTTTTTATAGTAGACCCTGATAACATACTGTACTGGTTTTGGCTGGAATTGAGCTAAAGTTCTAGATAGTAGCTGGTAGAGGACTGTGTTTTGGATTTGTGCTGGAGGCAGTGCTGATAACACAGGGATGTTTCTGTTACTGCGGAGCAGGGCTCACACAGCATCAAGGCCTCTTCTGTTTCTCACCGTACCCCACCCCACAAGTGAGCAGGCCGGGGTGCACAAGAAGTGGGGAAGGGACACAGCCAGGACAGCTGACCCCAACTGTCCAAAGGGATACTCCACACTATATGGCATCATGCTCAACATGAAAACTGAGGGAGTGAGGGTGTTTGTGAAGGTTAGCTGGGGCTAACATTTCTCAGAGACTGGCTGGGCATCAATTGTTTGGCAGCAAGCAATTATTTTCCTTTTGCATCATTTATTCTTTCACAGGCTTTATTTTCTTCTTATCTTTGTTGTTGGTTTGGGTCCCCCCCCCCCAAATTATTACACCACCTTTACCTCAATCCACATAATTTTCTGACTTTTACCCTTGCAATTCTACCCCTCCATGTCACTGCAGGGGCAGGAGTGGATAAGCAGCAGTATGGTGCTTAGTTGCCAGCTAGGGTTAAACCCCATACCATAATTGTAGCTCTTTGTTACAATGCCTTGAAATTTTGAAATTTGAAGTTACAAACTCACAATCAGGTTTGCTTGGGTGTTTTTCCCCATGTTGAAAGAAAGGTCCAAGCATGTAGCGTTTTGTAGGAAAGTATTTTTGGTTCTTTTCCTGGCCACAGTGTTAGAGTTCCAGAGAGAAACTAACCCAAAATTTCTGCTCCCCTTGAGGGACTATGTTAATTTATACTTAAAACAAGAAGACTACTTCATAAGACTTTTACAAGCTTTATTAACCTGTCATTAAAAGGAAGGACTACTTTATTAAATTTAAATTTTAAGTAATTTCATTCCTTACTGAGAGATTATTGGATTATTATTTTTTTTTTAATACATGATATGCAAATATTTTGGTTTTGAAATGACCCTCCTAAGGAGCTATAGCATTTTCAGGTTAACAAAATGAAGCTAGCAGAGCATGAAGATGACATCAGTTTCTGTTCTGAAAAATTCTTTGTCCATCTAGTTCTTAAGCTCTTAGGAGAAGCATAAATTGTCTCGTTAGGCAGAATACCTTTCTATTTTTAAAAGACTAGACAAGCTATTTCATACAAAGGCTCCAAGAACTTAGTATACTTGTAAGTCAGCATTACAAAGACTAGCTGCTCCTACAACTCATGTTCCAGAAAAATAATGGAAATACACCCTGTACATCAGGGCACAGAAATTCTGGAAGCTCCACAAGCAACTCACCAGCAGACATCAAAAATTAATCAACTAAATAAAAATACCCCAAAGCCTACTGTCCTGGGTCCAGTGGAAAAGCAACAGCCACATGAGTAAACTGAAACCCACTCAAAACTGTCAGGTACTCACAAGAAAGTACACTGAGGTTGAAAACTCACCTCTTGTAACAAGCCCAAATTTTCCAAGACTGCAGGGATTCATACTGCAGGAAACCATCATCTGCAAGCACCATGTACCGGGCCAGTACTAGACTGGAAAACATCTTTCTTAAAATTACAGTCACAGAGCAGACTGTTCATTTCACTACTGTATAGGCCTGAATGTTTTAAATTATTCAGTGCTATCTGAATAGAAACCCAGTTCTGTATCACTAAGTAGGATTATAAGCCTCAGAGATACAGGCATCGAGGTTTTGGATGCTGTAAGTTTAATTACTTAACTAAGGGGTTTTTTTCACTATATTAGTTCTAAATCCCACAAAATGAAAGCATCAGCCTAACTTTTGCACTCTTGTCATCATTACGCAACATCTGCATCAGGAACTGAGCATACCTTACCCACAAATGCAGTTGGTGGAACATTCCTGCTTTTAGGAAAGATAACTCCAAACAACACTTCCTTGTGAATTTTATGATTCTGTTTATAAATGTAAAAATACATAGCTTAACATAGGCTCATGTTCCTTTATTCTCAACATGTGTGAAGTAAAAGCAAGAATTTAGATACTTGAGCCACATACTTTTTAACCTTTTTATCATCTCTGCGCGAATGCTTCAGGATGAAAAAAACCCCAAACCAAAACACCACAACAAAACATAGCCATTGCCAACAGAGTTCTGAAGAGTGATTTAAGTAGAGGCAAGTGCTAGCTCACAATTAGACACCAAGAAGCAAGAAAAGTAAGAATTAAACAGGCTGACAACAGGCAGGCAATAATGTAAGGGAAAGATTCACACTGACAGATATGAACAGGGTAGCAACTTGAAATAAAACAAGGATTAACAGGTGACCTCAAGACAGCTTGTAAGTGGCACTGGACAGTGAGCCTGAAAAACAGGACAAGCCTTGATGTCTGTGTCACTGGTTTTGAAAGAGCCAAAGTATGAAAAAGTAGCCTAATTCCTGGCCTGCCGATTCAGTTAAATACTTATTTCTATAAATACTAATGAAAACTTTGAATAGAATTACATTTACCTCATGCCACACAATACAGAATCTTTTCCCTTTTCCTGTGCTTATTAGGAATTGAGCATTATTACACATCCTTTGTGTGGTGGTTTGAACCTGAGCTGATGGGCAGTTGTTTAGACCAATAATGCTTCTCGAAATCTACATATTGAAACGGTGTGGAAGCCCGGGAAGCTCTCCCTTCCTTCCGGCCCTGGGACAGGTAACCGGCCTGCTCGCTCGGCCCGGCAGGCCGGGCTGGGCCTGGCCGGGCCTGACCGCTCGGCCCTGGCAGGGGGGCTGGGCCACGACCGGGGGCTCCGTGCGGGCCGGGATGGCCTCACTTCTCCGGTGCGGCCGAAATGAACTTCTACAGCTCCGGCCAGACCAGCTCCGGCCGCTGCCCGGCAGAGATCATGTGACCAACAGAGAGATAAGTTCCAGCTGCAAACTCCGGGTAAGATTAACCCCTTCTGAACTGTAAGTTCCCCAGAGAGATGA
>VZRQ01004164.1:889814-911954 GCA_013397975.1 Machaerirhynchus nigripectus | reverse complement strand
GAGATGAAGATGATCCCAGAGGTAGATGACGAGAACCTTTGCTCTTGAACAGCTCATCCTTAAAAGAGTACCCCATTAGCTAAGACTGAACCCTCGGAAACAGCTGTGGGGAAAGCTGTAAGTAGAGGGAAGGGACTTGCACATGCCAGCAGAAGACCACCCCGGGCGGCTGTTGTGCTGTGACGTGGAAGCCACGAGAAGATTCGTTCTTGTGGAGAAGCCCCATAGCATGGGCAAAAGAGACTCCTCTCCCTAAGTGAACTGATAAAAGACTATTACAGAGGTGGTGAACTGACTGAAATAATCCCAAGTTGTGCCTTTATGTTGTAACTGGGAGGAGGGAGGAGGATGGGGGGAAGAAAAGAGTTCTGAAGGTGTATTTTGACTGTTATTAATCTTTTTGGTTTTTTAGTTCTGTTAATAAACTTCTTTATATTCTTTAAGTTTGGAGCCTGCTTTGCATTCCTCCCAATTCTTATCTCACAGAAGGTAAGAAATGCGAACCAACCCACTACACTAAATTGGTGTTTCCGCCTGGTTGCGAACTGAAGCCGCTACACTGTGCAGTCACATTTTTCAGCAAAATTCTGTGTACCTTGATTTTCAGTATACAAAACACTAAAATGGCAGAACTAGCTATTTTTCTTCCTTTCCCTTCGACAACACTGAAGTTGTACCACAATTCATAAATACCTTTCTATAAATTACTTCGGTCAAAGTCCCTCACTCCCTCTGAATGCATAGGCTTTTACTTTGAGACATGAAGGAACAACTAGGAGGGGAGAGGGAAATTCTACATTTAACATGAACATTTAAATTGCATTTTTTGATAAAGAAGTTTTCTGCATAAGCTCGAAACTCCTGCCAACATTGAAAGACATCTAAAAATATTTCAAATCAGGCATAAAATTTTAGCTTCCTCCTGCAAGATTTTACAGCAAAGGAACAACTGAAAAACCAAGTTTCCGTATTGTCTATGCAGTAACCCTTAACTGATGGATCAAAACAGCTGAAAAGAAATCAGTCACAAACAAGAAGTTCAGTGCTCGATGGTATTTTCAGAGTACCACGGTTGTTAATGGAAAAGCCTAGGAATCATTAGGAGCTAATTAGCTACCACAAAATGTAATTAAAAATTAAAATAATAATCCAAATAATAGCAAAGGGTATAGGGTTCCAAGCAGAAATACTGGTTTTCTTTTCCTGCTGGTGCAGTGGAGAGGTAGCAGAAGATTTCACTTTGATATCAGGGAACCAGAACGACCCAGTGCTTCCTGCCTCCCACCAGCACCTCCAGCAAACACTGCTAGGGAGAACACCATGAGGGTCTTGCTTGTGTTTCCAGTTCTGAAGGGATCAGTCCTACAAAATTCCCTTGATTGTAGCCCACTGGTGAGCCTTTGCCACCTCATGGTGGTGTTCAGTCAAAGGCTGGACTCGGTGATATTGGAGGTCTCTTCCAACCTTAATGATTCTATGATTCCTTTTTTTTTTTGAAAGGAGGAAACGTGACCCTGAAAAGCCAGAAACCAGACAGCCTACCTCACAACTATTCTAAAAAGTTAAAGGATACTTCACTGTATGATATTCACTAGCAGATCATTTGGATAAAATAGACCAGATATTATCATCAAATAAGACTTCCACATCTGCCAAAACAAAATTAATTTTAAAACCTCTATGCTCATTTGAAAAAACTGATTTCTGCACAGGTTGCTTCCCCTCTGCATAGCACTAACCTTAGAAAATTATTGGAATCAAGAGTGTGCTATTGACAGGTGCCAGCTGTCTTTACCGTGTTGATGCCATTTTAAAGAAAGTATTTTCTGTTAGTCTGACAACACGGAAGAAACTGAGATCAAACAATAGAATCAGTTACCATGAAAAGCCCTGGCCACAAAACTACCAAGATATTAAGTGTCTCCAAAAGCAGCCAATGGAGAGAAGGGAAAAGGCCATGCACAATATACACTCTATGCTGGAAAACAATCCAAAGAATGACATGACAAAAGGATACACTGACAAAAAACTAAAGAGAAGAACTGTAGAAATTTCCCCAAGTATGCAAAATAGAGAACATGAGCACAACTCAACAACCACAATATTAAAAAAGAATCCAATTACTAATTAAATAAAAATGTATGCATTAACAGCAGTGGTAGAAATAAACACTAAAGTGAGAACTGAGTCCATCAGTAACTTTCCTTACGCTTAATTTCCAATGAGTTGCCACTGAATTTGCCACTAAATTTGCCACTCACTTCAAGAGTGGCAAAGGCAAGCAGGAAAGCTAACTTTACAACTGTCTCACCATGTTGTTAAGAGTCAAGCAAGAACATGCAACAACATCTTCATGATGTCTGACTGCAGGGCTTAAATTTTCTGATCACACCTTACACAGTGTTCATTAGTTTGAAGGACATAAATATTTAGTCTTTAAAGCGACTTGCTCAGCTCTACATAAGGCACAATTTTATTTTTTCTTTTTCAAAACCAGAGGAAATCTCGTTTTATCTTCTAGTCTTGACCTGGATGTCTCAGAATACTGTACAGTCTAGGATGCCGAAAAGCTGAGACAGTTATAGAACCAAACCAGTTCACAGGCATAAAGCAGGACACATTTGTTTTCCACTCCTATCATAGAATCTTCATGTAAAAATTATAGGTTATTTTCAGGCCGGCACCACCAAAAAATTAATTCTTGCAGTACCCAAATCCTTATATCCTGATATTCATGGTATCTACACAAAAGATGATTTTAGTCTCATCTCTTTCAGAATACTTCATTTAATTATACCTCATGTCTCCTGCCTGAAAAAGCTGGGAGTGGGTAGGGAGGGATGGGGAAATAACATGACAAAAGGAAAAAAAAATGGAACTACATTACTGAATACTTTAAAAAGGTATTTAGTAGAAAAATGTATCTTTACGAAAATGGGCCACTAGATCATGTAAACATTTGTAAATTAAGGGCATCTCTTTAATGGTACCAGACAATACAATGAAATATACTTTGTCTAAATTTTTCTAGGACAAACCTTCAACTGTTATAGAGACAAAACTCTTCTGAGACAAGGAAAGAGCATAATCATTTACAGATTGAATAAACACTGAAAAACAGACTACAGTGAGTAGTCCTGTACATCATAGAATGGGGAGAAGGACTAGTTGTAGTCATGACTTTTTTGCTTAATATAAACTGATCCTATATAGCTCTTTATTAATAACACTAAATGCCAGACGCACAATTCCCAATCTCCTACATTCTCTAAATGACAATTGTTTCAAAGCAATACTTCATACACATTTAGGTATTCAAAGTCAGTATAATGAATTTGGTTTTAAATTTAAGGTCACTCAATTTTTGGAGCAGAGATACAATCTTCACCATTACACCCAGAATTAAGCATGCCAAAGAAAAGCATACCCTTCACTGGAGGAAAATACAGTTACCTCAATCTACTTCCTGCCCCACAGGCCAAAAAAGAAAAGTAAGCTACAGATCCAAAAATATAAACACAGGCACCTGTTTGTATACACATAAACGTGTGTTCACACACACACAAAGATGTCTGTTGAAAAGAAAGCACAAATAACTATGCTAAACTCAGTAATGAATTGCACCATGATGTCTCCTCTCTCATGTCTATTCCCCACTGAAACCTGTAATCACATCCTTGTCAAAAGATGCATTCAATACCCTGGATTGCTGCAAGTACATCCACTGATATGTTCTCATTTTTCATCTCCTAATGTAGAGCCAACCTTCCTTCAAAGCTATTTAAAATTAACACAGCTCCTAAAGTACATGCAGCACAATTGCCAAGTCCTTTCTCTAATAATTACTTCTTAACTTGGTGCTTACAGCTAAAAAAGTTTTTTTTCTTAGACCATAAAACAATGAAAGCATCTCTCCAAAGGTCTGCCTAGAAAACAAATGTTAACTTCAGTCTTCTAGTTTTTCATTTTTCAGTCTGTCTCTTACACAAGCGAACAATGATTCAGATCTTTGTGAAATGCAGGGACCATGTTTTAAACACAGATCACTGGCAATGTTAACACTAACTCATTGAGTAGTCAGGACTATAAAACTGTACTTATAAACCTATAGAAACAGTACTTATAAACCTATAGAATATAAACCATGACAATGACTACGTCCTTATGAAAACCAAAGTAATTTGTGCCTTAACAGCTGCATCTTCAGGAAGTAAGCAAAAAGCAGGACACAACAATGTATTCAACAGAACACTTTACACGCTCCTGTCCCAACAAGGCATGCTGAGAATCAGAGGTACCTTTAAAAGCAACACCCATCCAGTCTCACAACACAGCACATGCTGGCAAGTACAAGGAAACAAGAAGCAGCACACCTTCAGTATAGGTCAGTCAGTAATCCACAGACACCAACACCTGCACCTAAGGGCCCACATGTCTAATTCCTTAAGTTAGTTCAGAGGGGGTGGGTAGACAGAAAACCCTTCCAGTTTTCACAAATGAAACACAATCAGGGTTAGTATCTTCTTACAAGTTTTCTCTTTCCTTCCTGGAAGTGCCCGAAAACACATGTTCCAATCCTTAGTGGGTGGCAAAATCCCCTGTCTTTCTGAAGGTTTTTCAAAGCTTAATTTTCTAAGTATCTCCATGACAATAAATAATAAATATCTGCATGTAGGTATTTATTAAAAATACCACCACCAGTCAATGTTCACTCCATGTACCCCCCCCATTTCAGCCAAGCAAGCTCTTGTTCCTCCAAAACACAGTGGCATTTACCTCACTGACCTTGGGACTGCCTTCCTCCAGTATTTCTCCCTCATCAGTTTGCATGGGAACAGGATCTGTGCAAAGCTCTGCAGAAATGCAAAATACTGCCTAAAAGATAAACAAAGACATATTTTAAAAACAATTACTTTCTCGCCTTTAACAATGTTATGTGAGATTGCAGTGCACATAAACAACAAATCTAGGCTATGACCTTTTATACTGGCATTCTGCACATATTTGCTGAAATTATGTTTTACACAAACAAGACAACTGTTATTCAGGGTAAAACAAAACTACTTAATTAAAAGAAAAAAACCCACTTAACAGGAATATACTTTCTTTTTAACTTTAAAGTGTCATTACTGAGTATTTAATGTAGTCACTGATTTTACTCATTAAAGCTACAGTCAGTAAGGAATGGTCACACAGACCAGAGCTGAGCAATTCTTTCCTACTAGGAAATAGATTTTGTGCAAATATAAGCTTCAAAGACTCAGCTTACAGACAATCTAAAGGTTATTCATTTAAAAAATTGTTAAGACTTCCAGTGATCTCACAGTACCTCTGAAGTCTTACTTTCAGAATTTTTTCCTTGACTTAATTTTAAAAATAAATACATTCTAGAATCTAAATGGTTCAGGGAACAGATAAAGTCCTTCACCTTCAGGTTGGCATTTCCAGTTTAACCCAGGTCAACGTATCCCAGTGTTTCCAATATTCAACACTACTAGGTAACCTATTTTTAAGTTCATTTGACAGTATCAGTGCAGTTCCAACTGAACAAAATCTGCACCCCAAACTCCATTTTTCAACTTGTAAAGTAACTTATGGAAGGATGTACTACAATTAGGGAGGCTTTGGTGTTTAGGATTAGAATGCCTTCTACTCCAGAGGATGAGGCATCTTTCAGGGGTAATGGATCAAATTAATCAATTTAAGAGATCAAATGCACCAGCATAAATTCAGCAGGCATCTCTCACACTTAAAATTCAAGACATAAGCCATGACCAGATCTCTAACATTCCAGATATATGGAAAGTAAGGGCTCACAATGAGTACACTGAGTTAAGAATTCTCTTAAAGCCAGTTGTTGGCCTTTAACAGTTGTCCCTCTCAAGATTATGTAACTCTTCAATTGTACCAACATTTAAAATCCATTTCAAGTTACTCTACTTGTGCACCTCGGCTGAAGAGCTACTGTCACCTTCACAGCAGCAATTCCAAGCCTGGAAACTGACAAGAGGAAGCTTCTAGATGATGCACCTCCTTCACTCCATTGTTAATGCCTGTTCAGAGTGTAAGGCTGTCTGCACTCCAGCCTCTGTTATGCTGCACATAGGTAAGACAACATCTGTCATGGTTGACTCGAATAGTGAAGAACACCTTCTACAAACATTAAGGGCCTGAAGCTACAAACTGTTACATGCAACTTAATAAATCTTACAACCAACAAGCTGTTACATTCAGTTGTATCATACACTCTAATGCAAAGCACAGAAGTTGTAAAGACTTGAAGCATAGTAATTTCCTTTTCTGGGAAAAGATGGAATGAGGAGAAAAGCAAACTCTTACCCACTTAAATATTCTGCCTTCAGCACAGAATCAAAAACCAGAGGTATCAAGTACTAAGTGACATCTATGCCAAGATCCTCCTGCCTGTAACAAATGTTGCTTGCGTTTTGTTCTGCACCCACGGGGGAAGAGGCCAGGCTGGGCAGTCCCTGTCCATGGTACTTCTCTGCCACGCTCAGTTTCTGAAACCCACTCCAGAAGCCCCAGAGCTGGCAGTCTTGGAGCATGATTTTGCAGTATCAGTCAAGTAATTGGGAAGCTCCTCAGATTTTTGTTAGACAGACAGTCTGATGTCTAACAGCCAAAACAGCTTTGGCCAGAAGGATTCCTGTGGCACTTACCTGGCCTCAAAATCAGAGAAATAAGCAAGAACGAACTTGAGCTACAGAAGCATTAAAAAAAGCTTATATATAAAACAAGACCAGAAAGGTCAGACCAAGAGCACTGCAAGGGGAAGTCACTTTTCATTCAGGGTGCTGGAAGAACTCAAACATGAGCCTCTGAAAAACTGACATGTTTTATCTTCTGATATCTTCCTCACTACTGGAGATATTGGCAGTATTTGACACTAGTTTTTATATACTACTCCTGGAAGAAGACAAAAAAACTACCAACCAGTGCATCTTCAAATTAAAAAAAAAAATGGAAAGGCTGCAAGAAGAAAGACAAACTCTTTCACAAACAGATTGAATACACTGGAACTATCCAGAACTCAGAGATCAGAGTAGGAAATTGAATTAATAAACTCTCTTCCTTCTCCATTGTATTTTCTTTTTCTATAATTTCTATTTTTCTCTCTTAATTTACCCCATAAATAATGTTTTATTGGCTTTAACATTTAAAAAAAGCATATACTATTATGTCATAAAATGCATAGTTAGAGTGAACTCACTTACATGGGATGGTAAAAAGGTAGATGTTCTACAAGGCTCAGTAATTTACCAGAGAACTTCACAAGGGAAAATGAAAATCCACCAAAAAAAATTTGTAGCTGGTGCAGGAAGACCCTAAGCCACAGACTACAAGACATGTTGCAAGAGGAAGTTTTGCTGAACACCATCCTTTTATTGTTTGGTTTGGATTTTTTTATACTTTACTGCATTTGCTTCTGGGTTTTTTCAGGAGACAAAATATCCTGCAATATACTATGAGCCAAATTCAATAATTTTTGAATCACCGATTCCCTTAGCCACTGGCACAAGAATGCTGCACTGCAAGTTTATTTATTACCAAAAGGAGATATTTCAAGATTCCTGAATCCATGGGACACTCCCTCTGTGGCACACTTTTGTAGAAGTCATTTACAACTGAGGGTGACTTCTCAGCCAACAGAGACTGCTTACTGGCAGCACATGAAGAAATAACATAATTATTCCATGTTACTGACATCACCACTTCAGCTCACCAGCTTCTGACCAGAGTGCTGAAGGTGACACACAGGGTCATTTATTTTATACATGGAGGATGGACAGGAAGTAAGAATTTGTACTAGCATCCTAAAGGATCAGGAAAATGCCAAAAGCCTAAAAGCATTTCTTTACTTATATTCAATACTTAATGTGATATGTCAAGTTCCCAGGTGATAAAAAGAAAGTTTACAGACAGTCCATTTAGATTTTCAGACCCAACACTTATCAACAAAGTCACTCCTGGAAAAGGTCAAAAGTAAGATAATCCTAATCTTCTACCCTTGCATATATCCCCAAACTTATATATGCAAACTTATATACTCTTGCATATACCCAAACTACTTGAAATGTGACTGAAATCCACCAATCTTTTTATTCACCTGATATCCTTCAGAAAAATTAACTAACTTCAGCTGGAGTGAGATAACTCCAAGGAAGGTCTGACAAATAGCAACACACTGGTATGCCCACATACGACGTAGCAAATGCACGTCTAAACTTAGGAACAACTTTTATTTAACTCTTTAAAATATAATACAGTAACGACAATCTGTTCTCAGAGGTAAAAACATTCATTAATATGAACCGGCTGGACTTCTTATGAACTTTAATGCCTACTACAATATGGTCCTGTCATAAAAACAGTATGGTTTTGGGACAATCCAGTTTGATATTTTGTCCTGTATTGATCCTGCTCTTTCTGCAGCCAAGATGTGCACATTTTGTTTAGTGGGATCAGCACGATGGATGCAGCTACCAGCCACATACTCAGTGTACGCAGAATAGTGCGGTGTCCTTATGGATACCATCTCTGCACTACTGCATTCTAACACACTCTGGCAAGTAAAACCTCAACAAAATTTCCATATACTTATAAATCACTGAAAACCAGTACCAGTGAACAAGGTACTTCCTCTAGGCCTCATTTTCCCTCCACATAGAAAGGTCCAGCATGGAAAAACACAAGGTTCTCAATAGCAAGAGAGAGATGGAATTCAAATTATTTCGAATTTGATTTCATCAAGCAGGCATCACTGGGACAAAGCACCTTATCTAATTCACAGGCCTTTCATGCAGCAACACTTTTTTTTTTAGACTGGCAGCAAGAATGAAACATGGACTAAAGAGAAAATATGTTCTTCATTTTATAATGAAGAAAAAAACTACTTCAAGCTTCTAAAGAGTGCAGCTGCAAGAGAAGCACTTCTTAATGTATAACCAATTGCAATTCCTGTGAATTTCCAAGTCTAAATTGGATATGGCCCACTAGAAAACCCCTAAAGGGCAGGAAGACTCCGCCAACTGTCACCATTACAGACATTAAGCAGAAATTGAAGGTAGGTTCCAAACTCTCTCATAAAGGAAAACAGGCACAGGAGTGCTCTTCCAAGATGGTGATCCTGTATATATGGCATACTTGAAACAAGAGCAGTTAGAACAAGGCAGTACTTGACTAAACTGTGTCTTAAATGAGACTGCACTTATTTGACACAATTGTATTGACACATGATAGCTATCACCATCCTCTAGGTACAGACAAAAAAGTGTTCATTTTTAACATATGATCCAGCCATATTGTATTTAATAGCTGAAGCATTGTGTTACACTGAGTCTGTTAAGAATATACAAAAGCAACATAAAATTTAATGTACAGAAGAAGAACAGAATATTTTTTGTCACTTTAAATGCAAGTTGCTCTGAAAGCAAGAGCATTCAGAAGATAAAAAAACCTTGACAGTAACTTTATTCTTATAGGAAATAATCACTTACCAATTCCAGTGACATTAAAAATCCCAACATAAATAAACTAATTTTCCAATAAAATGGTACATCATACATATCAACTTTGGCTTACAGAAACAAATCACATCACGCAGTTACATAAACTTCACACCCAAACCCACAGGAAATAACACACTAGAAAGTATATGAAAACAGACATACATCCTACAGTATCTTAAGAACCAGCATAGGCTATTGTACTTCTCACTCACCTCCAACTTTCAAGATCACAATACTGAATTTTGGTTGATTTTTACCTTTGACAGTTTCCAAGGGCTGCCAAAGCCCACAAGGATCCGTCCTGGCTACATTCAGTGCAAAAATGAAACCCTAAAAGGAGAAAAAAAAAATTTAAAACGTCAACCAACTGTGGGCATTAGTAAATAAACATATGAAAATAAAAGTCAGTTGTCTCAAAAGCTCAGCAAACCTAGGTGCACAGAAGTGAGAGGAACAGGCTACCATCAGGAAAATATTTTCTTTAAATTCTCCCCACAACCTCCCATCCAAATCTGGAAAAACAGTAAACACTGGTAGCGTGTCTGAGAGAATCCCCTACTGACTATGAGATACAACAGAACAGTAGGAGGCTCTAGAAACATAATTTCTATTCACAACTGGGAAAAACATAGGGTGAAACTGGTTTCTTGTATATGAACTGAGAGAACACACACAAGTGTGTTTCCTTGCAGTCAAGGAAAGTGATTATGTAATCCTACAATAACTCCTGAATATTAAACATTATGTGTAAAAATGAATCCCATACCTACCAATTGTCAGGTATTTAATCCTATTTTGAAAGGGCAACATAGCAGTACTGCACTGGCTAACAATCAAGCCCATTTCAAATCATACATAATCTGTCTTAAGCACAGCTAGTATTAAATACTTCAGTTTTGGTTTTGCAAAACATAACCAACTTCCAGGAATTAAAAGAAGTCCGCAACTATCAGCTTACTACTATGCATCCAAGTTAGTATCACTAAAATCTAAGTTATTCCAGTTGCCATTATTCAGGTTTGTTGTAAGGGATATGAACAAGTGGCATTTTTCCAAATTCACTGCATCATTTTGTTGGCTACTACTCCTGCTTAATGTACAGCATTATCTAGTAACAAACTGTCCCTGTCATTGGACTAACTGCCTTAAACTGAGTATTTTTTCCCTGATCTTCTAGCATTAACTAAGAGCTTTCTGGGCATGATTTCCATTCAAACCATTTCTGACTAGAAACTGCATTTGGTGATAAAAGGGAGTCTTTGCTGCCACTGCGGTTTACCCATCCCTTTGCTAAGTGAGTCAATGTTTTACAGAAGCAAACTTTAATTTTGAACTTGGTTCTGACTTATGCTGTGGGGTGATTCTAAAAAGCAGCCAAGAGCACACTCTGCTCAAAAGGCCTCAAGCTCTCTTAAAACATCATCTTACAAATATCAGCTGCTGCTGTAACTAAACAAAAACTTCACACACTCAATTAGGATATTGGGAAGTTGGCTTAAAGTCATTCACAACTTCAAAACAATACAGAATATTACATGTTTTTTCATCTACAGCACACTGGCAGTGTAACAGTCATGATTTACTATAAAAGTTGTCCAGGACAACCCAGGTCTCACTGTGATGGTAATTCTCCACTGCACTTTTCAAGGCTGAAGATGGAAACACACCTTGTAACCAACCAGAAATAGTTTGGTAGAAGGAGAGATACTACTGGTGCTTGAGAAGAGGATTTGCAACCTCTTTATTTCACATGGTTTAGAACAATCTCTTTGTATTACTTAGGTGGAAGGAAATCCAGGAAGGATTAGTACTTAAAGGAAAAACGAACTAAAGATATCACTCTAAACAAAGCAGCTGGGAGGAATGTGAAAAGGTGGGAATCCTCAATCTCTTTCTAGAAAAAGAATCCAGAGAGGAATATTCAGAAATGGCAGTCATGTACCCCACAAAATCACTGTGTTGTTTTACAGCAAAACATGACGTGAGAAAGGGTGTCCATTATGTTTAATTTAGTGTTGGCTGCACAACTTCATATTTTGTTCAGTATTAAATTCTTTGCACTGATGTTTTTGGTAATATATGGAAAATGTTTCAGCTGTTCATGTAGATATGACACAAATACTTTTAAAAAGACAAAGAACTGTAACTTGGAATAGGAATATATATTAGTCGGTACTGCTCTTCTAAAGTAACATGAGAACAGGGCTATAAAGAAGTTAAAGACACCCTATGCGAATAAAACTCAAGTCCAACTTCACAGCACTTAAGTCTTTACATGAACAGCTCAAATACAAACTAGCAAACCATTTCATAAAACAGAACCCTCCTGAAGATGTCAAGGGGTTTTAAATGAACAACTATACTGCATGATCTGCTCAGGAAAATCCAACCATTAGTGAATTTGTGAGGTTTTTTTCTCCTTAAAGAACATCACCCTTTCTGAGTCCACATTAAGGGAGACATGTGAAATATGCAAAAGGATACTTCTCAAATGGTCCTAAATCAGACTTTCAATTTAGTAAGTCCTGTCTCTAGCCTTTGAGTCTAAAGACAGTCTTGAAACATAAACACAGAATATTTAATCATCACCTTCCTGGTGTTCCAAACCATTTACATAAACAATATTTAAGATGCTAAATGTTTCTCCACTAAAAGGAAAGTAAACTGAAAAGCCTATTTTAAGAAATGTTTTGCTTACACCTTTTTGCCACCTTCTACTGCACAAAGCAGCATAAAACTCACTTCTTTTCTGCTCATACCGATTTTGCTAAAGAATCCATTAAAGGTTACAGTGAACATAAAAGGTATTTGTCTTCACTTGGCTACAGCAGCCTGTTGTACAGTACATACACTACACATCACTTCTCAACTGTAATCAAGGTTACATCCCAACTATAATCAGCCAAGGGCTGCCAAGTGGTTAAGTTTTCCAAAGTCCTTTGTGCTTTGTCCCACTTTGTCTTTTCAATGTGACTGAAGCGTATATACACACACATTTATGTGCATGTACACGTATATGCGTGTAGCTACAACACATAGATGTAACAAAAAATCCTCAAAATTATTTCTACCCTTTCTCTTCAAGACCTTCAACACTCTACACCATAATGTTTATGAAAACAACCAAACTGAGTTTGTTGGGAGTGCTCTATCGTAACTGACTGACAGCGTCTTTTTAGACACCACCACAGTAAGAGTTGCGATGATACCTGGAGCAGCAAGGAATTAAAACATAGCGAGCTGAGAATACCAGCTGCTTTTTACACTCCACATCAAAGTTTAACCCGCTCCAGAGATTTGTTTTACAAAGTTGGAAACAAACTATNACCCCCCTCGTTATTTTCAAATGTTCCTCTCTGGTTCTATCAGGTCTTGCAAATTACCGGTTTTCAGGCACTGAAAAGGGCCACTTCCCACTGCTAATGCTGCTACTACTTGTTAACAGTAGCAATGCTCGGAATCCCAATGGCACAAAAGCAGTCATTACCATAAGGATTACAACTATCATGGCATTTAATGGTGCCGCAGTGGCAAAAATGGCACGAAATCAACACGCTCAAAATGCCAGCAATCCATGTATACCAGCATTCCCAAGGATTCAGTACTGCTGGAGCAACACCAGTGCAACAAAGCCTTTATTTCAGGGCATTTGCAAAGTGACAAAGTCTTCAGAATACAGAGGACCAGAGTCTTCTAAGGGGAGGTGAAGAGGAGAGTGGATGTTATGCTAGACCAGAGACACGAAGCATTTTTCTCCATCTTAAGCAAAACGCTGTGATGAGGGAGAAGGCTGCTTCTCAACAGCTCAACTTTAAACCTGAAAGCTATAAATAACTCCTTTACTGCTGATAATCCCAACAGAATCATCCTGTCAGATTATTCACACCACTGAAGTCAACTCAGGATCGAAGGTTTGCTTTCGAACCAACAATAACGCTCACCAAGTCCTATACGGCAGTATGTTTATCAAACCCAGCAGTAGTGAGTAAGCTAAAACTGATAAGGTGGTAAGCAGCCATGTGCAGAGGAAAGGGGGAAGGGTGGTTTATTCACTGACAGCAGCAATTACAAGAGCTAAAGACAACACTACTAAAAATCATTCACATGCAGGACAGGATTGGAAGACACCGTGCCTTTCAAACTATCTAGTTCTTACAATCTTCGTGTATTTAATTAGTAGAGTAACAAAGTTACCTGTGTTAAACTACCCTTCTGTTTTGTTTGCTTTTACAATAAAAGCTGCGTTAAGGAATTCACACCAGCAGGGCAATACCGGTGCTAAGTCCTCCAGCAGCCACGAAGGCAGACAAGCATCCTCCGCTGCCCGAGAGAAGCTCCAGGTCTCGGCACCGCACTCTGTAACGCAGCCTCGGGCAGAAGATTATGGCCAGGCTGAGCCAGGACACAGCCAGGAGGAAGGCCAGGGGAGTGTGATGGAGAATGAAGCTTAAGTCACAGTCTGCTTTTTCTGTTTTTTAAACTTCACTCGTTTATAGCTTACACCCTGAAATTTTCCAAAATAATGTTCCATATTTATCTCACTTCTAATGATTAATAACAGACGGGTTCTTTTAAACAAAGACATTTTGACTTCCCACTAACTTGATTATACATGTAGAGAAGTCCGAGATCTTAGCACTGTTATTGTCAAAGAAAACAAATGCTGAGTTGTTAAGCAAATAATTCTAAACTATAATTGCAAACACCAACTTTGAACATAACCAGCTGCCAAATAGAACTTCATCAATATTTATAGCGTGACATCAGTCTGAATTGTACTTTTCAGCTATTTCGGCACTTAAGAAAGGAACAGGAAGCTAATTTTCAAGAATCTGTTTTATATTCAACGATGTTTTTTCAGTCTTCAAAGAAATGAGGCAATACACTCATTTTTATGGCTAATTTTTAAATTTAAAAACACAATGCAAGTTATTACTGATACACTATTAGTCCTCAACACTGCAATCTTTGCTGAACATGTTTAGTTGGTACTACTGAATTTGGAACTACTTGCAAGAAGAGCTTCAGACCTGCTCAACTATGTGTGAGGTCAGGGCCCTAAATTTTCAGTCGTTTGGGTTTGGCACAAAAGAGTTCTTCAACTGTCTCATCTTATTTCCTCTGAAAGGGGCATTTAAAAGAAAGGTAACTCAGCTTTACTATTAACACCAAAACCATAGAAGTCTGCCTTTAGGCTACCTACTCGACCTACATGACAACTGATTTTCACAGACAAGCTCTCCCACCATATTAAAAAACCTACCTCTTGAAATTTGCTCCTAAGTTTGAATGTTCTTCACTTACATGTTACTTTTTGTTCATCCTTCATTAAATCTGAAAATGCAGTAACACAAATTCTTAATTGTTTTTTGGGGATTTTTTTGTTTAAACTTTGCAAGACTGAAGTTACTTTTAGTTTATTTACATAGCCAGCTGTGGCAGGGGTGAGATAAGCTGATATACAGTATCCATACATAAGGCAGTGCTAGTTTATCTAGTTACCTTAAACTGGTGAAAGCAACATTATCCAGCATTGGTTAAGTACAGGGTTAGAGCTGGAGATGGAACAGACTAATTATGTCACTGTATTCTTGCCCTCAGGACACCACAAAGTGTCAGGAACGTTTTCCTTTGCTTATTAGACAGCGTTAAAAAGTACTTGATACAGTGGGACTTCTACCTGTTTTCTCCACAGTCTAATTTAATTTTCAATCAACAGGACATTTTTCTCAATATGAATCTGTTTTCTGTAATACATGAAGTGCCAGGGACAGGGAAGAGAAAGTTGGACTTTGAATATGGAAGAACCAGAGAAGTTAACTTTCAACACATGAGAGTATTATCAGCCAGTTTTGGTTGCTTCTACAAGTACTCTAAAAATCAAAAAGGCCAAGCAAAGAAAATTATAGACAGCTAATCTACTGCAACTATGGAGTTTTTAAAAATGTGTGAAAAAGCCTAGTTCTGCAATAAAATACATCCTCCCCCTTTCATGTACCATTTAGCAAAGTGAGTGTCATCAGAAACATAGGCAACTTCCCCTAACTTTTTATTATATATAACAGGAACACTGGACACCAACAAAAATCTACACCTGTTCTTCATGCTGTCACCGCACCAGCTGCAGAAAGTAGAGGAGCAGATCCTGAGGCACCCAAACATTTATCCGAGCAAAAAGCACAGTTATAATACTAAAACCTCAATTTTAGCTTTACTATCCCACTTTGCCTTGAAGGGCTAGGAAAAACAGGAGCTGAGCCTGTATGAGATCACCAGAAAAAAGACACTTATTATGAGGGGCAGGGAAATACTACAGTATTAAAGGAAAAGTATAAAGACAAGATCCATTTTAAATGTGAGGATCCCTTTCAAATGCGAGAAAATATTAATATTGAAATTTTTTTGCAATGTCAATGAAAAATTGTATGAATCTTAATGGTCACAAACAAGCACTGTGGCTTGACTCTCATTTTTGTTCTCACCAAAAGAAGATTCATTTGCATTTTTAATTTGCAAGAATAGACATCTGATACAATGCAACTCAAACCTCGTTAGGCAGAATCTCAGCCATTTGACAAACAAAAATACTAAAAATTTAATTTTATACAGATTTTTCTCAGAATCCAAACACATACAGGAGGGTAAGAATTTAAATTACAATGGCTGTAATAGTAAAATTTCCTTCATAGACACACATTCGTGCCGAAGCTCTTTTTTTAGCTTCTTACTTAAAGCAATTAAGTGGAACTTAAAAAACAAACAAACAAACAAAAACTCCAAAATAAAAACCCCAAACATTATTATCAGAATAGACATATTCCCAACACAGAGAGAAACTGCTATATTTACAGCAATATAAGAATGTTGTTATAATAACACCAATACATCCAGGAAAAATCTCAATGCATAAAAATCCCAGAGAAGGTCACAGAGAAAGATACAAAACCCCATAAAAGCAGCTGACAATGTTTTAAAACCCTATTTAGAGCATTTTGTATTATGGCCTTCTTTGTTAAAGGGATTTTGAGCTGCTTCACATCAAGGATGGATCATAATTCATTCTGCAGTGAAGTATATTTGGGGTGAGAGGACACATTCCCTTCCTCTCAGATGCAAATGTTTTTAATCAAAACATTATCCTAACACTTTTTCCCAAGTTCCTCATCATTCCTCAAGCTAGTTGCACCCTCTAATACTATTAACTTATGGTTTCTCAAGTCACAGTGTGCAAGCAACAGAAACCTCAGACATCTGAAATAGTGTTTCACTGTAATGGTAAGTGAATGGTAAGTGTGAGTGTATAGGTGATTTAATCTTCTACAAAATCTAACTTCTGGAAAAGCTTTTAAATCACAAAGTTACTGTACTGCTGTATAAAAAGCAGAATATACTGTCAGCTGTAATAAGAAAATAAAATGCACTATGTGGCACTTCGATCTTCTCCAGAAAGAGGCATCAGATTATTTCTAAGGATTCCCAGACGTCCCAGGAGAGAGGTAAACAGTTCTCAAATACACAGGAGAAGACCTGGACAACCTGGATCTCTTCAGCTCCTAAGACACAAAAGTTCATAACTAGAGGACACTGACACCAAACTGCGGAGTAATTTGTATCTCTTGGCTCTAAGAAGCAGCGAGACAAGAGGATCTACTCCCATTATCATTGGTGGATCACCCTAAGGCTGAAAACGTATTTAGTCCACAGTAGACTGGCAAGTCCTTGAAGAGTTCCTTCTATTCCCTAGAGGTGGGTTTCCTATCTCTCCTACCACTCACGTGATACTGTAGTGAGATTTGTGCAGAGAGGTCACAAGGCCAGGGAAGTTGGTAATGAGATTACCTTGGAGCAGCCAAGGAGTTTCTTAGCTCTGATCACGTGGAGACCTACTGGACCAGTCCTAAACCAAGAAGGCCAGCAAACAGCTTTCCAAACACTTGGCTTCTGGATTTAAAATCACACATTTAATTTAACTAGCGAAACTCTCTCACAAAGTCTGCCTTTGCCACATGAACAACACTAGAGAACTGCACGTACAACCAGTGTTTGTGGTAAGAATAAAAGAGGGACTCAAGTAGGAAAAAACTCCTGCAACCCTAGAATACAAGATGATCAGAGGAACAGGAAGAAGCATTTCCAACAAGCAAAATAGAGGCTAGAATATTAAAAAAAAAAAAAAAATCTTCAAACTTAGCAGAGGAAAGCCAACAGTATTCCTAAAAACTATGTTCTTTGTAGACTGCTACCAAATTGAAGGGCATAAATTCCTCCTATTACAGAACAGACTTTAGTAATGAAAAACCCAATATACTACTGAAAAAGTCTGCCAGGTTGTTTTTCTTTACAGCACTTTTTATGACACTGTCAAGAGTCATGATAAAATTGTAGAAATTAAATGCAAGTAAAAACATCAATGACTTTTACTTCATTACTCATTTAGATGGATTAGAGGACTTCCCCTCACACAAGCAACATGATATTATTGTATCACCTTTTGACTAATCCTCTGTCAGGCTATCTAAAATTATCAACCCTTTGTTTTGCAACTTTGCTTCTTATCCTTTCATCCGCTAATTAGCTTTCCAGCCTCCCATCTTCTGTCTAACATGGTCAAAATATATCAGCTTCCAGGTTATTTTTTACACATTTATTCTGACCGGTATCCTGTAGCATGCAGCACAAGTGCTGCCTTATGATACCTCCCATTTCTCCTGACAAGCAGGATGTTGCTCCACAGACTTAAAAGCTACACTGGCTTTTAAGAGTTGCTGAAAGAGCTGCTTTCACATCCATTTCACTTTTTTAAGTAGATATTTTAAAAAATTTTAACAGTGCAAGTCTCAGATAGAACATTAACTTGCTTCCCAGATTTTCTCACAGAGGAACTATTGTGTTTTTTCTAATCCACAGACATTAAATCAGGAAATACATGCACGATATCCAATTTCAGAACTACTAAAGCTGGCAGGGCCCAGAAACGCAATCCGTACTGACTAGCTGAAACTGGAAAAGGTCATCTCCATAGCTCACTCCATGGTAAACACGGAGAACATCCAAACTCCAACCACAACCCTTACACTGATGAAAACTTAAAAACCTCAGAACATTCCCCTACAACATGATGCAAACCATAATAAGTGCAAAAACACCCTCTCCCTCTAACCACTATAAGAAGGCAAAGCGAAAAAATAAATTTAACGTACTCACTGCCTACTGCTCTAAAGGAGAAAAAAATAAGTGACACCAACGCCTTGCAGCAAAGCATGTTTACTTCCCTGAAGAAATAAAAAATAATGAGCAGAATTGCAACGCAAGGAAGGCATGAACAGAAGAGAAATGTAAGGAATTATAAGAGTTTTACTATCCGCTAAAAGGGACAGGGAGCAGCAATCAGAATATCCTGATTACTCTCACCCCGGTCACCTCGCAAGCAGAAATACCAGCAGGCAACTACTTGTCTGACAGTGACAGCTGGCTCAAGTACCAAAAAGTGCCCCTGTTTTTATTAGCAGATAGTAGTCAAAAGTTTGGATTCACAAGAAGTTAACATGAATTCTTCAGTCCATATTCCACACCCCGTTTGCTGAAAGAACAAGCAACCTTAGCACATACGTTTTATCTGAAAATGGAGAAAGACAGTGAATGCTAAGCTAAGGAAGACTTTTAGCACGAATATACGTCTGTTTCTACCACGACTGGTCTAACTATTAGAAATACATGTTACTGTTTGCTCAACATCTCTGTGCTAGGTTCTTGCAATGAGAACTGAAGACTGACATTCTCTTGCTAATCTTTCCCCAAGACAGTGAAACATTTCATGATTAAAATTTCTGAGAACGCAAGAAACAGATCACTAAAAGTAACTCCAGAGCAAACACATTTTATAAGTACTGAGGTGACAGAAAACCTTTAGCTTTAAAGAAAACCAGTGGTACATATGTGCTAATATCAGGTACTTCCCTCATTTACCTACGTGCTAAACATGCTTCATTTATCCTGTGAAGACAAAAAATGCCAGTTCTTCACAAAAACACATCTACTGACCCAAATTACACACGGGTTAAGGCTGAGTGAAAAATAAAAACTAACGATAAAGAAGTGAATAGCTGTAAGATGCAAGGTATGCTGTAAGTAGAAATACTGCAGAATTCGTAAATCTAATAGCAGCACTACAAACAATTACCGAGGAAAGCCATTGCAAAGAAACTGGAAAATGACTGTTAATTGTTATTACTGCACAAAGCAGACAACATCTATGTATAAAAAGATTTCCAAGAAAATAAACACAATAATGGCAATAAGTGACTAGAAGAGGCTCTGCATCCAAGCATTTTGCAGAAAATGGAGACTAGAGTAACCAAACCATTAAGCAGGCTATTAATAAGACATTCAAGTCAATAACTAAGCTTCTTAGACTTATTCTATGATCTCCAGTTCATACTGCTTAATTGTAAACCCAATCTCTTCTGTGAGCAGAAATACACCAGCCTACTGGAGGGAAAAAAAAGGAAAAAAATCACTCTGAAATCCAAGAGAACAAACCCCATTTGAACATATTTTCAAATTACTAATTCTATAGCAGTCTTTCAATTCTTTCCATCATTCTGGCTGCAGCTATTCATCCCACTGTTCTAGATGCAGCTATCTCTAGATATGATTTTTATTACGTATTATTTCTGCAAAAAAAAAAACCTTTCTAATTGCTTACTTGCTACGTCAGGAGGCAGATCTAAGGTAAAATACGCTACCTCAGAGCTACACAAAATTCTCTCCTGAAGCTTCCTCCTCTGAAGTCATCCTCCAGCATCAAGTTTTAATGGTGAAATAAGCATCACCAAGCAAAGCTATGACACACACTCAATCTAAATGTTTTATTGGACTATTCGATCACACAAACTCTGGCAGATTAGGCTTTGTCAAGACTTTTACGTCCAAACGTTTGAACTTACTATTTAAAGGAAAAGTGTAGGTCTCTACCTAAATTTGCAGGTACACAGAAACTGGAGTAATTCAAAAGTCTGCCTAATCAAGAGACACTGACTGGTTTATCATTACATTTTTCCCAGGAATTCCATATTACAGCGTTAAAATTATTCCCTTTAAGCATCCCAATAACATTTTGCCAATTAGCACTGAAATTCCTGAGCTGATTCTCTACATATGTATAGTTTTACACAGAATGTGGTATTTACAAAACGTTTACATGCACTGTAGCTAAACACGATAAAGGTAAATGTATAATGAGGACCTCATCTACTCTCTACAAAGTCAGATGTGCCTGCACCTTACAGCCCTGAAACCTCACCGCAGAAAATCTAACACACAGCTAACACTTCTCTGGATTCCCTTTCCCCATCTCCAGCCTCAACTTTTTGCAGGGCAATTTCTTTGCTGAGGAATTACAGGTCTAGTTACACCTGCAACTCAGTTAAACTCGGGTGAAAAGTCACCCCTGCAAACCCCTCCTCCGAGGTACATCTACCCAGCAGACCCTGCACTAACCACGGCTCATACAAAAAAAAAAAAATGGAGCTTATCTTTTAGTTCAGGGCCTTGGGTAATGCAGCAGATGAGAGCATTCACTCACATCTCAACGGCGCGCTTTCCAAGGAATCTGTACCCTTAGAGAGTCACCACAGGAGAGGAGGGCATTGCTGAGCAACTCGGTGTGGACAAACTAACTACAAAGCTGCTTGACCTTGTGCACATATTTAATAACCCTACGAATCAAAACTATCACCTCTACAACACTCGTAGCAGGAACTAACTTCCAAACTCTATTCATAAGGATAGCTATCTTACTGGAAAACAATAGGTAAAACAGACCTTTCAAATACGGAGCTATACAACCCCCAAAGATCCACCCACTGTTTTGCAGGAAGAGTCACAGTTTTTGTAGAGGTTGTAAATGTGACACTGAACTCTAGCAAGTCATGATTAAAATACAATAATTAATGGATTGTAAAAAAAAAAAAATGAAGTCAACTTTACAAAGAGATATCGTAACAAACGTTCATAAAGCTAGTGAAATGTTACCATGGAAAAAAGAAGTGCCGTTTACAGCAGTAAGCATCTCTACTTTAGCTAGGAAAACACTTTGTTGAGACTTCGATTTATTCAACAAGCTTCAGCTGTATGCTGTAGTAGATCCTCCTACATGCACTTTCATAAAGCAGATCTGAGCTTCCAAGATACCACGCTGCAAACAGCGCTTATCCACAAGCAGCGAAGCGTCTCCAGAAACAAACATTCCCTCATTTTGCTACAAACAGCTGGGGAAACTTTTTTTTTCCGCCTGGGACACACCTCTGAACACGGTCACTCTTCCCACCCACCCATCACATAGACACACACACACATTTTAACCAGCATCACGTTCCACTCATCCAGCGCGGTTTGCAGCGGTACCAACGCAAGCTCGGCTCCGTCCCCACACTACAGCACTTTTTTTTCCTCATCCACACAAGGGCTCCTCGGAGTCTTTCCGCCGCTGTACCTCCCGCCCGGCCTGGGTGACCCGGCGGGCGGGCGGCTCTTCCCCGGGGCCCTGTGCGGAGCCGGAGGGGGCGGCGGGGGGCACGGGGGCGCAGCCGCGGCGAGCGGCGGCCGCACG
>VZRQ01004164.1:841288-889693 GCA_013397975.1 Machaerirhynchus nigripectus | reverse complement strand
AGGCGCCGCCGCGGTGCGCTGAGCCCCCGTTCTTCTCAGTGCCGGGGGCGGCTCCGCCCGCCCGGGAAACACGAACCCCAGGAAGCAAAAGGCGAAGAAGCTGCGAAAAGCGTCCCCCCCCCTCTGCCGGCCCCGCCAAAAAAACACCACCGGGGGGGGAAAAAAAAAAAAAACAAACCCAAACTTTCCTTGCCGCCGTCTCTCCCTCCCCCGAGGAGCACGAACCCAAACACACCGGGACACGCCCCCGCACCGCCCCTCGCGCCGCCCATTGGACGGCGCCCCGCCAGCCCTCGCGCTGATTGGTCGCTCTGCCTGCTCGTCTTCTCCTTCCTCTCCCCTTTCCGCCCCTTCACGCTGCCCATTGGGAAGAGTCTGAGCGATCTCTCCGCCCATTAGCCATGACCCACGTCAATCACAACAGAGCACCGCCTCTCAGCGCTTTCGATTGGGACCTCGCGTCACTACACGCTCACTGATTGGCTGCCTTTGCTGGCTGTCACTGGTTAGCGTTGCCCTCCCTTCATCTCCCTTACTGGCTCCCGCCCCTCCTTCCTCTGCCAGTTGGCTGCGAGATTTGCCCCTTAAATGGGGCACTCGCTTGCCCGCTTCTACTTGTCCCGCCCTTCCGCCCTACTGATTGGGCTGTGGGTCGCACCCTCCGACTCCATTAGAGAAGGAATATGCCCGTTACACCATAAGAGCGCGGAATCCCGCCCACAGAGCCGCTCTCCTCGGCGGCCCCTGGGACCCTCCTCAGCCGAGGCAAGGTTACGTCAGTGTGTGCACTCATTTGCCGGCCGCAAGGGCAGGGCGCCGTGATGGGCACAGGCGATCGCAGGTATGGCCGCGGCTATGGCCGTTTAGCGGCGCCGCGACACGGCACCGACGCCACACCGCCCGCCCTCCCCAGCCACATCTACACCTCGTCCCGCCCCTGCACGTGCACGTGAGACAACTATTGGGCAGGGTAGGTGTCAGTCATGCAGCTCCTGGAGCTCATTGGCCGGAACCCGACGCCTACGCAGCCAACCGGCGACCGCCCCCCTATGTCACCCGCCGGATGACACAGCAACCGTGGGTTGGGGGAGTGGGGAAAGGCATGATCGAGCCTTTGATTGGTTGGTTTCACTGTCAATCTCGCTGGTGGGAGGAGGGTGGGCGGGGCGATGGCGCGTGCCCGCCGCGCCCCACGTGGCCTGGGCAGCTCCGCACGTGACGGGGGCCCACGACCCGGAAAACTTGTGGGAAAGGGAAGGGATTTGTGGTGATCACAGTGTCATTCCTAAATGTAATCGTTACAAATACACGCTGATCTTCATAATTCGTGGTGTGGGCCGAGCCAGAAGCAGGGCTGCGGGGGTGGCGGGTGGGAGGCTGAGGCAGGAGCGGGCCCGGGGCTGCTTTCCCGGGCGGTGGTGTGAAGGCCGGGAGGAGCTGCAGCCCCGTGAGCCCTGGGGCTGGAAGTGTCTGCAGAGCAGCTGTGGGTCAGCACTGCTCCATCTCAGAGCGGGAAGGACAAAAATGGGAGGTAGATAAGCAGGACCTGCATGGCACAAAGGATTAACAGAGCAGAAGAGCAGGGCTGGAAGAGCATTGGTGTCTCCAAAACTGACAGAGAAAGCACTGAGGGAAATACATGGATAACAGAAACACGTGGAGCATAAACTGGGAGCAAGAGGTTATCCTTGCTTGTACCTAATTTCTATGCTCGTTCGAATTCTCCTCATTCTCCGGTGTGTATGAAGGCTGCTGTTCCATTGATGAGTGTCGCTTCCTGACCTCGCCCAGGGCTGCATGCCAGTGCAACGTTTCCATTTGATCTCCTCCGGAGAATCCTGTTACAACCTGATCAGCAGAACCGTGGAGCAGCTGGAAGTGCCGTTTTGGTGCCGAAGAGAGAACTCTGGAAATGTGATGTGCCTGTCACCTTAGTGAGCAGGCTTGCGGGTGTTCGGTGAAAACGTGCTCTGTCTCGGAAGAGCCACAGAGCCCTTCACAGGGTTGTCACCAGCAGGAGGGACAGCTGCCAGCACAGCAAAGCCGTGTGTGCTAGTGGCACAGACAGCGGACAAGAGCCACGCAAACTCGGGCTACACAAGTCAGTAAAGAGCAGTGAATCTTTTGATGGCTTCTCCATTCAGTAATGGTAATTGATTTTTACATTGATTGGTGGGAAAAGAGCCCCGTTAATATGAGTAAGACTTCATACTGGATATGTACATACTTGTTACTGTAGTGCTGTAAGGAATGCAAAAGGCTCTGTATAAATCAATATGAATTAGTAATGTAACTTTTGGATGCACTTTGCCTCTCTTCCTCATTGTTTATTCAGTGTGGGGGAACTGTCTGTATCCTGTCTATGCGCATGTATTTTTCATGTTGTAAGCAGAAATCACTAATACACCAAGAGTACAGGTTGCACGCTTTGGGAGAGAAGGATCTGTCCCAGATGCTGACCTTATCTTCGCCATGAGCAAAAAAGTAATAAAATAATTTCCCTCTGTAAATTCTCTTTCCCCTTTTTTATGTTCTTTTGCGATTTGTTCCTTCCTATGTTTTGCTCAGGGTTTTGGTGTGCTTGGTGCAGGTGAAGGAATATGATTTATTTTGCATAAGCCTAGGGAAGCAGATATTTTCATTTCAGAGGAGCAAAAGATACCACTCTCCATTATCCCTGTAGTTTCACACTACAAAACAAATTTGAACTGTAGAAAGCAAGCAAATTTTGTTGATTTGGCTGAAATTATAATGGATGACTCAGGAGTTCCCACTCAGGTTCACCTGTGGATTTGGAAGGAATCACAGCTCCCAGCCAGGTTCTGGTTCTTGTAAAGTCCAAATGCTTAGGAACAAAGTAGTTCTTGCTGTTTTTTTCATACTTCCCCACTACCAATCCTATCTGAAAAATGGAACCAAGTTGGACAGTGAAATTACATTTTTTCAGCCACGGGGTGTCAGTATTACACTACCACTGTGGGGCCTTTCCAGGTGCTGGGAGAGGTTGGCTATCTTCGGGGTGAAAGTCTTTCCGCTCTGATAGAGAAGTGATGAGAAAAACCACTGCAGCTTTGGGGAGTGGTCTCACTGCAGTATGAGTGTGCCCTTGGGATCCTGCAGAAACAGGCTGGGACGCTGCCTGCAGACATCCCAAGCATCAAACCTCACACAGATTGTAGCCAGAGACAGACAGACTTCAGTGTTGGGGTCAATTCCACAGTCTTCTGACTCTTACGTTATGAAAATACATCACCTCTTCCTTTTTAAAATTAAGTTTACTTGTTATAAATACTGCATCTGACAGGGATACAGTCAAGAAAAAGCCTGCATGAAGGGACCTCTCTAAACAAATAAAGTGTGCTGCCAGCTTGGGACAATTCTGAATGCAGGAATGAGAGAGGACAAGAATTTAGAAACAGCTTTGATATTTGGAATTCGTAGTTAGGGTTTTTGAGATCAGACACTGGTTCATTATTTCCAAAAGTGCCATGACATGATTTTTTATAGGCTTGCTAGGTTTTTAAATCAATGTACCCAAGTGAACTCTGGATAGTCAGTCACTAAAAACTACTGATATTTTTAGAAAAGGTCTTTGCTAACCCTGCCTTTTTTTCTGCTTTGGATGCCCTAAGCAGCAGCTGTCTTTGTGGACACAGAAAGGAACCAACTACTTACCTGCATAGTGATTAAGAGAAAGGTTACTTTTTGGAAAGCCACAGTCAAGTATATGCTGATGCTCTTTATGGCGCCCTATGTTTAAGTGTTTTCACATGAAATTTGACATTTAACATATGATATAATGCTGTGTTTTATCTGTGTCTAAAATGCTCTGGAAAAGAAGCTTGCTGTTGTTTGAACGACGATTCATAAAAAAGTAATAAAAGAGTTGATGTTCTCTTGTCCTAGGTAAACACAGGCTGATTAGATTACTTGCTTACTTACATCTTTCCCCTGGAAGCTGCTTTTTAATCCACCCATTTCCTAGAAGACTTCAGGGAAGCTTCAGCAGGCATATGGCATCAATATATGAGGGGAATAAAACATAAATATTTACAAAGATTTTGATCCTGTTTAAATACCAATTATCCTTATTTAAAAGTATTTATCCTAATAATTACTTCCAGCAGAGACACCTGCTAAGAATTCAGCATTTCCTATTTCCTTCAATTGAGTGGTGAGAAGTTTTCTCAGCCATTCTTGTGCATCCTTCATGGAACTTTACAGGGAACAAGCAAGAGAGAGGAAGCAATACTTCATATGCCTGAGAGTTGTAAAAACGGGGATAGAAAAAAGGAATTTGTGTTTAAAATAGAGAAGAGCAGATTTCAACACAATTATTTTTTCCTTTCTAAGCCACCCATAACAGCAAAGAAGAAACACAAAAGAGCAATTTAAGGAAAAAGAAAGTAATGAATACTAGAATTAAATTAAATAGCAAGAGAAAATTAGGGAGATGTCAGATGTAATTTTCAAATTTGTATGTTGGTCACGTGATTAGTGCTAACATTCCTGCTTTACAAAAAAGACCCATAAAAATATCTTTAATGACTCCTAGTGCTCAGGACCTGAGCTTTAAGCCCCAGTCAGACACCTCCACATCTATAACTGTTCTTAATATAGTAGGCTTATTTTGACATTACCTATTTTTATGTGTCATACCCAGGAAAGACATGCAGTTGCAATAGGAACAAGAGCAGTTTATGCCAGTCTTGGGCAAAATGCTTAGCAGAAGTTTCAATTTGTTGTGCTGTCATGCTTGCATTATATTGTTGGAAGGAAAAGGGAGAAAGAATTTTGTCAGCCCACAGCTAAAGGAAAAAAATTGTTAATATGACGGCAGTGGTTTTAAATAGAGAATAATTCATAATACTACTTTGTTTTGTTTTTCCTGGAGGCAAAATTAAAACAATGGTTCATTAACATTATTTGAAGCTATTTTAAATACAGATATTTTCAGCAAAACAATGCTAACATGTGGAGGTTTTTTAATGAAAAAAACAGGAAAATATTTTTAAAAATATTGTAGTCTTTTATGCAGCCTCTTTTTGCCAATTTTTTTCACTATGTTTAGTCCTGAAAATGAACCAGCGTGCATATAGAAGTTACCAGCTAGCAGTTATGCTGAGCCTAGACGTCATGCAGCTCTTCAGACAAGATTTTAATTAACTTTTAACCTTCCCATTCCACCAACTTGGTTGGATCTATGATACTCAACACCAGCAGCAGCCTGTGCAAAACCGTTTTGAGTCACCTTTAGCTGAATCTAAATGGAAAGTAAAGTACAGGTAGGTGAAAGCAATTACAGCATTTTATTGTTACAGGTCCACCGTCATCATCAGGATGGCATTAGAATTTTACAGCTAAAAGTAAGGTAACTACTATAGGCACTTTCTTCCTTTATTCTCCAAGGTTCAGATCTACCTTGGACTTCCTGTTTCTCCCAAGTTAGCCAGTTTCATGAGTAGTACTCATTTATGTACCCACTTATGTCACCCAGCTCCATCCCAACAGAAAAATCAGGTTTTGAAGAAAAAAGAGGGCGGGGCACATTCCTGCCAGTTCCTTCCCTAAGCCACAGGAGCTATTAAATAAATAAATAAATAAATAAATAAATAAATAAATAAATATGCCCTTGCTCTTGCAAAAGGGAAATACAACACATGTATGATCAATACTAATGCTGGGGAAAGCTCCCACCTGTCCTTCTATGGCAAACTCTTATTAGGACAGCAAGAGCATGGGATTATTTTTTGTTTCTTAAATCATTATTATTATTTTCTGGGAGTTGTATCTGTGTAGTAATTTAAGGTGGCAGCTTTCCAAGGCTTTGCTGTGGTTCTAAATTAATTGAGTGTGCTGTTTAATTTTTTAACTTCAGCTTTTTCCTCATATTCAAAAAGGCTCCTGTTGTCCTTTATTATTAATGAGATCAAAGCAAGCAGAATGGCTGCCATTTCTCCTTAATCTGGAAGTGAAACTATCCATAGTAGAGAAGCACAGTGCTGTCTGCACTTGTCAACAGCACTGAAAGCAATACCATCGGCAAAGCATCTGCCTTTCTTTGGTCTGGTGAGCTGGACACAGACAGTGAGCAGGAATAATGCTCTGCCAGAAAAACAGATGAGGAAACAAGGATGGCACCTGCACAACAGGGGACAGACTGAAGACTTACTGTGGAGTGTGCAGATTGCAGGGCCGAAAACCTGAGGGGGAAAAATAAATTTCCTTTTCTAATGTGTGGAAAATTGTGCCTCCTTCAGGCAGCCCAGGTGAAAAAGAAAAAAAAAACCAACAACAACAACAAAAAAACAACCACCAAAGTTGCTATCAGTTTTGATTAGGAATTTAAAGATACAATATGACTATTTGTACTCTCATACGCTCTGGAATGCAGTTGTATTATTCCCTCTTCACGGCTTCCTTCTCAAAGTTTCCAAAACTGGTGTTTCATGGAGAAGCATACAGTCATATTTTTATAAAAACCAACCAAAAAAAACCCTCACCAGAAACCCCATGCATATCTGAGCTTTAACTGGACAGCTCACTGACACTTGCCAAGGGGACAGAGTCCAGGGTGGCAGGACCCAAGGATAGAAAGCAAGAATAATTCTGGAAGGGAGCATCATCAGTAAGAAAGAGGAAAAAACCTGCTGAAAGACAACATAAAACTGAGATTGGTAGAAAAATGTGGTTACTGAAAATCTCAGTGCAAGGCAGAATGAAGGTGATGGTGGGAAAAATCTGGGGAAGATCTTCTGTGGCAGGGAGTGGGAAGCTGTGAGGGAGGTTTCTTGGCTCGTGGGCCAGCACTGCGCGCAGAAGGGCGTGTTCTGTCCCCACACGGAGCTCTCAGGAGCTGCTCTCTTCTCCTCGCCCGGTCAGCTGCAGGGCAGCCCTGGCCAAGACCCTACAGAGAGAGCTGCGCGGGGAGCCAGGAGGGAGGTGACGACAGCAGCGACTGTGAGTACCAGGAGGAAGAGCTGCGAAGCAAAATAGCCCAGGGTCACCCCGTGTGAGGTGGTGTGAACCCTGAGGAAGGCGGCAGGAGCTGTTCCCATGATTTTGCCTCCAGCAGCTCGGGAACAAAGAGCAGCCACGCTGGGTGAGCCAAGCTCTTTTTTCTTTACTACTCAGAGCTGATTACTTGCAAACCCCATGACTCACTCACTGTCCCAGCTCTGCTTCTGCAACAGTTAGCAGCAAAGTCAACCCAGGCTTGTGAGTACGGCTTTCTGTGTCACCTCCTCCAGGGAAATCTGCCAGCAGCTTCCCTGGGGCTGCCACGGGATCAGTTGCTGGGAGTTCAAGGTGGGGCTCTGTGGGCAAAGCCCTCAGGACCACACCTGGGAACAATTCCTGGTACTGGGAGATGATCTTTTTGGAGACACTAAAAAATTGTGTGCAGGCACCAAGGCAGAAAGAAGACCCATTTGCTCAGGAGCTACAATACTATTTGGTCCACTGTGCTATTTTCTTTTTGCATGAGGAAGGAAAGGTGATCAAAATTCCAGTGGGTTCCATCAAGCACAAATGACCCTTCTAGTAACACCAGGTTCTCTCTTCCTCACTTCAGAAAAAGCCAGGGCTTTTCTCCTAGTCCTGCCCTAAAGAGACTCTTGGATTGGTAGAGGAAAGTAAACATTGAGGCTTGCTTTCTTTTTTTTCCTGAAAGAGAGCAAAATGTTCTCTCTTTTACGACTGCTATTCTGGATTCCAGAACCTTGCTAAACAGAGTGTTCCCTCTCAAGAGCCCACAGCAACTCAGTTCTAGTCTGCTTCCTCTGCTTCGATCATGCTTGATTTCTGCTGCTGGATTGCTTATTGTCCTTGAGGATCTTATAGAGCCTAACACAGCCCTGGTATCTGTTGTAACCTATGGTCCTGCTTCCACAGGGTAGGGCTAATGCTCAAAGAGCAAGGCAAGTACCAAGATATTCCGCACCAGAGAGGAGTTCAAGAAGACAGGGAGACTGTGCTTACTGAGGGAGCCCAACTTCTGCAGAAGACTTTCTGTTGCAGCAATTGCTTTTGCAGCAATATTCAATGCAAACACCCTACAGCGTTTCCAAGGGTGTCCTCATGTTAACAACACTGCTGTGCATGGGTGAATTCCCAATTACTTATACCAAGCAGTACTTACGTGGAAGATCTTGAAACAAGATGGAACCTGCCTGGAACAACACCCTCATTTTGGCTGCAGGGTGCAGCATCTGCAGCTGGCGCCTGTACTTGTCTGTCTCTCTCTTTGTTCTTGTGAGTCTGTCTCCTTGGATGCAAAGAGGAAGCTGTTGGTCATGCTGGGTTGTCAGTCACTCCGGTTTAAATACAGCGTAACCCCATTGGGTGCAGGGAAATTAATCTGGCTTTGCAGAAGCCTAACTTTTGCTCTGGGGCTGAATCACCATCTTTAAACAGGGTGTAGAAATCGGTGAGAAACCAGTAGAGATCGTCCCAACTTTTCGTTCCAGAAAACTTTGATTTGTTGGAATGCTGCAGTCATAAATACAGAACAAAGGAAGTGAATGTATTACAGTGTCCCCATTGTAAAAGGGCAATGGCAGGTGCTTTGATAAACTAGGAGACAGGTCATTATTTCAGTGCAATGCCTGTCACAACATCTGCCTACTGCAGCCCTCCAGAAAGTTATTTTTTAACTTCCCTCCTATGAGATTTGTTAAGACTGTGAAGGAGAACCTCAAATGAGTGGTAGTGTAATTTACCAAGTCCTAGAAAAGTTACATTGGTGAATTGCCTTGCATTGTACTGAGGCAATGGACTAGATGACCTGGTGACCTTTTCCATTTCTAATGTCTGTGATTATGGCTGTTATACCTCAGGACACTAAACAGAGATATTTTCTTCCTTTCAGTGGCAAAATGTCACTAATGGCCACACTAAATCAGAGCAATTGATCCTTCTGTAGATGTGTTGTGCACTTAGCAAGGCAGCTATAGATGATCACACTCTGTTTAGATTTGCTGTTTTCTGTTTCTGTAGAGCAAGTGCTCAGCACAAGGGGACTGTCAGCCAAGGGAAAGATTTTCTGGTAGGAGATTAAGGATAACTAAGGAAATGGTTGCATGACCTATAAAGAGAGGATCATAAATATTGCAACAATAAAACCAATAGCTCCTTCAAAGTTTAAATAGCTTTTCTTTTCAAACACTTGAAGTAAGTGCCCTTTTCCCAAGGTGTTCTAGCACCTACACTTTAAGATTTCACACAGTTTCACCAAATATATTGTAACTTCTCAGGGAACCCGCTTTTTCTTTTAAATAATCTTTCCTTGTGGAAGCCAAAAAAAGTTACATCCCAGCTACCTGGAAGTTCCTTATCCTTTCTTCTAGCAGTGAAGTTTCAGAAAAGCTAGAGCATAACAATAATAAAACAGCCCCTGCTGTGTTGTGTTTCTTAAGCATAACACCCACCAAACAATGCAAGCAGGGGCAAGGATGGTTCTGCCCTTTATAACCAAGCAGCAGCACTTACCTTTTCTTGCATCCTAGGGGGAACCTCAGACACAAGGGTCTGCCTACATAAACCCTCAGCTAGAACATTTATATTCCTCACAATCCCAAGTGTGTAAAATCCCACGCTGGTGCTGCTGCAGCTCTGCTGTCACAGACAACTGACGTTCCTATTCCACACACCCTGATGGTGTGAAAGACAGCCTTTGTTTCTAATGCTTGGTGTAGGATCCAGCTCTGGAGTAAGCAGCTTGCTCTCCTGTGTGCTCAGTCTTTTTTCCCCATTTTCTATGCTGCCATGAGTCTGTAGCCAGCTCAGGAGAAGCATAAACCAGTGTGCTCCAGCAGCCAGATCTCACAGAAGTGTTCCTATTCCTTTGTCACCCCGTGTTCTCATGTACATTTAGCTCATATGTCTTACCTCTTGGGCTGGGAGTACTGCTTTGGGCACTTTTATTTAAAAGTATCACAAGATAGTATATTTAAAAGAAAGGCTGGAGCATCTTGGTATTAGTGCTGCATCCTGCAATCAGTTGGCTGTTAGTCTGACTGCAGAGAGCAATACCCTTGCTAGAAAAGCCACTCCAGTCTAGGAAATCAAATAGCTGAAGAAACATGGGTGTTCATTCAACACACAGCAGGCACATGCCAAATCCACCCCCGAGCCCATGCTAAATGCTGATCAGTCCACAATCCACTGGTACAACACACTTTCCTTTCTTACACATTGGAAATTTGCAACTCAGAAGCTCTTTTGCTTTAAATAAAGTAAAAAGACAAAGACCCCCCTGAAGAGAGTCAATACTCACAAATGGAAATATCCTTAACCTGACCTCCCTGGTCCTTCCCTATGCTACTGGACATAAGTGCATTAAAATCAGCTCTCGTTTTTATGTTCTATGTTTCAAGCTCTCTGTAATGGCCACAATCCTCATTATGCAAATGTTGCATTTTGCCTCTATGCTTTCTGCACAAATTCTTTTGGTCGTGTTTTCCTGGTTATGTGCGATTTCACATGTCCAGTGAAATTTCAGCCTCTATAAAAAAGTTGTCCAGTGTTTATAAAATCATTGCTTTCAGCACTCCCTGTCACCTAGAAGTTGCTGCTTTTTACCCGAGGCAGGCAGGAGGGCTGTTTTATGCCTACAGTTCTCCTACCAGTGACATTTCTAAAGTTTTAGAAAAAGAAAACAAAACCTGACAAGTCAGATGAAAGGCAGAAGCTGATACTGCAGACAGACAGGCTGGAAAGGGAGAAAGGAGTAGAATTAGAAACATTTCCAAAACTCGAGACATTAACACATTATGTGATGAGTTGAGGATACACCAGCTACTGTGCCCCTAAGTTCTTGTGCAAACACTTCCACCTACTCTCTTACTTCCTTATCTTGCTGAAAAGCACTGCAAATTTGCCCACATTTGGATTCTGGGTGCTGTATGTTGTGCTCTGGTTTTCTGTAACCTAACTCCCTAAGCACACATGCCCAGACTTGTGAGAAAGATGAGAAATACGTGTTGTTCAAAGAGTTAGGTAAATGTGTGCCAGCCTTGCTACAGGCATAAAGGTTTTACCATTTCATCTATCCATAGGTTTTCCTTCCAAGATGGTTCCTACAGTCACTGACTCTGCTTTTCCTAAGCCTTGCTTATTAATGAGGATTTCCAAATTTGCATTTCTGCAGCAGGCTAAGGACAGGGGACATAAGGTCTAGAGACACAAAGAGGTCATTCAGTCCTGGACTGCTCCCTGATTTTGCAGGAGTACAGACAAAAGTGTCAAGAAACAAATCTGTAATATTAGAATAGCAGGGAAATGAGGGGAAGGACAATCTTATCTTTCTTTCTTGGAGAACCTCCCTAAAACAAGTGCAGAAAAAGAAATGTCACATAGTGATGGTGGTGCTAATGCTATGAAGAAAGAAGCTCAGGATCCACAGAGCCCTGAGATACCCTGTGAAACAAGCTTGGATTAGACAGACTCCTCTTATACAGTACAAATGCAATTGCTACATGGACTTAAAACACTGAAAGATTAAGATTTTGTTTACTGCAAATACTTTTTTATGCACCCTAGTGCCCAAAAGTAAAATAGAGGCTGGATTTATTCTGAAACATGGTCAGGAATTTTAAACCAGGCTTTTGTACACACAAACAAAGGGAATATGGGAAACAAGAGCTTGCGAGTTACTTAAATGTCAAGGATTACACTGTACCAGGTAAAACTGAAATGTAACACAGGGAGTCAGTTTCATAAATTAAATGTCATGGCTGATGGGTACAAATTATATAAGAAAGATGGAAAGGGACACCGAGGTGGCACTTTGTCAGATGCATTTATAGCTGCAGCAAGATGTATTTCAGCTGCAAAGTAATAAAAAAGAAAACAAAAAAAAAGGAAGAAAAACTAAAATGGACATCTGCTGCAGCCTACTCCAGCAGCAAGAAAGCAAGAATGAATTAGTCTCTCTTAAGGTACTCAAAGCCACAGAACACCGTACTTGTGGAGAATTTAGCTGCCCACATTTCTTTTAACAAATACCACCAAACATTGACCAAATATGTTCACCTGTTACACAGAAACCTGCTCTAATCCAGATAGTACAGGTTCGTGACAAATAAACAATAAAAATCCCCCCAACCCAGGAACTGTAGCAGAGGAATTACAAGTGACACTCGTGAATGTGGTATCTAAATGTAACACAGTAAAGAGTTTATTTGACTTAGAAAAGGTCTCCCACATAATTAACTGGACACATATACATTAAATATACAAATGCATACCAAAAGAAACACTGAAGGCACACATTCAGCCAAGAGGCTCCTTCTGAACCACTCACCATTTCAGGCCAGAAAGAGAGAAACATGAGCCCCAGGTTCATTACATACACTACCTGTCCAAAAGCAGGACCACAGCTGCAGGCCCCACAGTGCACCACACAGATCAGCCAAGGAGGGAAAGAGATCCAGAGGACAGGCGTCCTCCTGGGATTGTACAGGGTCAGGATACAGCTGCCAAAGAGAGCTAATCTGGCTCTTTTGAGTAGCAACAGAACAACAACTGTCTCCCATCTTTCCCACCCCCTCAGCAGGCTGGTGACTTGGTTACAAGAGGGGCCATCTTGGGCAAGGACCAAATGACAGCTTATTTGAAGACTGCTGTACCTTCAACCTCTGCTAGCAGTCTTCCAACATAATTCCTAAGCACTGCTCTTTGCCCCCCTGACCCCCAGCACCATCAACCACATTTTATCTGGAGAGCAAGAGAGGATCATTTTACAGGTCACAGTCTCAGGTTTCTAGCACTCATCAGGAACCACAATTAGCAAAAAGTAGTCAAAATAAATGTGGTCACCTCACCCAGACTCACTTCTGTTGCCATAGGAGCAGGTAAATAGCCCAAGTTCAGCTGATTTTATCTTCAGGGAAGAACAAGTTCCACCAGAGCCTGAAACCTCCACTCTGGATCAACAAGGCTCCATGCATCCTCAGAGTCATGCTGAGTTTAAGGAGCAGATTTATATCATGCAAAAAAGCAAGTTTGTTCTCTCAAATTAAGTAATTAAGCAGTGCGTGATAAACCTAAGGAATTCTACTAGCCCCTGGAGTTAAGGCATGAGACTGACTTCCATGGAAAGAATTTGAAAACAAGTAAACATTACCTTTCAGGAACTGGTGTGGCAGCAAAGCAGACAAGCAGACAAGAGACTTTCTCTGGAAAGGATATCCTGTTAGTTGACAGGTTAAAGAAAACAGCTCTGACATCCACCATAGGGAAGAGAAAGTAAAGCACATTAATGTGTTAAGTGCAGAAGGAAAAGAAGGGCAAGTGAAATCAGCCTCTTGGACTATTTGTGAAGTCACTTCACCCAAGATGGAGCAACAAGGAGATAAAGGACTTCCTGGAAAACCTGACCATATACATCAACATGGTGCTAATTAGTTAATTAACCTATTGCACAATTAAAAAAAAATAAATATTTTAAAAGCCTGGGAGGACAAGGAAGCACCAGATGACACTGTTCTTACCAGAACAAAAAGTGGAACAACATCAGCCTAATAAATTTATATCTGATCTTTGCTAACAAAGTAAAATAAATACAAAGAGAGAAAAAAAAGTCTCCGAAATGTCTGGAGAGTAACCAAAGTATGGCAAAATCAAACCACTTTCGACAATCCTACAAACACAGTGAGTAGCTTTTGGCACATGAGCTACATACATGAAGTCAACAGGATAACTCAGCTATCAAGTCACTTCTACATCCAAGTGGTGGTGTAATTTCCAACACCTCTTTTTTACCCCATTACCAGGAACAATTTTATGAAACACTGCTCATGATGTGAGCTGACAGACTGAGCTGTAAAACTACAGCCCGCTCCCAGAAGGCTATATAGAATATTATATAGAATATTATATAGAGTAGCAAGTGTTTAACCCTCTGAGTGAGGATGAGTATGTTTAACAGAGGGCACAATACCTTTGGTATTTTAGTGTCTCAAGACATTCTGAAGGATAAATAGAGTAAAACAGACCTGCTTGCCATTTAAGTAAATATACTTCAAGGAAAGGCAATTAATCAATCAGTGAATGAATCAATTGCATTTTATCCTCAACTACAAACAGCTGTTTGAGTGTAACAACCACTACTGCAACCCAGCACCTGAAAAAGTCTTTGGATTAGCTGCTTCTGTGTTGGGAGTGCATCAATTGCCTTTGCTGTGAAGTGAAAAACCCAGACGGTTTCTCTAAACAAAAAGCAAGAAAATAAAACCTGTGTTTTTCTCATGTTTAAATTTTTTTTTTTTCTGCAAGTAGGCATGTTAGTCTTCATAATAACTCGGATCTAATTTTTTTCAGGTATCACAAGAGGACTTATGACAGCAGAGTATGTAATTTAAATGGCAAGAAAGCAGAGTGAAATGTCAATCTGCCCACTGTAGAGACAAAAACAATCTGTTTATCCACTCTGTTAGTGAGTAGAACTGGAAAAGGGATAGTGAACAAGAGGATGGAAGTGCCAGTCAGATCCCATAGTAGCTATGAGGGAATCATCAAGAAAACCATTAAAACAGCCTGACAACAGTTCTTTTTTGTACCATGCAATGAATTTAGGGCTTGTTACCACGGAACACTTCGGAGGCCAAAACTAAAAAAGGATTTTTAGAAAGGGACTAAGTGCATTCATTAAGGCCAGGTCCAGAAGGAACTGTCAGAAAGCTGAGAAAGTCCATAGACTACTGGAATCGTGTCAGAGAAAGACCTCTGTATATACAAGCTTTGTATTTTATGCTTCTGTGATCACCTGTTACAGGCTATTCTCAGAGGCAGAACAGCAGATCAGATGGCCTTTGGTCTGATTGCACACAATGCTTCTTACGGATCAAAGCTCTCAATTTTAGCATGTTTTAGGCTTTGGAAAGGTTAACTCCAAAAAAAAAGGACATTTGAAAAGCTTGCATGCCTCCTCTGCTGCTTCTTTCAGCGCTCAAAGATGTGCTCCCTAATCATTCAGTTTCCCTGAATGGTGAAAGTATTGCTGAATTAGCAACAAAGAGGATTTAATAACAGCCACTGAAGTCTGCATTATTGCTCCCAGACCCTGCCCAGGCCCCCTTATCAGGCATTTCTGCTGACCCAATCTCAACTGCATGTTAAACACTGCCCTATATTCCATTTTTTCTCTTTACCACATTCTTGCTAAATCACTTTGTTTGACTGCTACATTTATGACGTGAAACAGTTCCAGTACTGATCTGTTGGCCACTGTTAGCTAAACCCTTCTCCCAGACCACTCATTTCTGCGTGGGTAAGCGACAACAGGAATCTACAGGAGGAGTCCTTATAGACAAAGGCTTGCTACACTGTCTGTAAACATCCTTATTCCACCAGAATTTGCCACGTCAATTGGATTCAGCCTGACAGCCAGTCAGATCAATACATTTTTGCAGTGCAGTAGAGTAAACAATGCAACACAGTGATTCCAAGTCTGTAGCGAGACAGACCGAAGTAGCAGCACAAGTAAGTCAGAAAATCTCCTGCATTTCTCTGGGCACAGAGCGAGCTCTGAGACCAGTCATCACAGTTGTTTTTATATATAAAACATGTGTGCACATAGACATACGGACTAATACATTCATCACTAACCCTCAGATAAGGGACTGACTATCCAAAGTCTGCTCTTCACCCAGTAAATGTGCTTTAGCTGGGGGTGCCAGATGCATCCAGGACCCGCAGTGGCTTTATAGATCACTGCATGAGGATATGGCTGTAGGTTCAAAATCAATCAAGAAGTTACTGTTCCAGCTTGTGATTCAGTCTTTAGTTCTCCAGACAATCCTTCCCAATCAAGATAACACACAGGTAGATTGTTTGTTTTTATCGCTCATAGTGGAGTTTGGATTCAGGTTACCTGGAATGAAAAGAAATTAAATTACTGTTAATGTTAAGTAAATAAGACCTGGATAAAGTTTGGACTCATGCTTCACTCTCTTTTTCTACTATACACCTTGTGTTAGACCGACATTATTCTGCACTCTCTCATGGCTTTTTTTCTACTGCAGTGAAATGAAGAAACATTAAAATACGAGCAAATGCAGAGTATATTGTGGAGAAAACCACTGGAGAAGTATTTCCAGGCTTTGGCTTGTACCCAGTCCAGCTTCAATGGTATCATCAGGTCCCACCTGGCACTGAAAAATAGTCTGGGCATGACTTAGGTGGGAGGTTTCCCAAAGAGTGAGGTATGGAAAAAAAAACTCCAAAAACCCAAGGTCATCTCATCCATTTGATACCCACACACATTCTCAGTACAGTTTTTTTCACATTTTGTTTCAAGCATCTCTAGTGCCAGTATTTCCACTGTTGCCTTGGTAAGACAAATCCCAAGGCCTCAAGGTCTCTCACTAAAGTAGCACAGTATGCTGCCTCCATTTTTTATAATCTTAGGTTTTTTCACTGCTTACTCTATGAAATTCTTCTGCTCCTAGTATCTGTACCCTTCAGTGCTTGCACTTTTGTCTGGTCTCCTTGATTACAGCCAGATGTTGATCTGGATGCCCCAGCACATTTTTTTCAAGCACAGTACAAAAGTGTGTTCAGAGGCTTTTGCAAGTAAGGGAGCTCATGTGTGCTCTGAGCTCAGCGAAGCTTGCATGACTCCGGCCCAGGGCAGCAGGGACTGAGAGGGGCTGCCATGGAGCTTGGAATCACTCTGAACACGGGCAGGCCCTGCTTGTGTATTTGTACAGGAGGAAGGTACACGTGCATCTCCCAAGCACTTGGAGCCAGGTACCAGTTCAGAGAGAAAACAGAGAGGGAAAGCTGCCACAGGTCATGGTGACATGCCCCTGAGAAGTCTCAGCCTCGCTAAGTTTAGGGAGCATTCAACTCAAGCACTGCCTCTGAATTGGGCTTCTAGCAAATAATTTTTAATGTCACTCTCTTGCTTGTGGGTATTCGATCAATGCTGTCCTTACCTGTAGGTGATGGGGAAGAGAAGAGCTCTCTCCTTTCCCCCTCCTTCTCTCCACTTTCTTCCACACTGCATCTTCTTGATGCTCACGTGGGAGGTTGCATTGCAACATGCCCTCACTTCTGTGGCTGCTCTGTGTGCTACTGCCTCCTCCCCCACATCTCCCCACGGCATTTCATTCCACCTGCCCCCCTCTGACACATCCTGCATGTTACTATTAAGTTTATCATTACTCCTATCTCCTCCCCACCCCTCTTTCCTTCCCTGTCTGTATCACATTCAAGACCCTCATGTTTGCTTTCAAAGATGTCTGTGCTTTTTTGCTTAATTTCAACTCCCAGCCCTTTTATTCTTGTCACTTTCTACTCTTGTCTTCTGACCTTTTTCTACATATCCCTCTACAGTTAGAGCAAACACCTTCCTTGTATGTACCCAACAACGTTTCTCTCTTTCTCTTTACAAAAGAGGCTGAAAATTCCAGTTACCACCCTTCCATGATCTCACTTTGGCTGAAAAACTGGTGATAACTAAGCAGCTATTTCAATACTATTGCAGTGCCCAGTGTAAATCCCATTTCTTGTTGCAAGAAGCACACAAAACTGAAACACAAAATCCTGCTACTAAGTATATGTATTCTACAACCATCACTCATGAAGAATGAAGGCCGATGCGCGGAGCAAACCAGGACAGCAGACCCTTCTGAACAAGCCCACTTTGCTTCTTCTGAGGGAGAACACTAAACAAAAAGTCTGCACCTTCTGAATGCACACAGCTTTCAGACTTTTGCAGTGTTCCCCAGAAACTGCACAAGATGTCACTGTCTTTGCTGATCACAGTCTGCCCAGCATCAGCTTAAAATTAACACGATTCTGGTCAGGTTCAGAGCTGCTCTGGTGTTCCTCAGCGGGCAACAGTGAAATTCAAGGGTTCTGTTAATTTGATGGTGTGGTTTGAGAAAGCCTTGTAAGACAATGTACAACTTCCATGCAGAGTGCTAGGACACCTCAGGGTGTTAATTCAGATACATAGTTTGCGACATTACTTACTATCTGTAGCCCTTGTATTTTCCAGACTGCCAATTCTGACTCGTAGGTATCCTTTTCTAGCATGTAAATAGTGCATCAGATTTTCAGACTCCATCACAGCACACATTTTCATCATTTCCCTTCCCAGTTCAGATTCTCTTCATCACCATTTGCTCCTACAAGACTGAAGCTGACTTATAGCCTGCTTGAATAATGTCTTTCAATTACTCTATGAGCTACTCGGGTGTGGATCTGGTCTCTCCATGCATTTGCAAGGTGGGATGTGTCTCTGTGGTACTAGAGAATTAATAGTGACTTTGGAGGATGTGTGTGCAGGCAGGCCCATGGGGCTTAAGCGTGCTGTTTAATCTTTACAAAAGGTAAGGGCAGCTATTTCAAACTGTGAAGCTCTGAATAATTGCATCCTAACCTGCCTGCATACCAAGTACCTTCTCCTTCATTTCCACTTCTTACCTCCCTTCTGTCACCCAGAGTATCATAGCACCAGTTTTTACTAGCCTTGCTCAAAGACAAACTTCTAAAACTAAGTCAGCCCTAAAGTTACCCAAGAACAAAGTGCCTCCTCTCTTATACTGAAGCTGGAACTCTATTCCATGGCTATGTTCAAGAATTTTTTATTAAATCCTAATGATGTATGTGCTACTGATCAAGTCGATCTTCTGGGTAACTAATTTTTTTTTCCGGTTCTTCATGAGTCTCCATCTATCTAATGTGCCCTCTACCATCTCTGTTCACATGCCACTATGGGACTATTAGATGAGAGAAGTTTTCTCTCAAGAACAGTGATTTAATTCAAAAGCAACACACAAGCCATGATCTTCCTCCAGCCTTTTATGACACCAGATGGCCGAAGTGTACTTACACCGTACTTCAAAAGCTGTGGAGTCTCCCACTGTCACCATGAACAGGCATTCTCAATTTGCATAAACCAAAAATACTAGCAAGGACTCACTGGAAAGGTTTATCAGGTCAGAGAATGCACAGGGAAAGAAAGCTGCTGTGCTGGACTTCAGCACCTTCCCTGGACCTGTTCTCAATTCTTCCTTCCCCCTTATTGAAAGAGTTGGCAGTCTGCAGGAAGTAACAGTGGCAATATATAAAACCTGAACATAATGGCATGGTAATGTCTTTGTAGGAATGGTCTAGACCAAGCATCAGAATGTCTGGCACAGATCCACTCTGTTAAAAGGAACAGGGACATCACTGCTGCCCAGCTGGTGCAGTGCCCCAGCAGGGTGCAGCGCCCCACTGTTCAACCAAAGATGTCAGTCTCTCGTGCCTTAAGCTGGGCCTAATTTCATCAGGACATTGTGGGAATGCCAGGCTGGCTGCTTAGAATAGGTGACAGTGAGAATCTCTGATACTGCGAAGTGCTGACGAACCAGAGATTACGCAATTCTCTCCTTCTGTCACTAGAGGGTAGTGCAAGCCCTCAGGTCCATTCCTGCGAGGGGAAATGCCCACGCATCTCCCCACAGGTCTTCATTGATTTTGCTTTTCCTGGTTTGAGGAGTGGGGCCCACCAGCAGATAATGTCTGTGCTCAAGACTTACTTGGAGAAAGGACCTCTTTAGACCAGGGTTTACTTCTGCCTCCCCAAATGCCAAACACAGATCCTAAAATGGATCTACTACAATCTTAAATACAGTTCCTCTCTCTTGTGTTCATTTGGCACTTTAGAGTCTGTCCTTCATTCACCCAGAAATATTTCCAGGAACCTAATTAATCACTGTTGTTGACTGTCCCAATACCCTGCTTTTCTTCTTGGTCTCAAGAGAATGTCTTTCCATTTCACATCAAGGTAGTTGAAAAGGAATTCAAGTCTCTCTAAATCTGCATTTTGCATTCATCAGAGCATGGAATGGTCTCTGGCCGGACGAGTGGACGAGAAATTTTCTCCTGGGTATTAGTTTATTTTCCTGATGCTGCAGGATGTATTGACATCCAATACATCTCACTGAGAGGAAGACAACCAGGCTGAATCCACAGATTTACTTCCCTCTCACAAAATAGGTAAAATGTTGGGAGAGTTAGCTATGAACCCATAAACTGGTAGAAATCTTATCATTTGTGTCTTCAACTGATTGAAGCCTTGGAAGGACTTAGTGAAAAAATCATTCATACATTAGCAAAGAAAGAAAAGTTGATATCTAGTGATCTACTTCTTTGTAGCTTCTATTTTCATGACCTTCTCCCCCTTTCAGAAGGTGGTAGAGGGGCAAATTAAAGACTTGCACTCTCTCCTCCACTCCTTGTCCCCTCAACTCAACGTAAACACGTTTTCCTCTCTTCTCCACCAGGAATTTGTCACAGTAAATACACCTGCCTAAACTCTAATGAGGAAAGGAGGGATTACACTGAAAATCTGTCTGTGGCCTGCTAGCCACTACAATAGTGAACACGGTGCTGCTGTTTATTAGGGAAATGCACTTCATGAACTGAACACTGTTTTACACAAGGCAATGTTCACCTTTCTCTCCCTTTGTTGCTCAGAAGTATGAGAAACACCCACATGAGAGGTACCAACTTTACAGTAAGACTGCCATTACATTGCTTTCAACTTAAATTGCCTGTATCTTTTGATACAACTTCTACTCTTTGACCTCTCTCATTTTGATTCAGAGGAAATAAGAGGATCTACTCACAAGTGCCTATACTGGGTATGTTTGCATCAATCAGCCAAGCTCAGAACAAAGGACACAGAAAGCAGAGTATGCTGGTAAAAGGTTTTACCTGAGTTGCCTCCAGTGCTCCGAACACTGGCATGGCCAATGCTGAGCCTCTCATATTCCAGTTTCATGTTCCCAAGATCTTCTCCTGAATGTCCTTCACTGGCAAAAGAATTGGCCTCAATGCTTGAGCCTGGAGACCGTTTGGCCTTGCGGCTGAAAAGCCCACTAGCAAACCGTTTGCCTTGCTTTGCATTGGTCTGTGCCTCTTCTTTCTTTATGTCGCGAATAGACTCTCTGGATTTGGATTTATTTTTCAGGTCCATGTGGAGCCGGGACAATAGTTTCTGGGGGCTCCGATTCAGCTTGTTCAAGTTCTCCAGAGGGGGATCTATTTCTGGGAACACTTGCTCCAATGTGACTAAGTCATTCAGGAACTGATTTAGCCGTTTCTTTGACTCATTTGTTTCCTCCTTTTCCATGTTCCCCTGATTGTCTTGCCTGTGTCGTGAAGCCCAGAGCATCATATCACCACGGGTGGCCCCTGCTACTAAACCATACTTGGGGTTAATGAACTTCCGAGCCACGGTGGAGGAATGAAAGCCTGGCTTCCCAATTCCAAGGAGGAACGGGTTAGCAATACCCAGCTCCTTATATAAATTAACTTCCTCTGAGATGGCATAGAGCTCACGAAACTCAATGTCAAACATCTCCACGTGCTGTCCTGTCAAGACGAGCAGGATGTTCCTGTCAATGTGGGATGAAGTCCATGTGAAGCTAAGAGGAGAAAACAGGACTGACATTAGATTTTGGGGTGCATACTTGACCCAGCCCACCTAACAAAACCTAAGACACTTCATGGGAATATGTAGCATTGTGCCACTTCCCCTTATATCCTTGGCCAGATGGGCCACAATAGATACATGACACAACATTATTCTCATTTAGACATGCAGACCAGATCTGGGAGAAAAGGCCCTGAAACTCTGAAGGACAGTTTACCCTTTTTAAAAAAGCAACACTGCATCAACAGGAAGAGTCTCTGGACTGAAAAACCTCACTGAAGAGAACTGAGTACAGGGACTGGTGGGGAGTCCTTGCAGACCCCTACCTGATGCAGTGTAGAAACTGTCTCTAGCCCTCTGAAATGGTCTGCCAGCATGGGTATGTTCCATTCTCTGAGAAGGGCTCTATGCCACCTTCTCTGTTTTCCCACTCCAGTTTCTACAGATGCCACACAGATTACAGAAGCTGGGATAAGAAGGGGGGTGACACGTGAAGAAGTCTCTCAAGCAAAATCATGACCATTCTTTAAAGAAATGCCTTAAACAAGAGTAACCCACCTGTATGATCCAGTGGCCACCTTTTCACCATCCACCATCAGGAATCGGGATGCCAGTGTGCCTCTGATCTTCCCTGATGGCATGTAGAACCCAACTCCTGTCACAGAGCGTATGCGGATGTTCTAACAGAGAGGTGAAAAGACAAAATGTCACAATAAATAGGGCAGAAAATTAGATAATTGCCAGCTCAAAGTCTTAACATGTCACTCACATAATCTCACTGCTTCTGGGACTACAGCTCATTTTGTATCAGCCACCAGAAGGGCTGCAAAAGGAAAGCACAGTGCTGTAAGCCCCGTTGTCATCCCCTGTCTACGCAGGTCACTCCTCTCCATCAGAGGCTTTATAGCCCTGTCCAAGGGGTCAGCATCATCAAAACCCTGCCTGCTGTCTTCAGCTACTCACTTGAGCCACTGGCAAGACAATGCTGTCAGATAAATGTCTCATCTAACGGCCCGAATAGATCAGCGAAGAAGAATTTCTGAAGATGAGGAAGAAAAATCTTTTCATAAAATGAATGGAAGTAGTTAGAAAAAGAATACCTCTCCCCAGACCTCACATCTCACACCCTTTGGTCAGCAAACCTACAACTAATAAATAAATAAAGCACTATCATAAAGTTAAGGTTACCACAATAATGATTCTCAACAACAGACGAGTGCCTTTGCATTCTATAAGGGTATATTTGCACACTGGATTGAGTGTTACTCTGTTCATGGTCCTGGCTGCATGAGCCTGAACTGCCAAAGTGTCTAACATGAAACATTCCCCCCTCCCCCCACCCCAAACCTGAAAACAGTGAATGTCAGAATAAGTTTGGAGCAAATTACCTTGTCATTCTGACATATAAATCAAGACAATTTTCTTCATTCCACCATCTTTATTTTGGTAAGGATTCCTTAACAATGAAAAGCTAAAAGGCACTGTGAACTGGAGTCATAAATCCAGGGCTGGGAGTCAGATAGTCCCAGGCATAATTGCAGTTCTGATACTATTCCCTGTGATGTTCTGGGAAAGTCAGTTCACCTTTGCTTCATTCTTCCCCCATCTGCAGAGCAGAAGAATCAGGAGGATTTGGCTAATGCTAGCACAGCCTCAGATCCCACAAAGAGCTAAGTCCTATTACTATAAACCTCACTGACAGCTTAAATATTGATAGGCTATAGAAATAAGCATGCAGGAATGAGTGATTATAAGAATGCAGATTTCTTTCAAAAGCTGTTTTTCTGAATATAACTCTTACCTTTTGAATCCGCTCCTATCTCCCCCACTAGAATACAGCATTGGAAATACAAATTCTGACTAACAGTAACTGATGATAGTACTGTTTTGCATTCAGCTGTTGCTTGATCTGTCTGGAGTCCTGTGCAGGCATTAGCTAATTAATGCTCCCGACACTGCTGAAAGTATTATTACCCTGTTTTAAAGATGAGGAGCCTAAGAGAGAAAAAGATGAAGTGGCTTGCCCAAGGCCCAGCAGTGAGTCATATGTGTGGGATGCTGAAAGCAGGTTGGGTAGAGCACAGGAGAAAGGGTTCACTTTCCAGTAGTTAAAATAACATTTGTAGTTGGCTGGCTGATCACCTGAAACAATTTTTTTTCCCCTTGCTGATTAATGTTGGATGTGGGATTTACCAAATCATGGTATGCTGACTGCTCAAGACAAGAAGTCACTCAACAGCTCTGATGTGATATGTACTCCTGTGAATCAAGAAGTATCAGCCTATGTGAGCAGAAAGTTTCCCAGCATATAACGAGTGTGGATCTTACTGTGTTTGTATGTTCTATCACCTTCTTTTGGTGGAAAGAAAGCACACTTGAATTTCTGCAGTAACTGAGCTGTACATAACACTTAGAAAGGCACAGAGGGGATAGAACTGAACAGCTGAGCACATAAACCTCCTTGAATAAAGTAGGTACAGGAGTGCATTAATACATCTTGAAATGCAGAAAACAAGCACAAAGTCATATAAACATCAAGTCACTTAACAGGTTATTTGTATAATATTTTCTGCCTTGAAGGATCTTTGAGCATTTGTAGACTGCTATGTCAAGCTGTACAGAGGAAGAACGAGCCTGGGTTCATGTACTGAAGACTGCACAATAACAAAAGAGGAAAGACAAATATAAATGATGTGAGCTTGCAGGCATTTTCAGACAGCACTAGAGTTACAGTAGCAACAAATATTTTGGGTAGAGGACCAGTTAGCTCACCACATAGAAGTGACCCCTCCAGATCTGTATTGTTGCAGAAGCCTGCTTAAGGTTTGTTTTGTCATATCCTGGCTTATGGGAGCTGCACTCTGCATTAAATTTCCGTATTTCCTTCCCACAGACTTGCACCACTCCTCGTCACAAGCAGTGACTAACACCTCCCTGGCTGCAACTTAATAAGACTGGTAACAGTCAAGCCTGACAGAGCATCCTAATACAAATAGTAAGGGATTGGTCTTCCTTGCTTCATTGTGACACACTTTTAAACCTCACTCTGAAGCCACAGAAAGCTAAATTAGACCCAGTTTAGACAGTCAGTAATGCTGTGACTGATTTGGGAGACCTAGGCTGTAGTGCTTACAAACCAGGGCTGAGTAGGGGGGGTACAAAAGACAGACCCTAAAGGGAGGTGTTGTAACTGCTTCCACCAGGGAATCCTGTGTGTACCTTTCCTCCTGGAACAACTGCTGGGAAATCCTGTGGACTTACCCTGTCTTTGTCCTGTTCAGGAAAAAAAAGTTCAGGAAAAGGCATGCTTATTGACAAAATAGTGTAACTTGCAAGTATTCCAGTAGAACAGGATGGGATGCAGCTAGCTGGGACATGGCCTGCCAAGATCATCACTGAGTATTATCTATTTGTCTTTACAAGAAGAGAGCCTTGTAAGGCCCAATTTTCAGAAGGTCACAAGCAGCCTAGAATACTCCAGCAGACCATTAAAAACCCAAAAACCAACAGTACTGCATCCCATCACATCCAGCTTCTCCCTCATCTGAGGTTAAGAACCAATGACAAAAACCATAAAATACTGAAATGAAATTCCAAAAGTTTCTTAGGCAGAAGCTTTTTAGATTTTCTGAAGTGAGGGGAGAAACTTCTTATGTGTTGGGAAAATGAATGTAAAAATTAATGTGAAGGTGAACTTCCTGCAGCTAAGTCATTCCCTGGGCTTGCTTGGAACTCTAGGAGAACTCTCTGTCTTTGGGCAGGAGTGTCTGTTACTGTGGTCAGGGTTAACAGGAACATGAGGACAAGAAGCCCTTATCTAACAACTGGGGAGAACATTCACCCTCAGGTCCTGAAAAAAGAGGAATTTCTGAGGGGCTATGAATTTTGTGTCTATGAGAACGCTGGCTGACTGTGATCTCTGAAGAACACTCTTGTGTCAAACATAACAGAAGTCTGACAAACCATGTCCTGTAGGCTCAGGAAGCCACATGACTCACACACACAAGACATGCTCTTACAAACAACCCATGAACATTCTGATGACTGAATTTAAATACATTTCTAGTGAACTCTGGCCTTCAGACAAAAATTGAGGTTTCTCTATTCATTCTCGGAGCTGGTAAAGATCTTTTACTCTTTGCAGGTTGAGGTACTGACTTCCTACAGCAGTTTCCCTCCCATGAGACTGTCAGCAGATCATGATACCTTGCCATCTCTACAAAAATAAAGCAATAGCCAGGAATTTAGTGAAAACACCTGTCACTGTACAATGGACAAAGGGCAAAACCCAGTGTTAACAATAAATCTCCCTGTATTAGGACTGTTGAAGTATTCACTCTGCATTGGATGAACAAGGCTATGGGACCAAAAGGGCAGGAAACACAGAACAAAATTAGTATCTGGTGGTGACAGAAGACAGAATAAACATTGTGACCCTGAAGTTCATGGCAGTGCATCATCTCTCTCCCCCTGGGATCAGAACTTGCCTCTAAACCTTAGAGTTACATCTCATGTGGCTGCAACTTTCTGAGAAAAAAAGCCATCCTCTGGATCTTGCACAGGCATTCCAAAGGAAAGGTGGGCAGAAGGCAGGAAAGAAGAGTATGCAATTCCATTGCTGGCAAACTAAGTCTGCTGAAAACTGGTGAAAATCTTCTACAATAAAGCAAAATGGTAATGCAAAAAGGACTAACATTTTCCCTGTTGCTGAAAATCTGTAGAAGAAACTCAGACATCAAAGCAGATGTCAGGAGAAAGACCAGTAGATAAGAATTGGGTGAATGACAGAGTTAACTCAGCAATTTCAATATCCTCTGTGACCAAACAATGTGGGACAAAACGATTGTGCCTGAACAAGACCAGAGGCCCAGCTTGCTTTCTTGCTTTAAATGTGGATCTTCAACCCTTGGCACGTTACATCAAAGAGGAAGGGCTGGGGGGAGTCCTCAAGGGGAAGCCTTAACCTTGCTTGAGCTTTCTTGGGTATCCAAAGCCTGTTGCCAGGGAAATCCCTACATGACCTGTTACACTGACCCAAGCAGCAGGATAGGTACATCCAAGGCAGCTGTGGGTAGGATACTAGGAGAGCATCTTCCTTGGGAGGCAAATGACTTGTTTCCCATTCCATGAAGAATCTCCCAGGCCATTCCATAGAACCACATACAGGAATTAACTGCACTGACCTTAGCAAGACTAACAAAAGCCTAAGCCATACTGGAAAAGAAATATAACAACCTTCAGGGGAATTGAAGATCCAGTGTGAGATAGCTGCGAAAAGAGGGGAAAATTTTGAAGGACAGCAATCTGAGGGCTGAAGCTCTGCAGAATAGTGAACAACTAGGTCAAAGGATGATAAAAATTTCTTCTCAGTGGACCTCCTTCAACTAAGCTTGTACTATTTTTAGCTGAAGAAGTCTAATGGAAAACGTAGCATGGGCTGCTATGAAAGAAGGGAATCACAGAAGGGACACAGAAAGGTTTTCTCCTTTTGATTGCATCAGTTCAAACTGTACCTCCTTGGGAAGAACCATACAACTAGACTGCTGCAGGACCTAGGCACTGCTGTAGCACATCACTGTGATCACTGGTTAAGGAGTGTAAAGTCTGTGTAGATACCTGTGGAGAAGGATAAGAGGAAGAGCAGAAGGGGACCACTTACTGTTTAGAGACAGAAAAGACAGACTGAAGGGAACTCACCTCTCCAATAGCATCACAACTCTTTCTAAAATGCCAGGGCATCTTTTCATTCACTCTGTCCAGGAGTTAAAATATTGTATCACTGAAGACATCATTCCTGTACATGATGACACAGTGAGAAAAGTACTGGGAAACCGGTACCAGAGCAAGTGGAACTACTGCTGTGATTTCACAGTTATGTACCAAAGAGACACAAGCCTAGGACACACAATAGCACTGGCACTTGAAACAAGTCTGTTATAATGATGTCTGTGTCTTGCTTTCAAAGACACCAGAGGGAAGGAACTTCCATCACTGTTTTGGAGAAAGATGAGAAAACTTCTCAGCTGGATATCTTTTTTGATGAAACTCAGAGCAGAGTGGTAGTGCACAGGAGCACTGTTCAGATATATGCAGGTAATTTCCATCCAGATTTAAGATGGTTATCCTAAAATGATTAATATGAGACTCCATAATCTTCAGAGCTTTTTGGGTTTTGGCTGTGTTTTGGGGTTTTTTTAACTATTAATTGAATGTTTATGGAAGATCCACCCTTCCTCCAGGCAAAAAAGCACTTTTTCCCCTGCTGCTGCTCAGAACAGTTGGATCACAAAGAGGGGTGAATCTGGCATCCTATAGGTTGTTTCCAACCTAGCAACTTTTTTCAGTATTCAGAACAAGTCTGTGGTGGCAACAGTGACTAAAAAGATGGAGGAAAAAAAGCAAGGAATACAATACTAACTAGAAACACACAAAGGATTTCAGTCCATATGTAATGGAGTGAGATCCCTCTGAGGCTGCTTCTGCCAGTCAAGCTAGATTGACTACTCTGCTGTGCTGCATGCACTGTATGAAGGCATGCTCTGATATGGGACTGGGCAGCAGCTGTGCCCCTCAATCCCTTAAATTCTCCTGCAGAGGAGGACTACAAGCTCATTCACTCCTGGCTGTTCACTGCTGGATAGGAAAGTTTTGATTTCACAGAGCATATGTGTCCTGTAAGGGGGATCCCTGAAGACAAGCTACTTGGGACTCTAGTTTGAATCCTCACATAGAAGACCTATAGGAATTTCCTCTGAAAATTTTCTCCCCAAACAGGAATTTTTAGGTCACAAGAGCCAAGAAAATACACAGATCTCTGTCTTGGGTGAAAGGCAAAAAAATCTGTATCTTTCCTTCTTCTTTCCTTCTGTATTGTCAAGCCACTCTTATCCCTCTGTGTTCCATCAACCCTCTCTAAGTGCTGTGGTATGACTTGTAGGGAGGAAGAGATGTGTTTGCCGGCCCGAGCGAGTTCCAAGATTCATTACAACCACAAAAGGCCACTGACCTGCAGGAGATAATGGTTCAGTACTGAATATCTTACCCGGATCTGCAAGTCACTGAGGTCAAGACATCTGCACATTTCCAGGAAGAGCTTCACACCCTCCTCATCTAGGATTATATAGACTGGGATCCAGCGCTTATATGCTGCATCAACAATATCGCGGAAGATGTCCCGGTCTGTAAACAGGTCCATGACCACTGCAATAATCTGGAAACAAGAAGATGGTAGACAGACAACTGAATAAATATTAGGAACTGAAAGGAAGGCCCATCCCACTGGTGCAAAATGAAGGAGAGCACTGATACCAGGTAATGGAGGAGAAGCCTATAGGGAGACAAAAGTACAGGGATGTACATGCCCAAGCACTACCAAGAATTGTAACTTTCTGGGTTAGCTGCTACATTTTGGAAGGAATTTAGTAAATGTCTATGAGAGTTCTCCTTCCAGGGGAAGATGAGTTATTTCAGCAGCCTGAGGTATGCCAAAGCCAAATACCCAGTTTTTCCTCCGTATTGAGAAACTTCCATTGTCTCTGTAAGGATTCACTTAAATGAAGAAGAACACTGAAAATAGACTGAAAAAAAAAAAAGACTGAAAACACGACTTTAACACTTAACCTGAAGGCGTGGAATGGAAGAATGAATGTGCAGAGGAATCAGGGCCTGCATCCTCAGCCATGATGCATAGTGCAGACAACAATAATTCTATTTTGCCTTTTTATTCCCCAATTCCCTGTGAAAAGTCTGCTCTCAGGGCTGGCTTCCCAAGGAATGATTTATAGAGCTCAAACATAAACACCCCATATTTCTCAGGAAGGGACTGGAGTGTGTTCAAGATTTGGAGGCAAAATTATCATTCCTTCCCTTCACATATACTGTTTTTCTCTTAGAAAATGATTCCTTCTTTCCAGGCATAGATTTTACATAAAAACAAAAGGTTTCACTGACGTGAGAGACAAGCCTGAACATTTATAGGATGAGTAACAACAAAACCAAGAAGGTTATGGGTAACTTCAATGCTGATCTTGCAGAAAGGGAGAGAAAGACAAAACATCTCTATCTCTTACACCAGTAGAAATATCAATTCATTTTTCTGCCTGAGTTATTCTTCCCAGAATTTTAAAGGTTATCAATGGAGGAAACCACTGTTTTCCTAGCTCCTCTGCATAACATCAGCGTGCCAGGTCAGAGCTGTCATGCTGACAGTATGCTGGGAATAGAGTTGCCTACATTTTAATTTCCCAGGTGCTGGGGATCACAAGTAATAAGCCCAGCTGTGGTGGGGATGGCATATACAGGTGCGAATGGAGCTAAATACTGAATCACATAGCAGGATTTTCTTCACTTGATGCTTGGAAGAGGTATGGCTCTCTTGCATGAGCCCCCTAAGGAACGGGGGAATAACTCTCCCCAGAGACCTCTTTCCTATGAAAAACGCCCTTGGACTAATGGCTTTTGGGAAAGTGATGCCACAGTAAACATCCCCCACCGTGTCTGCTGAGTCTCTGCTTGTACGGCCAACAACAACCAGCACATCTGCTCTGTCAGGCTCCTTCTGTCAACAATGCTTACACCAGCTTTTCTTTGTTAGAAAAAGAAAAAAGAGCTGACATTGTATTTATGCTCATCATTAACATGTAAGTTCCCAATGTAGGTGAGCTATGGTGGAGCTACATCATACTAAGTCCCACAGTAACTTCTACTAGGCAGGACTTCAGGTCCTGCCTTGGTTCTCCCTTCCCAGCAAGATGCAGGGAATGTTACCAGAACCTCTGAAAATTAAAATACGGTGAACTTGTGACACTTTGTTTCTGAACAACTTCATATACAGGCAAATCATAATTAAAGGCATGACCAGTTTATGCATTAACTCAGGCCTATTATGCTCCCTCTCCCCCCACACACAGTGGTATGGCTGTAGTTATTTAGGAGCAAGGATGCCAGATAATATTCATCTGAAGTAAGAACATCCACATAGGGAATGGATAGCAGAAGCACGAGCTTCTTTCCTCTCCATCCCCTCCATTTGCAGTGAGTGTAACGACTGCAGAAATTACAGCCCGTCCTGGACAAATCATTAATTCTCAGTACTGGCTCTGCAATGTGAAGGGCTGGTTGCTTCCAGGCTGCGGGGGCCCTGGGTCAGTCCAGGCTTCTTTGCAAGACTGTGGGCCAGTGAGAACAGCAGTCAAAACTTCCCATGGGCAACGCCTGTTGTTGTGTTTGCCATCTCAAACCCCTGTCACAGCTGGTGATCTGTCAAGATCACCTAGCAGCATTCTCAAGCACAGCAAGTCGGAGCATGAGTGTCTACCCCTGCAAAAGGTTATCCCCATTTCTCTTCCTATCCTATGGATAATTAACTTATCTGTAGGGCCCACAGGTGTGCCTAGCTCTTAGTAGGAATTTTAAGATTGGCAAGTTAATGCTTGCTTATCTCATTGCAGCAAGGTAGCTTAATTAACATATGTTTGTAAAATATTGATGATAAGCCACCCACATGTTACCAGTATCTATTTAGACCCCCCTCGGAAAAAAACGAACCAAACAAACCCCCCCTCTCGTCTGCTGATCAAAAAGCTGCTACCTGGAGACTTTTTTTTTTGCCGGGGCCAGCTCAGCTGAACACAATAGGCATAGTTATCTATGAAAAGGACCATTAAACACTCAAATGGCTGTTAAACACGAAACCAGCTTTGGGCTGGGAGGGGCACAGTTTGTCCAGTCAGTGAAAAAATAAAAATCTACAAAGGAATTAATTATTTCTAGGTGCCAGGCACAGCTATTGAAAGAAATAAACTTTCCCAGTTCTTGAATGGTCTGTAGGAGCCTTTGTAGCAGTGCAAAGAGGAGGTGAAGTTGCACTGCATCGGAGTGTAAGGATTTTACAACTTCTGTCTTCTAAATGACTGATCACACCAGTCACTGAACAGAATTACAGGGTGTGCAAAATTTCTGAGGGCAGGGAGCTGAGAAGATCACCTGCCAGATCTGGAAAGTTTTCTGTGTTTCCCGGCAGATTCGGTTTGAACAAGTCTGCAAAAGTCGTGCATATAGTGTGTGCTGGCAGAGGGGAGCAGGTGGAGGAGGAAATAACTGCTGAATTATAAAGTAGAAAAACCAGAAAGCTGCAAAACTAAGCGCAGGAATGAAGTTTCTTACAGCGTTCTCCCCTTAACCCAACGGGGTGTGTCAGCTCTGACAGGGATCTTTTCCTGGGTGGTCTTCCCCGGGAACTTCACCCACATCCGGGGTAGGTGACGAAAAACCTCGTCATTGCCCGCACCTGTTCAACGCAAGCTCTTGTAGCATCGTGGCTGGGTTGTTTCCTTGCCAGAGGTGCCCTGTCACCACCGGCAGTCATTTCCAGGCAAAGATAAATGGGAGGAGCAGCCGCGTATTGTCTGCACTTTGGCTGCTTGTAGTCCAGGCTGGAGGGTGTTGAGACCACAAAAAATAAACCCCAAAAAACCACCATCCCATAAACAAACACGCTGCCCTGTCTTTATCTAGGGATACCTGCACACACCGGAGGGGTGGCTGTAACAGCATCATGACCTGCTTTCCTCTAAATCCGGGAATGAGGCCGGGACAGGACCACGCGAACCACGGGTACAGAACCCCAACTGAGGGGAGGTGGAGGGGTTTGTAGAGGTTTAACCCCATCACAGGCATCAGCTTTGGCAAAGCGTAACACGACCGGCAACAAGGCGCAGGGAACGCCAGGTGCCTGGTGGACGCCGACCATTGTATGGCCAGCGCGCTGCTCTTGCTTTGCAGCGAGGGCAGCCCGGCCGCGGCGGCTCTCGCCTGCCTTCCACCCCGTACCCTGAGCCAGGCCCCCGGCCCGGGTGAGGGCGGGCAGGGCTGGCCCCTGGAGGGCCGCGCCGTACCTTCTGCGCCTGCTGGATCATCTCCCGCACCACCTCCTTCAGGTGCGGCGCGCTCTCCTCCTTGCGCGGGTGCGTGAAGAGGCACACCCGGCTGATGCCGCGGTAGAAGGTCTTGTCGGTCCAGCCCAAGTCCAGCGGAGGCACCTCGGTGTCCGAGCACTCGGGCCAGTAGGCCAGCGAGAGGGTCTCGCCGCCGGGCCCCCGCGCCACCTTGCCGCTCTCCCGGGGGTCGTCGTAGCCCCGCCAGCCGCCCCGCAGGTCCTGCAGCTCCCGGCCGGAGAGGAAATCGCGGAGCTGCTCCTTCCTCAGCGCCTCCCGGTACGCGGCCTCGCCGCGGGTCACCAGCGCCTCCAGGGCTCGGCGCTGCTCCTCGCTGTAGTAGAAGCGGGCCTGGGCCTCAGTCACCTTCTCGTTGACGTGCAGCTCGTCCAGCAGGAGCACCTGGGACTCCGCCATGCCGCCGGCAGCCCCAGCGCAGCGCCGGCCGGCCGGGAGCGAGGGCAGGAGGCTGCGGCAGGAGGGAGAGGCAGGGGCGGGGNCCCGAGCCCGCCCCGACGGGTGGGGCGGCCGCTCCCCCAGGCCCTGGGGTCACGGCTGTCCCCGCCGCCCTGCCTCTCTCCCAGACCCCTGCGTGGCCCCTGGGGACGGGGTACGAGTTGCGGGGAGAAGAGTTTCTGGGAAAAGGAGAACAACCAGACTTAAGAGATGCAGGATGCGATGTAAGATAAAGGGAAGAGACTGGTTATGTGGCGGCCTAAACCAGCTTCGAGGGAGGTGGGTTAGAAATCTTTAACTAACTTGTGAAATTGTATCCTAGGAGTGAACTGTGTGCATTGAAATGGGAAAACCGCACCTCCGAGGGAAGACCCTCACCAACTGAACACAGGAATTTGGAATGCCCTGTGCCTTTAAACCGAGGCAGGGATGAGAAGGCAGTAGTAGTTTAGTCAGGTAGTGATGTAGATTCATTATGCAAATGCTGCCTGAATAGGATTGTATAAATATGCTTGCATATGTATACATAGTATATGTATGTATAATTACACTTCCTAGCTTTGTGGATTTACCACTTTGCACCCATCTCTGCGCAGACATGAAATAAAATCGAGTATCTCAACTCTGTGGGTGAATCAGCTTCCCCACTGTGTGAAAGAACCCAGATTTGGGACAACATCCTGGCATGGCTGGCACCAGTGTCCTGACTGCAGTGCATGGAGGAGAACCAGGACTGGGCTGCAGGTGTATTTTGGGGTGCAAATGCAAAAGCCTAGTAAAGACTTTTCCCCCCCTTTTTCACACTTGGCGGCTGCTTGAGGGGTGCTCATGAGAAAGGGGGTACACAACTGGGGCCAGGGAGATGGGCAGAGCACCATGATGGCCACAGGCAGTGGCCTGTTGGCTGCAGTGAGCTGGTAGCCGGCCCTCTCCGAATCCACTGGCAGCTCAGCGACTCCAGAAAAGCAGGCAGTGTAGGGTACCCAGCTTACAGAGGGGAAGATGACAGAGCGATGTGCCAGAGGCCACCCAGCAGGCTGGTGTCAGAGTTGGGAATAAAACAGCCCTGCTTCCAGTTTCTGGCTGGGAGCATGAGTAAATACCCACACGAATCCCATCGGAGAGACTGGGGGCTGTAATGTTAAATTACGACTTTTGCAAGGTGTGTGATCGTTGCTAGGGGCCCTAATCAAGATTCCGGTCCCACTGTGGTTTGCATACACAAAGGACAAAAAGCAGTGCTTCCCCACTTGCAGCCCAGGGACAGAGCTGGCAGGGAATGAGCAAGGAAACAAGGATAAAGTCAAAGGCAGGGGTGAAACACAAACATTCAGAGGCATTTGCAGTGCTTTACATCTGTGATTAGCCCTAAGTGCTCACATGCAGAAAAAACTACAAGGGGACAGAGCTTCTGGAGCTGCTCTTTGTTTCCTCTCTTTAAGAAATCACCTGCCCTCAGTGTGACTTAGTTTAAAACAACAAGGATCAGCTCATCCTGTGCTGTTCCTCTCCTTTAGGTAAAAGGGATACTTTCAGTATTCCAGACTGTCTTCAGTAGCTTTTCCTAGCATGAAATTCACTTAAAATTTGAAATTACACTTTGCAAAGGTCTACTCCTCTGCCTATCAAGTCTCTTTTAAAAATTAATTTCCATGTAAGTTCTTTTAGCCTTATTTCTGATGGAAATGAGACTTACCTGGTCATGGTGTCTATGCCTGTCTGCCTGTCTGTCCATGTCTCTAATAACTTTTGGGCCCACCGTCTGATTTCAAACAAGTTTGGCAGAAGTGTAATTACATCCCTACAGATTTTATGAAAAATAACAGGCCTGATAGCAAAAAGAGACTCTATCACAGTCCCCAACAGTGAAAGTTACAACGGGGGTTCATGCCTTATTAGATTCCAGATATTCCATAAAATTGAGAATGCTAATAAGTGCCTGATCTGTAGGAAGAGCTTCAAATTAATTTTATGCCATCTTAGACACCACAGTCAATCAACCACAATACACAAATACACAGGAGATGTGACTTTCTTAGTTCCAGTGCTCAGTAAATTACTTGTTGGGTTTTTTTCTGTACCAGAGGCTGCTATCAGCTCTGCTATTTCATGTGGGGCTAAATAAAATCTCTTTAATCCTGGATGCTCTGTTCATTTGTAGCTGCACAATGTAATCTTTTGTGTTCACCTAAGGCTCCCACATGAAAGCAACAGTAGGTTCACAAACGTACGTATAGTTTTGTATTTAAAAGCAAGCGAATTTTTCCCACATCCAAGTGAAGGCAGCAGAGATTATTTTCACTTTGTTGTGATGAAATGTTTAGCCCCCACCTCTCACTCTAGGAGACAAAGTGTTGTCTGTGTGTTGGTATGATAAATAGGGGCAAAGTGCTTTGCAAAAGCTGAGAGAGACCCCCTCCCAAAGCAGGCACATGTCCCATCTCATCGCCCCTCCCCATTCTCACATCAATACATTCCAACCAAGTCTTTTCCTGATACGGAGTTTTTATAAGGTCGGATGATTCAGTTCCTTTTAATTTCCCTCAACCCTGCAGCTGACAGCCTCACCTCAGAGTGGTAAAAAGGGCTGTACAAACGAACTGCCCTCTCTGCCACAGAGTTAATCCAACCCTTTGGGACCAGAGAAGAAGAAACTTGGCAGGCAGGGTAGGGGGAAAGCCTTGAACCCGGCTCTGCCCCTCTGGGCTTAAGGAGTGAATTCCAGTTTCCACAGTCATTACTGTTTCAGCTCAGGTTTTCCTCTCTGCCCTTAGCACTGGCTCAAGAGAAACAAGAAAGGGAAGGCTGATTTTGATTTTGCACTGAGGCAGCCGCAAATCTACACAGAACTACGCTATCCGTCACTGGATTTGTTTTGTTCCCGGGGATTACTCGCTGGAGGGGCCGCGTGTGCATAGGCAGGGTTGGGTCTCTTTGCTTTTCGCCTTTGTTCAGGTGTCGTCCCAGGCCGAGTCCTGGCTAAGGTCTTGCTTACTTTTCTGATCTGGTTCCAGAATGTTCTCCAAAGGATGTAAACTAACCTCTCAGGAAATATTACCTCTTGTTGTAACCCTCCCCCAACCCTATTACAGTGTTTTAAATCTGCCTTCAAACACCTCCCATGTATAATCTGGTTATTTGGGCCTAATTGCTTAACTTTCCTTTGCGAGGCAGTGCAGGCTGTGCATTAGATAAAGATATGACACCTTATATTTAGCATTAATTGCAACTGCACTTGTCCTGAGCACACATCTCTCTTCCCAGTCCCCCCTATGTAATTTCAGTCCCTAAACAGCCCACCTCATGATACATTCTTTGATAAATTTCCCAGCAGTGTTTTTCATGTGGCATAAACTGCTACAAGCTCTTGTTATAAACCTTTGAGTGCTCAGCTCTTCAGAGATAAAATCCTGATGCTTTCCCCCTCACCTACATCTTATTTTGCCGAAGAACATCTACATGCGAAATAGGAGTAAAAACAGGGGCAGATATTAAAATAAGTATAATTTTGTGATAAAGTGTTCAAGAGCTGTATAGTAGAAGTCTGTTTTTGAGGAGTGGTATCCTCCAAAACAAAACAACATGATTTAGCAAAATGTCTCTGATTCAACCATACTAATTTTTGGGTTATTTTTTGTTTTGATTTGATTTGTTGTTTGGGGTTGTTTTTTTTTTTCTTCATAAAAAGCAGCAACTGCTTAAACATTAGTTTTGCAAAGACAACTAATTGTTTATGTGATGGAGGATACAAGAGAGTGTTTTCCATTTCTCACTGTTTCAGCTGCAGGTTAGTCTTAGGTGACAGGGCTTTGCTGTCTTGAAATAGAAGAGTAAATAAATAGGTGCCTGTGCCATGGTTGTTATTAAACACTATACTCCTTCCCTGTGGTGGCTGGCACCACAAAGACTCACAAGCAAGACTCACAAAGGCTTGGCGGAGATTGCACCTTCTTGACTGTCTTCTCTGGATCAGGATCCAGGAGTTTGTGGGGAGACTGCTACGTGCACAGCGATCCGTGCTCCGCTTGTCCCGAGTCTGAAATCCCATTTGCAAGGGCTGCCAAGCCAGCACAGGACTGGGTGCATTAGTCATGTCCAAGTACTGGCAGAGCAAAAAAGCCCAAAACAAGGTGATTTCAGGGTGGAAAGGAGGAAGCTCTTGCCTTCCGCATTCACCCTCCAGCAACCCAAAGAGCTGCAGGCGGTGGAAGGCAGGTGTGTCACTTCTGCACAGTGACAGGCTGCAGTCGGGAGGATGAAGAAATGCTTTCAAATGCTTCCTTTCTGTCATATTACACTGCCTCAGGGAGAAAACCTAGCTGCTGAACTGGAGAATTGCTGCAAATGAGTCAAGTGCTTCTGGCCTCCCACTCACATGTTTCCATGTGAGAGTAAATAGGTAAGAGAGTCCTCTGAAGAGAGCAGAAAGGAACAACTGTGTTCACAGACTCATGTCTTGCAGCAAGGTATTTGCTGACTGAGCACGCACAGAAAGACCTTTAGCCATTTTCCCTGGCTGCTCGTCTTCACAGGGCGGCACTTTTAGGCAGTTTCCTGTCAGAAATAGTGCTGACCCTGCTCTCTTGCTCTTTCAACACCCATACAGGCAGGGACTCAAACTGGTTGCAATTCAGCTGAGCTACCCTCAGGGGCCTTGGCCAAGTCATCTGCTGTGCCTCAGTTCCCATTCTCTAAAATGAGGAAAATACTACTCTACTTCACTTGTTATAGAGAAGAGCTTAAAAAATAAACCCCCAAACCAACGTCACCTATATTTACTTTGGTTTCTCCTGCAGGAGGTGGAGGGGGAAGAAATAAAAAAAGACAGCTGTAGAGTCCCTTTGCAGATGAGCCAAATCCTGAATGGAAGCTCTGGATAAAGAAAACAGCAAGGAATCAGCAATGCAGCCTCTGAATAGGATGCCTAATTTCAGCTATAATTACGTAGCTCTCAAATCATGGTGTGCTTTATAGACAAAGGAACACCAGGAGTGGGGGCACTGAAAAACTAAGACAGCAACAAGCCTGCAGCATCATGCACTTACTTGTGTACTGGCGACCTGTCAGTGTGCATTGCTATCAGCTCTCTGGGGAAGAAAATGCTCAGGTGAGAGCTAACAGGAAGAGGAGTGGAGAAGACAAGGAAGTCAGGGTGGGTGTCCCATGCAGAGGTTGGAGGGAGAAGTAACAGACTGGCAGGAAGTGATTAATGGGACTATCCAGGTATTGTGGAGCAGACCTTCAGCCAGTGCAGCAAGAGCAGGTGGGAGATGGAGTTAGGTGCTGATGACAAGGACAAGATGTGCCAAAGTGGGTAAGAGGGAGTCAGTGGAGGGAATGCAAGAGAGACATGAAGTATTCAAGAGTGAACTAATTCATTTGAAAAGCTGCATATTCAGTGGAGGAAAGGAAAGCAGTTGGAAGCAGAGAAGAGACTCTGGTATCTGCAAAGTTTTAGACATCCCAGAGGATGGCTAAAAAAAGCCATGGCAAAATAGGAAACTGTTTTTTATAAGGAGGGGGAAAGAATATAACTATGAAGCTTGAATGGGGGGAGAGAAGTTAGAAGGTGGCCCTAAAAATACAAAAATGAATAGTTAGGAAGCAGTTTGGCCCCCACAATAAATGCAAAACTGTGTGAAGGGAGTGGCATAGGAAAGAAAAAGGGAACCCTCCGAGCGGAGATACAGAAGGCTGAAGCGTAGGCTTAGACATGGAGATGGAACAAGTTGATCTGTGATTCATGAACATAAAGAAAGATAGGGCTAGATTTTAAGATATGGTAGAAGTGTGTTTATTTGAAGATGCCCTTTACTGATCAGCATACATGAGACTCTGGTGTGCATTTAGCATAAAAACATCCAAAGAAGCAATGCAAAGGAGAAATTAGCTGCTCATGACCTTATCAGAAGCACTGCTAGCTCCAGAAGATCCCTGCCTTTCACTTGCCAGAGCGTCTGTCCAGCAGTGCCACAGTGCAGGCAGATCGAGTGGGTGCAAGTGACTCCCATGAGTCAGAGAAAGCAAAGGAAAGGAACTGACCAAATCTCCCTCTGGAAAGGCCGTTTCCAGACAGACATGTTAGAGGTATGAAAGCAAAACTTCACAGGAAGTCATGTTCAAAATTTGCTGTTTAAGGTTTTTTTTTCTTTATAAATGCCAAACTAAGGTCATGGAAAAAGCACCAGGAGACCTTCCCTGCCTCTGTTCAGCTGCTCTTTGTGTGGCCAAACCACCGTGTGGCTCGATTGAGACATTGCACAGCAGCATTTGTCCCAGGCCATAGTGTCGCTCCAAGTAGGGGTGCACTCTGGGCACCCCAAAGACACACACGGGGAAACCAGCAGAGCACCTTCATTTTGATGCTGGAGACATTCCTGCTTGGACTTCAGTAGGGAAGAACAACCCAGGCAACAGACCAGAGGCATGATGATGGTCCTGTCCAGAGACAGTGTCACAGGAACAGTGACCTGGGCTGTCCCTCCCTGGATCTGTGGACACCTGAATTCAGGCTTAGAATATCATAATTTCGGAATGCAATCGGCAACAAGATCTGGTTTTGAGTTCTTCCAGAAGCAAAACCCAAATGCATAATGCACTCATGTTCCTCCAGTGCCTGTTTTTAGATCCATTTCTTTTGCAACTCAATTAATCGAGATTTTGCTGCTCATTTTAAAATAAATGGCATTTCTCTTAGGAAGTTTTATAGCTTTCAGTCTTAGAGGTTTAAATATAATCAGATGGATTCTGAGCTAATCCAGATTCATAAACCATTCTCATCTCTTAATATTGGAACACTTTGATCATCATATTTAAGAGATTATTTTCAGGAGAGGGGTATTTTTCAGACAGATTGTCCCGCAGTACTCTTTATTTTGAGGTTGTGGCAGGTTACTGTGCTGCACCCTCATGCAAAGCACATAGGAGCAGGGGAGGGGCAGAAGAAGCTGCAGCAGAAATAAGCCACAGCTCTGAGTTTACCCATATTCCTTTTCCCCCTTCTCCTGACGATGAAGGATCCTTATCTCTCTCCTTGTGCTTAGCTTATCCTACTCACCTACCGTTTTCTATTTGCCCTGTCATACTTAGGTGGGATCTTTTAAAATTCTTCCCTTGAGAGTGACCCTGGGCATTTTTCCTTTGACTGTTCCAGCATGGCTGGCTCAGGAACAGGTTTCTTCTTGCCAGACCCCTACACCTTCTTCCGACCCTCCTATATTTATATTCTTCTACTGGAGAAGCAGCTGCCTCCCCTGGGGAAGAGTGCAGCCTGGGGCAGATCCCCATCCCTACCAGGGCATCTCTGCTCTGACAAGCAGAATGAGAGAGTCCAGTCTTCATGGCTCTAATTCCACTTTGTTGAGGCTGTCAATTAGTAGAGGAAGCAATGACTGGATTTATTTTTTTCCCCTCATGCTGACAATTGACCTGAATCACAGTAGATGCTATTACACAGCAGATGATCTTGGGAAGGACCGCAACTAATGGTGTAGCATTTTGCATATCTCACAAGCATTTAATTTATCCCTCTACTCTTCCTGGAAGTTGCATATAGGACGTAGTGGGGTCCTAGTGGAGCATGCTGCCAATTTCATGAGCCCAGGTAAGGTAATTACCTTGTGATCCTCTTTCAACACTGCAGAGCAATGTGAAAAGCAAATCACAGCTCAGCCAGTGCTTGGGGTAAACTGTGACAAGCCATGTGTGGCATGTACTGGTGGCCTTGGTCACCAGGTAGCACAGTGGCTTTCCAGCTTCTGAAGGCCAATAGCTGCAGCAAGGCTCTTTTGAGCTTGGGGATAAATCTACCATGGCAGCCTCTACAAGATCCCAGCTTCTGTCCAACACCTCCAGGAAGCTATAGCTGGCACCGATACTGCAGAACGAGAAGCTCCATGTCTAAGTCCCAGCACGGGAGACTGGGTAGCCTGACACTTAGGATGAGAAACATCCTGCTCTGGGTGTCCAGGATATGCTGAGGAATGAATTCACTCGTCTGGAAGACAGTGAGGTTGGATTGGGTTGTTTGTCTGCGGCACTAGGTAACCTACTTTTGTGAACACTGCCTTGGCAAATTAGTTAGGTCAGGGTGATTCCCTGCCTTCATCTCCTCACAGGCCTGCCAGTCCCTTTTGTTCTGAGCTCATCTGTGTTTGGAAGGTAAACACGTGGTACACCCATGGTGACCTTTAGAACTAGGAGCTTTTACAGTTTGCATAACACTGCAGATACATATGCCATGATAATAAATAAGTTAGAGCAATTATGGAATAAATCCTTGCCCCAAAGAGATACCCAGATGCAAAGGGTGGAGCATGCTGCCAAACAAAGTATGGCTCACAGAGAAGCCATACTTTATTTTTGGCTGCAAACACACAGATTTTTCAAGAGGAGGGAAGAAAGCCTAGCCAACATGAGCAGGTTCCAAGGGCAACTGAAAGAAGTCAGAAAGCCAGATGGGATAAGAAAGCAAGCAAAGGAGATGTTTAACCACCATGTGAGGGTGAGGGCCCAAAGACGGGTTGAAAGAGGTGATGAGAAATGCCATGCTGGCATAAAGGAAGTCATGGAAAAGGAAGGGAGGCTTTAGGTCTGATGCCCACAACTCTGCCATTTTCCTGCTAGGCTACCTTTGGCAAATAACTTCACCTTTGTCTAACTTCCCTTCCTCCTGTTTGTACCTCACGGCACTCTGACTTGTAAATTCTTTGGAGTAAGACTATAATTTCTACAGGTATAGGAAGTGCCCAGTGCAAATAGGCTCTGAACTCAGATGGTGCATCTCTGTGGTGAAGGACAAGAAAATCCAATAGAAGGTGAAAAGCTGTTGCATGGGCTTGGACACAGGCACAGCTCAGCTGCTAACAGGGACTAACAGTCTGCACTGTGGAGCTGAAGGGGAACGGGATACTGGAGTGGAGAGCGCAACACCAACCACTGAGAGCACAGCTTGCTCATGGCAGTGGGATAAGTGAAAGAGCAATGAGGAGAAAGAAATGTTAAAATCATGGTATGTGGGTGGAGGTGGGGAAGAGACAGGCATTGGTTCGGTAGAAAAGGCAGGTGCTATTTTAGTCAGACTGTGTTAATTTCAGCTCTGATGTAACTCCATTTACGTCAATTTTAGTCAGTTGAATTACACAAAAGATTAATTTAGGCCAATGAGTTGAGGTAAGAGTGATTCAGCCCAAAATAAGTTTTGGGGTGCAAGGAAGAGATGTGAAACAAGGTGAAGAACTGGAGCCATCCTGGATTCGGAGAGATGTTGTAGTAGGGATGAGAGAGGGCGAACCAGAGGGAGCAAAAGCAAACAGGCCACAGGACCTTGCAAGGATGTTTGCCAATGATTTTCATTGCAACCCAGGACAATTTGCAAAGAAAGACAGTCTGCTCCCCTGAACTCTGTGTGTATTGGTTATTTACACCTTACTCTTCCCATGGTCCACCTCCCCTTGCCACTCCTCTGGGCAGCCTGCACACCCAACATACCATACTGAGAGTGTTCATAACAATTAGGCTTTTGTCGTATTATTTTGGTTTAATCACAAAACATTCCAGGTATGCTTTGGATCAGGGTTTCATAGGGCAACAGCTACATTTAACAGTGAGAGTGGCTCTGATTCACTCGCAGTGCAGCTTCACTGGAGTCGATGGAAATGAACTTGTTCCATTAATTCTCCAGAGACAGCATGAAAGCCAAATGAAACCAGACAGGGCCATTCTCACACTGACAAATGCATCCACACCTTAACTCTTAACAGCCTGCCCATGGAATACATGCAAAAAGCATCTGAAATACTTGGCACTGTCTTCTAGATTTGCAAAAAAGGGCCTCTCAACAACCCATAGGAAATAAAAGAATTATGCCATTACACTTAACAAAATGAAAACAAAAAATAATTAAGCACATCTCTTCCTTCCTTCCCACTTCACTCATTTTTTTTCCCCTGCATATGCTTTTCATCTATTGTTTCTGATGCCTCTTTTAAATTGGTGTTTACTTTCTCATAATTCCATGTACTGAGAAAATGTAACACCCATGAATGGCTGAGGTTTCTTCCCTTTCCTCTGCCCTTATTTCCCCTGGCTTTTATTCTTCCATTCATTTTTTTACATTTTTGTTCTTTGAAATCATGATCTTCAATTGCATTTAATTTTCATTCCCTTCCTCTCTAGCTTGCCCACATTTTCATTCCTCTGTTCTCTTGCCCCTTGTTCAGCATTAGATTTAGTTGAGAGAAGAAAATCAGTAGGCTCTCAGGTTAAAGAGGAACTTTAACCATTTCTTTGACACCTACCCCAAACTTGGCTCCACCAGTTTTCCACCTTCCACAAATATTCAGTACTGCACAAGAAATAAACACCTACAAAGTGCTTTCAACTCATATTAAATCACCATAATAAATACAAACTCTCTTCTGTAACATTCAATCATTATATTTAGTCTTAATATCATGCTTTTCATCTGCAAACACCCACACAAGCATTGGTTAATTTGTCCTCACAGCAGCCCTGCCAGGTAGGTAATTATGTGTTATTATCTCCATTTTACACATAAGGAAACTCCATGTGAAATTATGAAATTCCTAACAAGCTCATATACCCACACATCTAAGCAGGCACTGAGTCCTCTATAGACACACACATACACACAGTAGTCCACAAACATTTTAGTGTACACTGAAAATTAGGGACCCAGAAGCTCAGTGTAGGACAGGAGAGAGATGCTCGCTCGGCATATTACACTCAAGAAAAGGAAATTTTCTGACCATGAGAAAAAAAGGAAATTTTCAGACCGTGAGATCGCCCCGGACAGCAGAGGAGAGGTGCAGGAAGCAAACAGCCAGCTCTCCACAGCACACTGTATTTTCTGGGCAGCATTTCATGACCTCCCATTCCTGCAGGTGAGCAAATGTGCAAGGTGAGCAAACGTGCAAGGTGAGCTCCTCCTTGCTCCCAAGCACCACCAAGGTTTGATTTCATGTTTGCAGTTTCACCACTGGTGACTGCCCTCCCGCTTATCAACACTTGTTTCTGACAAGAAGCTGGGAAAACACTGTCATGCAAAACCCCCAAGTGAGCTCCTGACCTATTTGAATGCTAATGACCTCTTAGTGCTATATCCCACTCGTTCTACTGCCTATCAAGATGTCAGGATGGAAAAATAATAGACCTTCTGGACCACAGGCAGCCGCACACACAAACCCATAGACATATGGAAGAAACATTAGTGGGAAAGTCAGAGAATGAAAATTAAGACCTGAGTAATTACCTTTGGTCCAGGATGTCAGCAGCCCACACCAGAGTATCCTGTGTGCAGCAACTCCCCTCCACCACAGGGACAGGATGCTCTGTTCCCCTCCCACATGGTGCTCTCCCCACAGCAGCCCTTGCACAGCAGAGGCTCCAGGGACACTGCAGGGTCTGGCAGAGTCCATTTCGGAGGGTCAGAGGCTCAGGTGCCGTAAGACGTTGAATTCCCACTTATGCATGGGGTGTTCCACTGCAACTATTAAGAATTAGCTGCCATTAATATAAATAAATTTGATGTGAAAATAAAGACCTATGTAAGGATTTGGGCCTTTGTGACTCCCCATTTCACTGCCCTCCATTCGGAGTGACACTGAGGGTCTCATGGACTTGAAGTCATGGTTCAATGAAAAATACCCTCTTCCCCCTTTGGGGTCTTTGTTGGTCTTCCTGTCTTATTTTCCGAACCTGTCAGCCTCTCTCAGCATAGAGATATCCAGGGAAATGATTTCTGTATTGTCTTCCTTTCACCCCTGGCGTTTCGGGTGTGACCGGGGACAAAGCTGTAGGACAGAGTTTGCAAAGATTAATATACATTGCTTATTCCATAAAAATGGACTCAAGGCCCCCTGTCTTCGCTGGATCAATTAAAATGTTGTTAAGTTTGTATCACTGCTAGAGTTATTCCTATTCCAAATTTTCTAAAAATCCTTTACTGTTTTTAGGTTTTCCAGTCAGGGTTATGTCCTTGATGTATTTGTTTTTCTCTGACAGTTTTCTGCATTTCCTAATTTCTGCTTTAGAACAATTAGGGTTCCTTTTCTTTTTTTTCCTCCCTGGTTGACATATTTTACTTTTTAATTTCAAATTGCTGTCTGAGCTCTGTGACTAAGCCAGCACAGGCTGCTGCTTCCTAAAACTTGGACAATGATGCCAAGGCTGAAACTTCACAAAGTTCTGCCAAGGCTGCTGACTCTGGATTCCTGCATCTCATGGGTTCTCTCTGCTTCATCCCTTATTAATTGGGATCAAGCATTAATACCAAAGGAGTGACCTGGACTTCCAGGCTAGTTTATGACCTGAGCATCTGTGCAGATGGTGAGGGGAGGCTAGCCCTGTATTGCAAACTACAAGTTGACAAGGTGAGACAAAATGATTGTTTCTGGTAAGAACTGTGGTGCTACAATTGTGCTGTTCCCGTCGACTTGCCTGTACACCCCTTATCACCAGCTGGAAGCTGCAAGAGCTCTGGGGCACAGCTGTAGTGCCAGCACTACAGGGCCTTGGTATTGGCCTGGATTTAGAATTCCCCAGTGCTTACAGTAACTTGGAGACAGTAAGAATAAATATTAAAATAATACTTGCAAAACTTAAAAAATAAAACAAAACCCCCCACACACAAAGAGAGAGAACACTTATGTCCATGAGAGGTGTAAGGAAATGGAAAGCAAATCTACATACTCTTTTGAGAAAGGAAGCGATGGGGTCGGTGAACTTTAGGAATATTGTAGAATGAACTAAAGAACCACATGAAGGATTTAAGCTGTGGATGCAGGATGAAGATGTCAGAAGGTACAATGAAGAAGACAAGAGGTCCCAGCTGATGTGGGAGTGCGAAGGGAGACAGTGGTGCGATGCAAACAGGAGGCTGAGGTGACTGCAATGCTGAGCCAGTCGGGCCTTGTCCATACAAGGAGGAAACATCCAACAAGAAAGAGTTTTGCAGCCACGCTCAAAGTAACAGAGTGGTCAACACAAATGTGAATTTCTCATACACAAAAGACAGCCGCATTTAATGAAACATAACGAAATTAAATTAAATCTCCAGATTTCATTTCCTTTCATGAGATGAAAATTCATGACATGAAAAGTCAAGGAATGAAATGAAATGAAACTTAACTGAATGAATTGAAATGAAATGAAGTGCAATGAAATGAAATGAAATGAAAATGAACATAACAAAATAAAATTAGATGAAATCTCAAGATTTCATTTCCTTTCATGAGATGAAAATTCAGTGACATGAAGTGAAAATGAAAAATGAAATGAAACACCAAAGGTGAAATGAAATGAAACACCAAAGACGAAATGAAATATCAAAAAATGAAATTAAATGACAAGAAAATTCATGGAATAAAAGGAAATTTTCACGAAGGAATGAAGTGAACTGAAATGAAACTTCCTGTAATAAAAGGAAAAGAAATGAAATGAAAAAAAATGAAAGGAAATGTAATGAAATGAAATAAAATGAAATTTGTCATTTCATTTCCTTTTATGAAATCTCAAGATTTCATTTAATTTCATTTAGTTATATTTCATTTAATTTTTCATTTAATTTCATTCCAATTCATTCTGTTAAATTTCATTACTTGACTTTTAATTTCATTTCCTTTCATGAGATGAAAATTCATTTCATGAAAGGAAATGAAATCTCAAGATTTATTTTCATTTTGTTATATATATTTTTTCTTTTTTTGGGTATTTTAAAATTTCATTCAGTTTTCTTTTATTACATGAAGTTTTCTTTTATTTCATTTTATTCCTTGCTTTGTCATTTCACAAGAGGAAATGAAATCTTGAGATTTCATTTAATTTCATTTTGCTATGTTTAATTCCATTTCACTTAATTTCAGTCCATGAAGTTTCAATTTATTTCACTTCATTCCCTGATTTCTCATTTCATTTTCTATTATGAAATGAAAATTCATTTCATGAAAGGAAATGAAATATTGAGATTTCATTTAATTTAATTTCCTTATTTTTAATTTCCTTTCATTTCACTTGATTTCATTTCCTTCCTGTAAGTTTCATTTCATTTGACTTAATTCTTTTATATCCTTTTCATTCCTTGAATGAAAATTCATTACGTGAAAGGAAATGTCCAGATTGTTGCGTTTCATTTCGTTCCATGAAGTTTTATTTCATTTCACTTGATTTTTTATTTCATTTCCTTTCCGGAAATGAAATCCTGAGATTTCATTTAATTTCATTTCGGTTAATTTCATTCAGTGAAGTTTCATTTAATTTATTTTCATTTCACTGCTTGATTTTTCATTTCCTTTCACTCCCTTTCTTGGAAATGCAAACCGCCCATTTGTGTGTCTTGGAGCCCTACCTCTTATTTTCGGAGCCCTAAATTCAAGGTGTTTATGACTGGTGTTCCAGAGTGTTTGTGAAATGCCTGTGCTCTACAAGCCATGCACATTTTAAATGAGAATATGCTGCTATTATTCTGGTCAGCTGATGCTGAAGATTTAAACTGGTGAGCCCTGGCGTGCTCTCCAACCTGATAAACGTGACTGATAACTGCACCTCACCCAGAAAGTGAAGCATCAGCAACAAGTGGCACTAACAATTCAGCGATATCACAGGGCAGCGAAGTGTCTCTCGCTTTTATTCTCTTACTCCTGAAAACTGTTGCGCATGATCCATTCTGCTCAGTTAATGTTGATTACAGCTTGAATGACTAAGAGTTTGACTATTATCACATTATTTTCCCTGCTCTAATTTACAGTTAAAAAAATAACCCCAAACCGAAACAAAACCAAAAGCAACTCAAAATTCTTACAGCTGCTTAACTGGAGCTTCTGTATGCTTCCATGGAGGAGATCCGAGTTATTTCCCCCTTTCCTGCCTGCACCCCGATTTTCCAAACGAGCTTTAAAGAAAGGATCGCATACTCATGTAAAGGCTTTCTGGCAACCTCACTGCCAGGTAAGTTTTCGTTCTGCTGAGTCCGCAGCCTCTAGGACGAGGTGATCTAAGAGCTCCTGCTGCCAGGACGGGGAGGTTCCGTCTTACCCTTTCCCCTCCTGGCTGTGCATTCCCACTGCTCGCCCTGCGCTGGCCCTGGGCCTCTTTGTGCAGCCTTCGGTGAGCTGACTCAACTCATTATCCCGGCCAAAAATCAGTGGATGGCTTTGTGCAGGGCGGCAGCGAGCTGAAGGACTGACTCACCCGCTCTGATGAAATCACGGCCATTGTTACTAGCAGACCATCTCCGTCCGATAAAGCGCAAATAGCTGCCCTCAAAATGGCAAGCTCAGATACACAGATACGCAGCTACAGAGAGCTGATTCTCTGCTCCCGCACATCCCTTTTATTCACACCTCTGCCAGGTGAGTGTGGAAAGCTACTAATGCAGAACGAGCTACACACCCACTCAGCTCTGATGAAAGTGACTCTCCAAGGGGCAGAGCAAAGGGCAGTTTCCCAATCCCTTAGTGCTTAGTAAACTTGCAGTTGATTTTTTTTTCTCCATAAACAAAGACAAACATAGACAAACACCACTCCCCCTCCGCCCCCACCCCCACCCGCCGCAGAGCCGTC